>CM076660.1:11490759-11563025 GCA_038496675.1 Rachycentron canadum | reverse complement strand
TATATATATATATATATATATATATATATATATATATAGTGAAAACTACTTCCACCGCTGATCTGATATAGTAAATCTGTATGAGGTTGCTGCTAAATCGAGCTGTTCTCATGTCTATGTAAATCTGTTGCTTCACCTATCTAAATATAACCAGTAGTTATTGTAGAGACACAGTTAACGCGTTCATTTTTTCTCTTATTCAATATAAGACATAACTTAAGTTCTCAAACATAAACACACATTTATTCCTTCCCATATTCACTCTCTCTCCCTCTCTCTCCTCCACACACACACACACACACACACACACAGTATCAAATGTCACACATTAACTTGAACTGCTATTGGTGTTATATAATAGAACACAATTTAAACAAACAACAAAAACAAAGGTTCTTTAATGTTGGGCCACATGCTGGATGTCTCTCCAGGCACAACACACAGGAGCACACAGTGTAGATATGGACAGGGCGCAGACACAAACTCAGCCTGCTGGTATGTTGTGGTGAAATTATGAAGTTCCGGGGAGGAAAATTACTTTAACTCGAAAAGAAAAGTGGACTCAGAGCGTGAGAGCACACGTGCAACTCCGGTATGGACACGTGTGTAGAATGAAGGGGCGGTAAAGATGCATTTCTCCACCCTTTTTTTTTTTAATTTTTTTTTTTTTTTTTTTTACTGATGTTAAAAAACAGAATAAAATAAAATACGTGGGGCACAGACAAACAACTGCCACATCATACCTACCTCTAATTATGACCAACGTGTTTTGAGACAGAGATTTAATGAGTTGACGCTGATTTGCGGACGCCTCCTGAGGGCGAGACCGACGTCATCCGGGGCTCCGTGCTGCGTTCAATTCTATCGTTAAAAAAAATTGTGAGCTGAAGGATCCACATTAATCTTGTGTATTGCTAACATTGACCCTACTGTGTTTAAAAATAAAAACATTATAATTTCGAATCATTCATTAATCATTCCCCTTTAGAAAAAAATCAAAAATTTATCAAATCCAACATGAAGGTGACAAAATGCAGACATGATTATACAACAAAAGAAAAATGTATTCAATAATATATATTCAATTTATATTCTTCTTGTATTCTTTACTATCTAAGCACAATAATTGATCCTGCTTGCCAAGATTTGTTCATATATGTCATTTTACACAAAGATGTCTTTTTATAAACAAGCTATAAAATAAATCCAGGTTGATGAATATAATCTGAAGTAAATTTTGACTGAAGCATGTCATCAGTTTAAAATCATTTCCATAAGAAAAGGTAATAAAATAGCAAGCAATCAAAATAATGTCAAGTTTATTTTTGAGCCATTAAAGAATTGACATTAAGAGGACATGAGGTTTAGTGTGGCTGTGATACTATATTTTCAAATGTGTTTCACTGTTACATTTATTTGTTTCAGTGTGGTTTGAAAATCACTATATAACCGTCATTTACAGTTCACTTTTTCTTGCAAATATGACAAATGTGTACTGTTAGTCTTAAAGTTTTCACACTGTGACTGATCATGTGTCGTGTGGAATAATGACAGGCTACTGGCCTATTAGTATGTCTAACTGAATCACCTCCTCTGGGACATTAAAAAAGTTGTAATCTAATCAGGGTTTCATCTAGCCATTATTTATCGTTATTTATCATCATACTATTTTCCTGAAAAAGTCATGTGGTCAAATGTCAACAAACTGGGAAAAATGCCTAACACAAGTTCATAGGTGCTGTCTTCACATCCTCTGTTTTATTCGACTACCAGACTAAAACCCAAAGCTATTTAATTTACTATGAAAGAAATGTAAGAAAATCTGAAAATATTCAAATGTGCCACAGTGGAACCAAATGACTCTCACTTTTCAAAATTGTGACTGATTTCTTTTATATATATGAAATATATATAAATTGATTTTAAAATTAATTAAATCAAATTTAAAGGATAGGAATAAGTCGATCTACGACTTGACATTTGTGTTTTTCTGGTTCTCAAGTTGCAGCGATGTAACATGAAGGCCAGACAAATGTGAAGTTGCACTGACAACTTTATTTCATTTTCTTTCTCCCGCTGCAGCATCAAACTGGATCAGTTTGATTCTCGATGTGTCTTTTTCACACTTAATTAAAGTAAAGTGAAACATCAAATTTATTCTAAGTTCAGTCTATACATGATACACTCTGTCAATAAAAGCACTCAGTGGCTCTTTACTACTTCCGAAATTAAGAGGCTTTACGACCACTTGAAAGCAGCATCTCAACATGACCCAAAGCGCGCTCCCGATTTTACGTGGCTACGCCCCCTGAACGCCGTACGTGCGCGCCCCCTGTATCGCGTGGTGGGGATCATCCATATTGCTGCTGGTCGTGGAGATAAGGTTGTAATCCTGAGAGGCCCTCGGACACGTTTCTTTATTTTTGTATATGTTTTAATCCGACGCTGACTGCTCTGCGTCTTAGACTGAAGCCCATTTGGTCTAGGAGCGACAGAGGAGCGGCAGACTCCGCGGAACAACTTCACATTTCCTTGAAATTGAAGGCGATTTCGGGCCGGGGGGGAGGACTGGTAATCCTGAGGGGGGAAGAAAGACGGTGGTGGGAAATGGCCACTCAGGTGGAGGCTCTCCTGCCCGGCAACCCGCTTGCCAAAGCGGAGGAGCACGGCAAAGTGATCCGAGGTGAGCCGGATGAAGAGGAGGGCGGACGGGGCGACGGGGCCAAGCGACAGACGGGTGTCGCCGACCAGGGCAGTAGCGGCAGCAGCAGCGGAGGCGGCGGCGGCGGCAGCGGCAGCCCCGAGCAGGGAGGGACCCCCGGTACGGAGGAGCAGACCTCCAAACCGGCGACGGAGGAGAGCAAAGAGGGCTGTGACAGCGAAGACAAACAAAACGAGGAGGGTGTCAAAGGCAGCAGCAGAAAGGAGTTTACTGAAGCTCCCCCGCCCAAGGTGAACCCGTGGACTAGGAAAATGAATGCGGTGACCGTGGTCAGCGTGAATGGACAAGCCCACCACGGTTTGTACCCCTCTTACAAGTTGATTTATCTGGCTGTCAGTGTTGTGTTGGTGTCTGTCCGTCCAGGTGTGGTCCCACGGGTGGACTGTCACGGGGAAAGGGGGGAGGGAAGGAGGAGGAGGGGAAGAAGGGGGGCACGGTCAGATAGCACTTATTGAACAAAAAGAGCCAAGAGGTGCATAAACAAGCCCTGTCCCAGTCTGTGGTCGCCCTCTTGTTGCTCCCTGCAAGCTGGTTATATTTGGAGTGAAAGCGCCCCCCCCCCCAAAAAAAACCAAAAACAAACAAAAAAACACCAACACCCTCCTGGTGAAAACTATTCCTGGACCCAGGGGTGGTTGTTCATACCCTTTAAAATGCCCCAAAAAGTTATCCCTCATAGCTTAGTAGGCTAGTGCTAGTTAGTGTTGAACCCCTTTAATCACAGGATAAGTGATAATAACGATGACTTGAGGTCTGTTTAAGGTGGGACCCTGTTTACTGTCTCTCCTTAATCATGATTTGAAGAGTTTTGTTGTTTTAAAATGGTGCCATTAAGGGATTGTGTTTCCAAAGAGATGCAGCTTGTTAATTTTAGCAGTGTCACTGTTCACACTCGCTGCTGTGACTTTAAACTTTGAAGGAAGGAAAAGACAGAGGAGGCTCACACAAAATCTCATCTAACGTCCTCGTGTGTAGCTTGCTTCATCACCATGTTCTGCCTCCCCTGTGTCCAAACTCCTGCCACCCAGTCAGTCAAGCCTTAGCTGACACACTCCCTGTGCTTTCCCAATGTTTAAGCCCGTGTTTATTGATGTTTACGTGTATATTTCTTTTGGCAGGTTTAGACATAAAGCCTCGCCGGATACTAACGAGATATCCACCCATATCAAACATTGTATCAATTAGCATTAAAGCCATGAGCTTGGTCGGTTATGTGTGTGTGTGTGTGTGTGTGTGTGTGTGTGTGTGTGTGTGTGTGTCACTGCTAAACCAGCTAACAATAGCACACACACACACACACTTTGGCCTAGTGCGTCGTCAAGCCCTCCTCACTCAGATGTTAGCTTAGCCTCCAGGTTGCTATCGTCCACCTCCAGTCACCCCATGTAAAACATGTCAGCTTTTTTTATTGTTTTTAGGCTCGACTCCCGACACAGAAACGCAACCAAACATGAAACATCTGCTCGTTTAATGTATTAAAAAGGAGCAGGTTTGTTATGAGACATCACGTGTTCACTCCACGTGTTCCCCGAGAGAAAGGCATGGGCGCTGCTAGCTAGCTAGCTGGTGCAGTAGCTAGCTAGCTAGCTAGCTACCGCACCGCACCAGCACTAGGCGTGAAGCAGATATCATTTTAAGTTGGTCCTCAGTTGGACAGCCCGGTCGATTCGTGGTTAATAAACCGGTTGTCACCTCGTGTATCTGTTGTCAGCGCAAACTCGGCTCCTGCCAGCTTGTCCAGCCACACTGGCTATCGTTAGCAAAGGAGCTAGCAGGCAGAGTCATCATGGCTTCTGCATGATGTGACTGATCCGGCCAAAATCATTACAACTAATTATTCTTTGTCACGAAAATAAACACAGGGGTTACCTCAAACTAAGGGCTCATTAGTCAATCATTTGGAGTGATTATTGATGATGCACATGGATCAGCTCTCCTCCTCCTCTGTCAAGGCAACGTGGTCTCATGTGTCTGAGCCATGTGTGCTTTTTTTTTTTTCTCCCCTGCTCATTGTAGTTACAGTCTGTTCACCTGGTCCAGACTTCATCCTGACAGCTATTTTTGTTGTCTCTTTGTTTGGCAGCTGGTTTGTTTACAGTGTTAAAGCATGTGTGAGTAATTTAGACTTTAGGGTACAGCCTGTACCCTGAATCTGGACCAGTCTGGGTGGATTGGATGGGTATGCACCAAAAGCTGTCACATCAGCAAGTAATCTTGGCTGTGAGCCATAGGTTGAGATATCCAGGCAGTTGTGGCCCCCCACATTTTTATGTTACATTCATAGATGTAGACATGGTTTAAAATTTGTTTTTGCTTTTTTTTTTTCTTTTCTCAATTGTGTGGGTTGATAGCAGTGGTTAAAGTATGTTTTGTGTGTCTGATACAAAGCCATGTCCACTTGGAGTTGTATTTATGACTTGTGATTAGTTCAATCAACAAGTACATTACTTTTAGGATTGTTGGATTGACTGTTGGTACTTAACAAGGAGGAAAAACATCACAGTTAAGAGTATGAAAATATACAACTTTGACATGACTCCCATGTGTGGAACCACTGGTTGAACACAAACTCCTAAAGTCTAGCTTTAAATATACTGTTCAGTCAGTGACTCTGGAGAAGTGTGAGGATATTATGGTTGAAACTAATGATAATTTTTCTCGTTACTTAGCCTGACAATTATTGTCATCATTAATCACTCATCAACTGTCAAACTGTGAAAAATACCCATCACTATTTTCTAAAGCTCAGAGTTGCATCATGTTTACTTGTTTTGTCTGACAAACAATCCTACATGCACAGATATTTAGTTGACTATCACAAATGATAAAGAAAATACTCTTCATCACAAATGAGAAGCTGAATTTAATGATTGTCAAAAAACCTCTAGAATAAATCATTAGCAGAGTTAGCTCACCCACAGAAATGTGAGATATTAGTCTTTTAACAGTTAGAACGTTCTCTAATCAGTCGTGTGTACTCAGTTTGTCCTTGAACAAGATCCTGGACTCTTGCCCTGGATAAAATCACCAGCTGAAAGAATGAAAATGTATTTCCATGGCCCACACGGCTTTGTTTAGGATCATAGTTGGGATTGTGTTACCATATGTGAATTAAATTTGTAGCAAGAGAAGAGTGGATCTGGATTTTGGGCAGTAAATAACAATTGTTTTTGGAATCAGTTATTGTTTGAAAAAATACGTACATAAAATGGTGAAAAATACCTAGTTGCTTTCAAATATCTTTTTTTTTTTTTTTTTTTTTTTTTTTTTTAAATTCAACTTATCAACTTATCTTCACATATTAAAAGCTGGGACCTAACACTAGTTTTTTTATCACTGCATTGTCTCTTCATTTAAGATGCTAATCTGGATTCAGGATAGGTAGTCTAATTTGATAATACCTGGCTGTCTTTTTAAATTAACAACCATGCCACTTGTTTGCTTTTCTTTGTCATTGCATAATTGACTTCAAATACTGGAAATGGAAAGCTGAACTTTTAACTTTATTCTCACCAAAGAAAAACATGTCTCGCAGCCAAGTGAAACTTTAACAAACACTCAGACTTTAACATGAAATCTTATAAAACACAAAGCATACAATATTAAAATGAATGAAACGTATCGTAAATCGTATATACACTCATACATATCATGAGCTGACTCATGAACCACTTTGATGGCATGAGAGATATAAGATTTTTTTTCACCTTGGCAGACATGACATTTCATACTTTGATTTCTTGTCCAGATAGGAAAGAATCAAACTCTCCATACAGAGGTCAGGCTAGCCATTATTATAGGAAATGATTTGAGCTCTTCTGTCACTTCTGTAACCTGTCAAGAGATTATCAAACCAAATAATAGTTATCTGGGATGCTGCTTTGATTGGCTGGCTTCAGAGAGTAATCCTATTGGTATTTGGTTGCTAATGTTAGTAGTAAAGATGTCTGACTTGTCTCCAAGGTGTGTTGCTGCATACTTCATACTATTGGTCAAAACTACCACTGAGACTCAACCATGCAACTACAGTTTTCCGCTGGCTGTTCTGTAACAAGTCCTGGCAACAGACCTGAAGAAGTTTCCATGTAAACAAGCAAATGTTCTGTTTACACTCAACGATTCTCACTCAAACACAGCATGTGGATCCTTGAGGCTTAACTAATGTGATACATGGTCTGCCGTCAGCATTTTTTGTGCAGTGTTTACACCGTTACTGTCTTGGTACTAGTCATCGTCTTCGATGCCTTTGTTTGCACAGAATGCGTCTTAGTGTCACCAACACCAACTGTCTAACAGCAAAGGCGTGTGACCAGTAGGAGTTTGCATCTTGTTGCTTCTGTCCTCCTGCGACTGCATGGCCTGCTCGTAACAACTGTCACTACAGAGTGCAACTAGTGGTCAAAACCTCCTTGGTGCATGAGTGGGCCAAGATGTATTAGCTTGCTTGTGCAAGCTGACCCTACCTCTGTAACTTCATGCATAGTTTAGTCTGATTGAACTTGGGCGAGTAAAAGAACAATGCTTTGCTGTGTCCAGCAAGTTTGAGAGGAGGGTGAACCTTAACAAGAGGTTATTGACAGCAAAATGTTTTAGTAAGAAATGGTCTGATTTGACTTCTGTCTAGCTTTGACTGTAGCGTTGAAGCTTGTGTGACATTTATGGGCAAAATCCAAAATGAGTTCATCCCACTGGTGTGAGATGCAGCCACTGCCCTTTATTCTTTAGTCATGAATTGAAGGGAAACAAACTGGGTGTATTTTGTATTTTTGTGGTCCAGAATTTGAATTAATTTCCCAGAAAATTTGACTTAGTTCCTCTGAACAGTTTATCTTGATTTTTCTTTTTTTTTTTTTTTTTTTTTTAAATGCGTTTTGGCCCCTGATGGAATTTGTGGTGCTTCTGATGGGTCACCACAAAACGCGAGTAGCAGTGTGGTTATTTTCTTTTTATTTTTTTTCCTAAGCAGGCTGCCTCTGCTTAAAGTTCAGTCCAGGTTCTTAAACATTATATCATCCAAACACTGGTTCTCAGCTCATACACTGATTTGGCGCTCATGAGAACATGCTCAGTAAAACATGATACAATTGACGAGACAGTCCAGTCATAGAATTAACTCGTAACTGCCAGTGCAATGTAGCCACTTTGGCTCAGCACCAGCACATTAGTTTCCTGCAATGCTGTGGCACCTGTTGCTGTTAACTTAGCTGCAACAGGTGGCGCAAAGGGGCAGAGGTTGCATTTTGCTACAGGTACTGGCGAGAAGATGAAACATGAACCAAGACGAAGAATTCACAGTACCAAAACATTGTATGGCGTTTTTATTTTAGTTGACAGGGGTGATGTAATTTGCTGACCTGCCTGTAGTGTTAAAAGTAGAAGTAGTTGAGTATTTTTGGACTGAGTTGTGGCCAAATTCGGAGCAAGGATCAGCTTTTTTTATGCCAGGCAACCTTTTTGTTGTTGTTTTGTTGTCTTATGTCTTCAGCAGTAGCATCTTGCTGCATCAACACACAGGTGTCTTTTTTATGTTATGTTGTTATGAACCTTTTTGTTTCTATAAATGTGTCATTTTAATAGGGCTGCATGTTAAATAGATTGTCTTAATTGTTTCAACTGGGCTATCATTGTGTTGCCACTGGTTTTAAAGTAAAGACCCATTATGGCACAGAGGCACAACTATTAGTTATGATCATAAGTAGGTGTTTTAGAGGTGTTCATGGCCCTAACACTGAGACCCAAACTGGGCTTGAACTCATGGTGCTGCAGAATTTGGCTTTCCCTCTTACCTTCACTTATAACACATGGCACCCACGAGCCCCCTTTAAACAGAGATCCTGCTGTTGAGATGTCTTTTTTTTTTTTTTTTTACTTAAACCTACATTTACATACAACAAACATTTTAACAAGGTCTTAATGGTTTAATTATGATATTGTCTCTAAACACATTTTTGATTTAAAAGTATTTATGAAACTATAAATTACAAGAATTTACACCAACCAGTATGAACCAGTATGAATATGTTGGCAGTCTGTATTGGGGTGTGGGGGTGGGGGGTCAGTTGTGGCCCTACTCCACTGAGATAAGGACATGACGTCTACAAAAGGTTGTTGAGATAATGTACTCATGTACACCGTGTGTTCAGTTTGAGGAATCAGACATGATACCCATTCTGAGTACAGTTCCCCCCTACCTGTTGTGAACAATGCTGAGGTGTGATCATCAGGAATGACAGGCAGGTCTGTGCCGAATGAATAAATGTAAATGTGGGTTGGACTCAACGCTTTAGCATTTCTTAACCATGTGAAGGAACCTTAATTAACCCATGCAAATGTTGTCCTCTGTGTGAAACTGTATTTAGAAAGGAGCCGTCGAAAGAACCCTCCCCCCTCCTCTTTACGCGTTACATAATGTCTTTAAGCCAGTGTTTAGATTAAAAGTGGAGCTTTTTCGGTGAAAGGTTGTTTAACTCCTCAGGTAGGAGTGGAGATTTTTTCACACTGCACCTACAAAATTGTGGTAACATTTTATTTCAACCTGTTTTTTATTCAGCAGTATTAAAACACCAAAAAAGATTAATAACACTCTAATTTTTTTTAATGTTATAACTGGTACATTACTATTCATTAGCTGTTTATACACCAACTTCCACGTATGTCCCCATCTGATGTTATATATGGTTGTTATAGTTGGCAGATAATAAACATTTCAGTCTGTTTATAACTAGGTTATGGTGTTATATACTACTTAGACAGTAAATAGAGGGGGTTATAGTGATACCATGGTTTCCTTGCTTTCTTGACATGAAAGCTTCCACTCTGTGTGTATGGCTTTCTTGACAGCCCTAAATAAAGTTGTGAATTTGAATTGCGCGGACGTGTGATGTTTTGAAGCAGCTTGGCATTCCTGCCGTAGCCGCTTCTACCACGGTGTTGTCGTTTCAAAATTAGCATGGACGCCTCACTTGTCTCCCACATTTGTCCCTGTCCCGTGACTCTTCCTCTTTGTTGGAGCCGCGAAGAAGCGGACCCCACCCAAGGCTGCTTGTAGCTGGGTTTTACGAGGTGTCGGGATCTGGCAAAGGTCATGAACCTGGAAGGAGTGCTGATATGTGAAGACAAGTGGAAAGTACTAATGGAGGAGATATGGCTGCTGCAGCTTCTGAATGGTTGTAGCTGTGAGCCCAGCTGAGTGGTCAGCCTGTGGAAGTGAGGTTGTGTAGTTGTGTCTGAGGGTGAGGTGAACATTCATATCTTAAAGGCAGTGGCTTGTTTTATATTTTCGTATTCCTGTGCTGTTGAATTTCAAATATTTGTCAAATTTTTTCACTCCAATCACATAATTACATTCGCCAAGAGGTTATGTTTTCAACCATGTCTTTATTTATTGGGTTATTTGTTTTTGTCAGCAGGATTACACAAAGTATTGAACTGATTTGCACCCAACCTAGTGGAGGGATGGGCCACGGTCCAGGGCCAAACCCATTATGTTTTGATGCAGTTCTGGTTTAAGGGACAGCTCCAGGAATTTTTATGGTCTTCTTAACATTGCGTGATATAGAGGTACATTTTTTTCAACATTTCCATAAGTTTCTCAGGGAGTAACATGAATCTTGATGTAAAAATCAAACATTTGTAGTTGTGAGATTTCTGTAGGACCTTTCTGCAATTGTTTGGCTTGTTTATTTATGTTTCTACATTTTTGATACATAAGGTTGGTTTGCTGCAACTCTTACATCTCATTCCTCAGAGAAATGTTGAATGCACCACAATAGCAACAATATTATTATGTTATTTAGAGGCGCTTTTTCTCTAAAGCTGTTGTCATTTTATGTGGCCAAAAATTGTTCAAAGTCATAAAACTAAACACTTAAAATTTTTGTGGAAATCCTTAAGTTTAAAAATGTTGACCTGATTTTTAAGGAAAGTGTCTAAATTGATGCAAAACACATGAGGAAGACCTCCTTGGATCATTTTATTTCCTTCGACATCCAGCTGATGATGGATCAATTTGCTGCAGGAATGTGAATGGGGGCGACTGTATATTAGCATGTGTTAACGTGCTCTCATCAACACCTGGTTTATGTTGGCTGTCTTGTTTTCCATGGCAGCAGCAGACACAAAAGTATATTTAGTCAATTTTGCATTAAATTTATTTTGGAACCTATTTTCTTTGAACAGTTTAAACAAATATGTGCAATGGTTTTCAGACATTCGAGCAGCAGTAAAACATTCCCATGACCTGGTTTTCACTTTAGTTGAATCAATCAATTCATTAGTCGATGGAAAGGAAATTTATCTGAAAACTACTTTAATCATCGATTAATCATTTATCAAGCCAAAATATCAACTGTTGTATTTTCGGCTCTTTATAATTGAGGATTTGCTGCTTTTCTGTGTTTGGTGGTGAAACTGTTCAGATATAAAAGGTCAGAACCTCAGAGCAGATTAACCCAGAGTGGAAATGCTAAGATAAGTAGCAGTGTCTATTCTACTCCACCTCACACACCCACTCATCACACAGACACACACACACACACACAGAGTCAGCTGTTTCAGATGAGTCCTTGTCTTAAGTCGTCCAGCTGAAGTTGCTTTATCTGTCTCAGAGGTGTGTCTGGACTCGGTGATAGAGGTACATCTCTCCGACCCAGGGTGTGGATCGTTTGCACTAAGGATGGCGTCCAGTCAGTGGTGCGACAACCTGGGAGCCTCATATCACGAGAGATTCAGTCAGGAAACATGTCTTATAGAATAAAGTAACTTACTTTATATTCACTACAAACCAGCTGCTCCTGCTCCGACAAGGTGAAGACCAGTAAGAAGAGCGAAAATCTGCAGTCTCAACATTTTTCAACAGTTAGGGTGTAGCTTGTTTCTATCAATGCTCTGTTGGAGCCTCAGAGCTGTGGAGAAAGCTGTTGTTACTATATGCTAGTTTTGTTTTTTTTGTTTTTTTGGGGGGGGGTGACCAGATATGAATGAAACATAATGAAATTATTTTCAGGAGAGACAGTTTGAATGTGTGCCAATATCCCCCATTGTTAAAGATGAATGTCTCTGTCTCTGTCTGTAACAGCCAGTTTTTCACCCTGCCTTTGGGTGTAGCCGTTTGGAACAACTATGAACGTGACTGAGTTCTTACGAGGTTAGAAAACTCTTATTTACAAACCGAAATGTGTCTTTCTCTTCCTTTTTCGTTCCTGTCCTTCAGGTTTTGTCAGTTCCTTTTGCCTCTGCAGTGTTGCCATGTTGAAATTACGTAGATTCACCATGTTTTAGCAGTTTTGTTAGGAAATTTATTGCCCTTTTCAGCTGATGCCTCAGACATGATGTCACTGAGAGCCCTCACCGTGTCTTTCTCGCAAATGTGCCAAGGTGATGAGAGAAAGTGCTGCTCTGTCATTTTTCGACAGCGTCGTTCACCTCACTGTTGTGTCCCGTGGATTACAGTTAGCTCTGCAGTGGCAGCGATGCAGCCTGTTGCCGACACCCTCACCCAACTGACAGACTGGCGTCTTTCAGAAATGCCACAAAACGCACAGTACAACATGTATTAGAATTTCTCTATCTTGAGAAAGTTGACACTTTTGTCCATTTTGTTGACAACAGAAGCTAAAATCATGAGTCATTAATGTCACACAGTTGTCATAATGTTTGAGCTCACAGCAGGATGAGAAGCAGCTGTTCAGTCATAACTCGCAGCTGAAAAGTGTTTCAATCAATTTGGCAAAAAAGAAGAGATGAGGATTCATGCAGGAATGAAGGTGCAGAGTTAAACATCAAGGCCTGCGATGCCAAGTGAGGTTTGGTGTCATGTGAGGTTTGTCAAGCTCTGTGACTGAACGTGTGTGTGTGTGTGTGTGTGTGTGTGTGTGTGTGTGTGTGTGTGTTACTGCTGCTCAGAGTACACAGGGAGACACCTCAGCCCTTCACTGTTTGTGCTTTTGACTCTGCGAGGGGTGATGTCACCACACTGATCATGTGACGCTGGGAAGAGTATTTGATGTGTGCGTGGGGCATGGAGGCAGGCGGTCTGTGTCGTACGCTCCGACTGTCATTTCCTCCATATTTGGTCCTTGCAGACAGGCTTCCCTCCTGCCGTCACTGTGCTGTGCATGGAGGATCATCAAGACTGCAAGAAGCTGGTAGATAAAACTGTAACTCTCACGCTGGTGAAAAGTTGAGAGGTGATAAACTGTCTTTACGTTTATGTCAGTGTGATTGTTCCACTTGTCACGTAGCTGTTGTTTCCATGTAATGAGTCAAAATGAAACCTTCGCTGCCATCAGTGCCTTTTAAGGTGCAGTTTGAGCCAGGATTCACATGTTGGTCTGAAATCCTGGCTGTGTTTCTCATTTCTTTCAACCATTATTGCTATGGGTTCCTGTGGATGTTTTCGTCATGTGAGTAAGTCGTCTGTGTTGCTTTTTTCTACCTTTCACTCTCCACAGTAACTGGGAAATCCCAGAATCCAGGACTCACTCACAAGCGAGTGTTTCAAACATGATACGACTTCAGAATCATGTGACAACACATGTGGGAGAGTGAAAAAACAAAAAGCTTCTTGCCAAAGCCAACAATAAAGTTGCAGCATCTGGTGGAGGACTGGGCTGGTTTCCCAACACTACCACTGTGTTTATCGAAGACTGCAGAGCCGACGTGGCACAAGGTTTATTTATAGTTTCCACTGGCGATACAGCCTGTGGGGTTTGGAGCAGGTATTGTCGCTGGTGTGTGCTGTACTACCCATGGGAATTTGTCTTTAGGCGCCACCTGAGCCGTGTGCTCTGTGTTTCTGAGAAGAAGAGAGGGGGACCGTGTGTTGGGGGTGGTGAAATTTGAGATAGGTGGACAGTAAGAGGATATTTGACAGCGAGTGTTATAATACAAAGTTGGCTTCATTCATGTTGAAGCAAATTACCATTGATGTCCCCGCAGATTTTTGGTCTTTATGTAGATGTAAACAAGTGGGTAAAACATTTTGGATGGTAAAAATGATCAGATATGGAGCCTACACAGCTGAGTGAGTTCAGCTAATGTTATTATGAGTCAGAGGAAGATATAATGGTAAATGTGAATCGGTGGGGGTTGGTGGTGGTTAATGTTAATGGTGGCCTCTGGCTGTCTGGCGTACACAGCAGGCTACAACAACCGGCCCTGAGTGCTGCGAAGAAAGACAAAGGGAATAAACGCAGCGGCAAAAGGAAGAGGGCGGTGAAATGAGAGTGAACTGTGGGAAGAGGGCAGGAACAGACGGAGAGGAGATGATGGACTTGAGTGAGAAGAGTCTTGTAATGCTAATGTGAACTGATGATCACAGAGAAGCAATTAAAGGATGATGGCAGGGTTTTTTTTTTTTTTTTCTCCTGGTCGCTGAAGCTCCTTCAAATTGCCATAAATTCGATGACAGTTTTTAAATGTTACTTTTCAGGTCTAAATAAGCTTGGACTTTTATATAAAAGCGAGGGCAGCAGGTTCATTAGGTCTAACATTTCTTTCAACACAGCACTGAAAATCTGAAATTATTTTTCTCATGGCGGTGCAGAGAAAAAGAAGGTTAAAAAGCCTCAATAATCATCAGACTTGCAGTCTTCCCCTCTATAAGATATATTTAGTATTATTTCTGCAAACTTCATGATGGATATTTATATACAGCACCCGAGCAAATAGGAATGACTTTTTCAGTGACTGACTTGAAATCCTGACAGTTGGTTTGAAATCGCACATCCAGGTGCTGCAGTGTTATGTACGTTGTCGTTGTGTCCGTGTGCCAGGTCGTATTTCAGGTACAGCTGATCCATCTCAATCCCACTGTTTGTTTTATGTTTTGCTTATTCAAAATTGCTCTGCAGTGATACTATCAGACCAGCTGGTCACATTTGTCAGTGGCTGGGAAACGTCTGCATCTGTTGAGGAAGGTGATGTATATATTTGTCTTTTGTTTGTTCGAAAGATGGATTGAAATATCATTTCATTTGTTGCTGTATGACGACTTCTGCGTCAGACCTGAGGTTAGGACTGTCTTTGTAATTAAAATATTGTGCCTCTCTTCTCTCTGCTTGTCATACAGTGATGCACTTTTTAATACTCCTGTTATGGAGGTACATGTTGTCAAACAAGTTCCCCCCCACTAACAGCGTCACTGCTTTGTGCGTTGTTTTGCCATTTCAGGTGTTTGCATACATTCCTGAGTTTCCCCACAGAGCTGCAGACACAGAAGAGCTGCAGACACAGAAGAGCTTTTTATTTCCATAAAAGCTCAGCTGTTTGTGAGAAGGATGAATGTTTCCTCTTCTTGTTCTTTCATCTTCCTGTTAATGCAAAGACAGCAAAATCAACACACACACACACACCCGACCTGTCCTTGAGTTTTGAAGAATGTAGCAGTCTTATCTTCACTCTTGTACAGTTGAGCACATAACGCTGAGATAACACCCAGCGCTCGCTCCTACCTGTCGGGTCAGATTGTTCTCAAGGTGCTTTCACACCTGGAGCTCTGTTTGGAAGGAATCATCGTGGAAACTGTAACCCCCCCCACCCCCCCAAAAAAAGACCTGAAGTTAAAATTTGTGGACTAAAGGTTAATTTGGAGCACCTTTGTGCTGTTGTGCATTTGAAATGCTGATTACACAGAGAAGATATTAAAAAGCAATAATTTATTTGTGTGATATCATACAACATAATCATGATGAAATAATTTTTCCCTCGTGCTTGCACACTTGTATGATTGTGGCTAAAAAAATTTTTTGACTCATCTTGCTTTTCTTAAATTACAGTCAAAGGTCAGCTGTATAACTTAGACATCATGAATAACAATAACCGATCTGGGTGTATTTACAGTTGGAAAACCTGGGTAGAGTATGTCTGAGGAACCAAACCTGGAGGTAGATTACAGTGTAATTTCCTACATGGCTTTTTAATTATGCTGCTCTATTGATTTACAGTGAGAGCAGCACATTGTACCAATACTTTGCAGTTGGACATTATGTTTTGTTTTTTTTTTTTTTAAACAAACCAAACACAGTCCTATTTATGAGTCACTAACTGAGAGTTTGCATTGGTAAAACAGTAACATTTTATGTGGAAGTAACAGCTGTTTATGATAACATTGGTTTTGCCTCAATAATAAAACTTCCTAATAGCTGTCAGCCTCAAAGAACGGAGCTGAATGCAGTGCCTGAGCAGGACTCCATGGCGCGAGCACTTCACTCGCCTTCGCAAATTTAAAAATTAGATGCATGTGAACTTTAACGTTTAATTTGGAGCGTATGCGTGGAAAATAATCTATTCCCAAATTCAGTTCAAACAGCCTCAAAATTTTTTTTTTTTTTTTTTTTTGTCAGCAAAAAGTTGATGAAGATGATGATGCAGTCACTACGCTGTGTTTATCACTAAGAACCTAATGGTGTGAAGGGTATGAGTACAGTTCTAATTAATACTGTATATAAAGTTTGAAATATAATTTAATTTATAAAAGTATAAAACCTAGTGTATGTTTTTATTCAAATATCTCACATAATTTTGTCTGTAAATGTAGTCTCGTATCTTATTAAGGAAAAACATCTTATTTAGTAAATAATGTAATAATCTCATACTTGCATACAGAAGCACAAGTATCAGGCCCTGCTGAGGAGCAGCAGCTTATAGTTTGGCAAAAACCCTGGGCCTGGGCGGCTCTACTCTGACCTGAACTATAATCTGCTATCATCTGATACATGGTGAATGCTGAGCAGCCCGTGAGTGATGCCTTACATGCCTGCACTGGAGGAATAGTAGTACACGGCTCAGCTGATCAGCTCCAACATGGCGGAGCTTGACAAACCTGCTGTTTATCATTGAACAACCATTGATTGTGCGCTGGTTGCACAACTGCAAGATTCAATTAGCAGATGCCTGAAGTGGTATCAAAAGTGGTATCAAAAGCTCCTGTTGCCAATTTCATTAGATGTCAAAGACTTTAACTACTTTGCTGGAGGGAACAATTTAGTGGCTTTTATAATGTCAGAATGTCACTCAGATGCAAACAGATCTCAACTTTTTGTTTGGAAATATTTTCCCGCAAATGACAGGAGCTGAGCTTCATGTTTGTCTCTGGACACCATAAAGTACCTTACGGTTATATCAGCTTCTTTTAATTAAGCCACTACCAAAAATCACATCCACGAAGTGTTGATGCTCTGCGATGGTTTGAGCCAGAGATGGTTAAACTAGAGAATCTAAGAGGCCCCAATATGTCTGTGTTTGAAACTTACTTCTGTCGATACTCTTGAATTAAGTCAGGTACGATTTGGTTCAGTCTGACCTGTTGACAGGAGCATTGCTGTTTTACTTCTGTGTGTTTATTGATCAATTCTCAGCCGCCATCTTTGCCAAGAGTCACATCTCTTATCATCGGACTCTCCTATTGGCTCCAGTGGGTGATGTCACCTTCAGAGGCCTAGCTGTCAGTTGCTTGTATAGTCAAAGTTAACGGGATCAATGGGATATACTGTATTTGTAGTGTATACTGTATGTGTGCTGATTGTGAATATGTGGAACACTTGGTGAATTTTTTAAAAATAAAGAAAAACAAAGTGTTTGAAAAAACAAAAGCCTTAAAGTGAGTCCAAAATTGTCATGTATTGCATCATAAAACAATGAAATGTTAAAATAAATCTAAAAAAATTTAGTGTAGGAGGTAATAATAATAGTAGTAAAGATGTTTGAGGCTGAAGTTTATTTTATTTACTTTTAGTAACACCAGAATTACACATGTATGCATAATAGAAGTAGAAAAACTGCATTATTGCTGTATATGGAAACAATAAAGAAACGTTGCATTTACTCTGAGGTCGTGATTGAAAGTCCCTTTTAATCATGACGGGACTGAAAAACACAGTAAATCCTGACGCAGTATTTCATCATCTGCCCCACTTCCTGTGATTAGCCGTTCCAAAAAGGTCCAGAGGAGATCGGTGCAGAAAAACCAACAATAAATTTGGAGTGTTTCAACACAGGGATGGAGCTGGTGGTCACACTGTAACTTTGCCACTCAGTTGTGTTGTTGTTAAACGTGCTCTGTTATGCACTGTAGGCAGCAGTGTGCTCCTCTTTGTGCTCCAACTAAGGGGATAAATACAGGAGGAATTTATGTTGATTCCTTGACTCAATTTAGCACACAGTTGTTGTCGGGGCCAAAGTTTCTACGTCATGCTGCTGAGAGGAGATCAGTATTTTTCCTTGTTGAATGAAACGTGTGTTTACATGGCCCAAATGTGGCTGTGTCCTTGTTACGAGGGTAATAAGACTCTGAACAAATATCTGATCAGCTTTTCCCTGTAATGCTTGGTGATATGTCAGTGGGAGATGAAGTATATTTGATAAATTGCCTTTGTCAAGGAGACTGTTGTTTCTGTCCTGTTTGGCTGTTGAGACCCGGTTACATCAGAAACGGTGAAATAAGTGTCTTTGTAAATCATTTGGTTCAGTGAGCTCAGTATCTATATGTGAGGTTGCGTAGTGAACCACTGTCACAAGCTAGCCTGCCAGGTACATATTAGAGAAAACATTCAGCAGTTACAAAACAATATTAGCATTTATTTGAAGGCATGTTTCTGCCCACCTGATCTAATATTCTCTCTCTTTGAGCTTTGTGTTTAGTCTCCACCTCCTCCCTAAGGGGAATGTTTGGCTTTGTAGCTGCTAAATGCTCCACCAGATGGTCACTAACTGTGTCTATCTGCTGCTGGATGCTGAGCAGGTGGTTTCCAGTGGGGTTTTTAAAGTTTTCACATTATTGTTTGGAGAAATGTTTTTGCCTCCACACCGGCAACCACCAGGTCTGGAGGGATATTTGTCATTCTCGCAAATACCTTGAGGGAATTTCCTCTAATTTGGCAAAAACATTCATTTAGATCACGGTGGCCTCACATAACACAGCTTTGGCTGTAACTCACTAATTCATACGCTAATTACACACAACACAAAGGTCAACTACACTGTGACACTGCAAAGAAACTTGTGGCCATTATTTAATGCTGTATCTCTCTCACATGAGCAAATCCACTAATTGCAGCAGTTCAGCTGAAATGAATTGATTTAGATTTTTTTTCTGGTGTGACCAAGAAGTTCTGCTTTTTTTTTTTTTTTTTTTTTCCCTTCTTCTTTTGTTTGTTTTTACTTAACATGGGTCAATGGAATCTGTCTAATGTACCCAGGATTAAAATGACACATTTAAAGGATTAGGCTGGTCATGCCTTCTCTTATTGCACGATTCCTGTATTTTTACATTTGAGTTTGTTAGGAAAACAAAACATTTTGGGATTGTATGTATTGACTTGATGTGCTGTGTAACAGGCGGTGAATTTATATTCACTTCACCAGGTTTGAGGAGCAACTGAAATGAATCTGATCTTAATCTACATGATGAAATAGAAGTATCAACAGATGATATTTGGAGGCAGCCGCCAGAAAAATGACTGTTACTGTTGTCAAAACTGAGATGAACATTTGTCCCGGAGGCTTGAGCCACCACCAGATCCAGATTCAGTGATCCAGAACGTCTCTGCAACTTTGGTTCAAGAAATCATCTTGTTCCCAATTCGTCATTGGCGATATTTGGCTGAAAGGCAGGTTCATGTGCCATGAAAAGGATCAGCAGCAGACTGTTTAAGCAACATAATGTCTGAGTGAGATGTTGAGTTAACACGAAACAGCATCAGGATTTAAGAAGCTTTTATTTCACAGTAAAATGTGTGCAGGTTAAGAGTTTAAGCTGCCAGCTTCACAAAGCAAACATTTCAGTGCTAGATTAGTTCATGGCCTTTTTATAAAAATATTGCATTGAACCAAAAACTGCTGCGTCTCTACAAGCTCTGCAAAATTGTCAGTTGACTTGAAAGGCAAATCCAAAATTCAATTTAATATTGTTTTGTCGACACTAATAATTTCCTCTCATCTGGGTGACACTGCAGAGTTGCTTCATTTAAAGAAAATAGGAGACAGATTGGTTGGATCTGGGATTTCATTCATTACCTGTATTAAAAGGAAATGTAAATCTGACCTAGCTGTTTTGAGTGTGTATTTAAGAGTAAGAGTTTAAGAGTAAGTATTTTAGATAACAAACCATGCTAGAGCGTCCTGTCATGTTAAATGACCATCATACTATTCTGGTGATGATAAGGACTCCACACACTCAGGCTACCAGGGACTCAGGTGGAAGGATTGTTGGATTTGCTCTCCTCTCTTTTATGCACCTTAAACAGAAATCAAGTTTTGGAAAAATCTTTATTTGGACAAAGCTTTTGTTATAAGTCCCCAGATACATGATTGTGACACCAGAGGACCCAGGCCCAGGTTTCAGCCTGCAGTGAAGGGTGTGGTATCAGGACTGGCTCTGATGTGGTTTTGATGATTGTGTGCATGGGGAACATTTCCATCCAGAGCCTTATTTTGCCGAACTTCTTCTTTACAATGCTTCTGCCTCCTCAGTGTGGCTGTACAGTCATGCTATCTGCAAACACGACCTGAACTTGGTCGCAGTTTTTGCCTGAGGATTTTAACTTGCAACTATGACTGCATCATATGCAATAAAATGGTATTGAGCATTATTAAGCAGCTATTTTGAGATGTGATTTCAGTTGCAGTGGTATGCATTTTATTTCCATTGAAGTTTTTTTTTTCTTTTGTTGTTTTCTTGTGCCAAACAAGTTTGCTTATGTCTGGAAAACATGATTTGTAGGTCGGGCATCACTGTTAAAATGGTTCTACAATGCACAAGACAATTGCAGCTCCTGCGATTTGGATATTGCACTTGGCCATATAGCGATTTGGAACATATTTCGATAAATTGTGCAGCCCTAGTTGCAAGTAAGACCATGATACATTAGACTGTGGATGCTGGGCTCACGTTAGTCTCTCTCCTTAGTCAATGTGCACTTTCACTGGACTTCCATTGGAGAAAAGGCTCCAATCTTCAAGAATCATCAATTAAGTGTGACAGGACAATTATGACTTTGGTATTTCACTTGACATTTGTTGTGACGATATAATACTCTGCTGGTTTGGCTTCCTTAAGATTGTTCAAAGTTTAGTCAGCCGTATTTGCCGAATCTGCTCATGGATTCTGCTTCACAGTGGCAGCGTCTTTACCCAGCCTGACCTTTTATTTTTGATGACTTCTCTCGCTGTCTTTTCTCAGGGATGTGAATAACTGTTGTACACAAACAAAAGCTGATGAAGAGACTGACTGTGGTCGATATCTACTCTAGACGTACAGTTAAAATTTTTAGTAGTTTCTTTTAGGCTGGACTGAACTACACTGAAGCAAACAAAGCCTCCACTGTGAGATCTTTTTATTTGCTTTTATTCTTTTTAAATTTTACATGCCTTCAATAATCAGGGGTGTAGCTGGTAACAACAGTGTGTGCGTCTGCCTTTTACACAGACGTCGATCCGACTCTGCCTCCCTCCACCTCTGTCTTAAAGGCCAAACAACAATGACCCTTCACATCCTGTGGTTCTACCTTTTTAATCCAGAACAACAAGGCGGAGTCGAGGCGCGTCATTCCCACCTGGCTTTGTTGACAGGCTTTGTTGCATCTTTTGTGTTTCCACAACACACAAGCCGTTTCACAAAGTGCTCCACAGTCTGCTGTGTTTCACAGTTGGACGCAGACATAATGTGGAGATTAAACTCTGCATTTCTCACAACTCGGATGCAGCATCCTTCATTTCAGATATTTCCTTTCATCTTTTGCTGCCTATTGATGTTTGTTGAGTATTGTTTGTCCAGTTAAACGTCCAAGACTCCTGGACTGGGCTTCACTTCACTAACTAGTTTGTTGTAAGGCTCATTATCAATAAATTTATCACATTTGTTTGGTTAATTCTTTAGTCCCTAAAAATGTAATTTCCTTTGTCCTTAAATCACATTTACTGCCCAAAGATATTCAATTTACATAAAGCAGCAAATCTTCACTTCTGAGAACTAAGAATCAACGAATGTTTTGGGTTTTTGCATGATAGTTGACAATTTTACAATCTAAAACAATTCTGATAATTAAAAATAAAATTGTTGCAGACGGTTGATTAATTTTCAATCAAGTAATTGTTTTATATTCATCTTTTTTTTTTCTTTTTAGCAGACTTAACACACATAACATTAACACATAATGTTAAGTGAATATTGTATATGAAGCTGAATATATTGGACAAAACCACATCACCTTAGACTGAGAAGTTATACAACTCATTTCCCCACATATTCTGATATTTTATAGCCAAAACGATTCATCGGCTCATTAAGAAAATACCTGTTTCAGCATAATGTCAATCACCAAACTTAGTTAATATTCCTGGTTTACAATCTCAAATCTCCAGTGCCATATTTTGCAGTCATGAATACATGGCGATAAAGAAACCCTGGTGCTCTGCTGCTCAGTGTTGTTGGAGATGGAGACTGTCAAAGGATTTTATTCCCCCCTCTCGTTCTCTTTCTGGCGCTGTCCCTCGACGTCCTTAAGGAGCTTACTGAGATTTGCTCTTCAGTGTAAAGGGCTCGACAAAGTCCCCGTGAGCTGCTTTCACTTCTTCATATCTCTGCGTGTGGTGACACTGCAGCCAAAGTCTGCAGAAAGCAAGACCTCTGTCTTTAGGACACGAGCCAGGTCAGCATGATGAAGCGAGCCTCGTCGCTCTGTTGGTATGTTTTTATGAATATTCATGAGCAGCTTTGACGGTGACTGGCTGTCGCTGGATTTTATGAGGAAATTAATTTCACTTTACCGCAGACTTTTTCAGCCTCACTGAAAAAAAAAAAGAGCAAGAAACAATTAGTTATTTCTAGAACAAAGATTCATCTATATGGATATATGTTGATTTGAGTGATGGTTGTGTTACTATTTGGCTTTATTGTTGAAGTTTATAAGCATTGATCTCGTGTGGCACAATTTTTGCATTGATTTAGTTTGGATGTTATTTGGTTAATCAGGTCTAATTTATTGATTGTTTTTTTTTTTTTGTTTTTTTTTTTGCTGTAATCGGATCAGCTGCTTTTGTTTTATGCATTTTTAAATGTTTTTGTAATGGTGTGGACCTTGTGTTGCATTGTTGATAATGTTTTTAGTATTTGTAATATGTGGAAGATTATTACTGCAGTGTGAGAATCTAATGGGGATCTAGTAAAATAAACAACATGGTAAACAAAGCAGACGCTCAAATCAAGGCGAGTCAAATTATACATAAACAGAAAATGCTGGGAGCAATATGAAGAACAATTTGAGCTTATGAGCTCATTTTAGTGCTAAAATGATTGGTCCAATCATCAATTAGACAATTCCCAGAAAGTTAATCAAGTACAAACATTTTCTGTCACATCGGAGGACGGGAGACTGTGATGGGCTTCTTATATCATATTCTGGCATTTTAAAAACCAACTAATTGATAAATTGCAGTAAATCATTCTGAAAGTATTTTTGTCATCCCGTGTTTCTCCAGGTTGAATCACTCCAGGTCTGATCGTGTATTCCAGGGGTGGTCTTATGTTTTGATTTGGTCTGTTGAAATGACTGTTGCTGTGCCTGGTATCAACAATGACGAGGCAGAAAAATGGCAGTAATTTTTTTTTTTTTTTTTTTAAGTTTATCTGAAAATAACGTCACAGTTGAGACCTACGGGAAAGAACAAAATAAAATCAGATTGATGGACAGCCGACTTTTCACAAGTAGATAAGACAAATAATGGAAAAGTTAATTAAAAAAAGAGAAAACAGACAAATAAACTCAGACAAGACGGCCAGTAAATGTGGGAAAAGGTGTGAAAGAAAACAAGCTCTTCTGTTTGATCTCATGCATTTTTTTTGGTTCAGCTGATTATTATTTCTTTTGCTTTCTTCTTCACACACACTGCTTTTTGCAACACTTTCTAGGTGGTCTTTGTTCATGTGTGCAGAGCCAGTTGTAATGCCGACCCTCTTCCTGTGTTTCTACAGAGTCGACTGGCCCCGCTAAGGTGGTGCGAGCAGGGAACCCACCCAAGACCAGACGTGGAGGAAAGGTAATTATTTGTGTTAGCGTGCGCGTCTTGTCCAGGATGTAGGTATTAATGCTCCATATAAAGTTCTAAAGTTTGTTGGATCGATGCTGAAAACGGGATAAAGTACAAAAAGAGAAATAGGACAATAAAGGGAAAACAGCCCAACTGAAAAAGAAATGGACTTTATGTAGCTCACAGTATCTTAAGAGTAACATTTTAAAGCGGCTGCTGTGAAGCTGTGAATAGAAGATTTTGTCCAGTTTACACCGCCGTATGTGATGTTTGGCTCAGTCACACTGTGTTAATTACTGCATTAAAAACCACAGTGTTTTTACTCCTCAGTTTTTGTGCACCACAAATAAATAGTTAAAGAGTTCAAATATATAGTTATTTCATACACAATCTAGTGCTGCTGGTAGGCAGATACTTCCCTGTTTCCAGGTGCTATGCTAAGATAAGCTAACTGTTTTTTTTTTTTTTTTTTTTGTTTGTTTTTTTTTTGGCTGTAAGTTTTATTTAATGGTCAGATACAACAGTGGTTTCAAATGATGCTTTTAGTATAACACAAATTCAAATGTTCATCTTTACAGTTACTGTGCTGTATTTGCTGTAAATTGAGGTCTGAGCTTAATCTCTGTCAACATTCAGCATTGTCTCATAACAGCTCATACACCAAAATACTATGATGAGAGAACAAGCTTGTTATTATAAACTGTAAACTTGGGGCCAATTCAAAAATAAGTCGCCTTTTGAAGAGCTCAGTGAAGGTATGTGTGGTCAGACTGCCGGTGTTTATCAGTCATGCCTCAAGCTGCGTGTCTTACTCTCCCCTCACATTTTGTGGAATGCAAATGTGAGCTCCTGGTGAGCCAATGGCCTGGCAGATAAAGCAAACACACACTCCTCAAAGCATTTCATTCACTTACCCATACCTTTGATGGTGATTACCGCTGTAGTACTCCAGGGCTGTTAAACACACCTTGACCACAAACTTTTCTTGCGCTCTGAGGTAACGGCAGCATTGCAGGGACAAAAGACAGAACCGGACAAAACTGCAGGGAACAAGTGGCTAAATCAGAGCAGAGTAGGTTGTTGGCAGTTCAGAGCAGTGATGAGGATGATGATGGTGAGGGTTGTTACAGATTGCTGTGCAGGATTTTACAGCTTCCAAACCAAAATGTCATAGTTTATCATCTCTCTATTCAATAGGATGCCTATTTGTTTCTCAGTACTTGACATAAACAAAGGATAAAAATGCAAAGACCAGTGAAAGTGTAAAGACTTTCCTCAGACGAGAAGCTTTGTTCACATTCCTGTTTCCTAAATATGCTCTGAACAATTAATTTTTACATCCATTAAAGTGTTTAAAAATCCTTTGGCCTGACCGTGTGTCATCCACACCGACTGCGTGATCTTGGACAGAGTCACCTCACTGTGGTTTCCACCCACCTGCGATAATCCCGCTCTCTGTTTTAATTTATTGCTCAGGTTGGAGATTTTGGCGACACCAACAGCTGGCCCACTCCAGGGGAGATCGCAACAAAAGACATGCAGGTAGGTGTTACTGATTCTTTGATAAGTACTGATTCACAGGTGTATAGAGGATTCTGATAAGATGAGGTGGCGTCTTTTGTGCTAAACTCTGTGGAGTCGACCTGATTTCCAAATGTGTACATCAGGCTGTAGTGAAACTGAGGAAATGCGTCTCTATTATAAGTGTATTGCAGAATCAGACTTGTATTTTTCATGCCACATGATGTTTGCAGAGGCTCGAAAAGAGCTGCAAAACAACTTCAAAGCAACATGTTGCAGAAAGATGTAAAAAAAAAAAAAAAAAGAACCAGAATAGTTATAGTTGTATTTGGACTCTTCTAGCAAAATTTTATTTTATATTTCTACCCCTAAGAGAGATATGACCCCTGGACCTCGCACAGGAGGGATTTATTTTGCTTGTAGTGAAGGTGGACAGGGTAGGTGAGCGCGATTTATAAATATAAATAAGACCTCGTGACTAAAAATTCTTTGGAACTGATTATGCATGATTCCTGAGTGA
Organism: Rachycentron canadum; assembly: GCA_038496675.1. Taxonomy (NCBI): domain Eukaryota; kingdom Metazoa; phylum Chordata; class Actinopteri; order Carangiformes; family Rachycentridae; genus Rachycentron; species Rachycentron canadum. The sequence continues at coordinate 11,537,238 of CM076660.1, read as the reverse complement.
AACAGAAAATGTGGGCCAGGTGAAGAAACAACAGGGATTTAAACAAGATCCTTTTGGATCACTCAAAGTGGGCGCAGCTCAGAGCCGGAGAGGACCAATTGTTTCCTTCACTCATGTTGTTAGATCAGGAAGGGAACAAAGCAGGATTGTAGACCTCAACCACTCTCTTTTGCAAATGTTGCCAGTTAACACACCCATCACCACACACACCTCTGACACATGATATTTCTCTGCTAGCTACTACATCCCTTGAGATGTCAAGATTAGTTTTGTGCAATGGGCGGGGTCAGCATTCATCAAATCAATCAAATAAAATTAGATTGAATTAGATTGCAAATTCTGTTGAGACTGACATCACTCATGAAGCAAAGATTGAAACACTTAAGAGAAGGGAGGGATTTTGATACAAGCACAATAAGGAGACACTTTTTTTTTTCCACTGTCTTTAAGTGAAAACAGGAACCAGTATCACCCACATGTCTGCAGCGGCTGGTGAGATGGTAACACTGGTAACCGTAACAAGTTCAGATATGATGATACTTTAGAGTTGTTACCTCAGTAATTATGTGACTTGTGACTAGGTGTTTGACCAGATCTTTTAAAACAGTTATAACTTGTAATAAGAGCTGTGGTCGGATGATGTCAGGAAAAAATACTAATTATTGAATACTAACAATGACAAGCCAGTAGAGAGACGGACAGGAAGTAGTGTCTCCAGTCTCGGGTTGGACTAAAAAGTTTACGAGATTGAGATCAGACAGGAGATGGTGTTGATTAAAAGCTGCATCTTAATAGCTTCGAGTCTGGACTTATTGTATTCACCAAGAAATCAGAAAGAGCCACTCAGCTCGTCCTGCCTTACTTTTGCTGTAGCGTATGTGTGTCGTTTTTTACAATAGGTATTTTGGTGTTTGTGGCTGTAATTACACAGCAGCTAAACAGCACATCCAGACAGAGAAGTCTGCGTCTGCTGGCTCGACTTAGTGTCCTCAGTACTGCAGGTTTCTTTTTTTAAGTGCTGGGGTTAGTCCAGGCTCTCCACCAACCCCAGTATCTCTTGGACACTGTGGAGACAAAACAAAGATGGCTGACCTTAAAGCAGGCATCATATGTTCCAACTCTGAAATCAATCCTCTTTTTAACAGCAATCGAAATGGTAAAGAGACGATCAGTGATTTGGAAGAAGAGTTCAGAAGTTGAGAAATATCTTATCTCAGACCTGAGGGCATGTTAATCATTTCAGTCAAATTGAGATCTCCAATTAAAGCCAACTCTAATTTTACTAATGAGACCCAACCAGGCCTTGATGACTTCAGGCTTTACTATAGCTACATTGTTAACTAGTCTTAAGGCGAAACATTCAGCCCAGCTCCAGTTTAGACCCACTCAGTTCATTTGTCCAGACTCTATTGCGAAATAGTTCATTAGTGGAATAACAGAGAAGTTGTCAACGACTATATTGGTAACCAAATCATTGTTTAAGACGTTTATGAAGCAAAAACACCAAATATGTGCTGGTTGCAACTTCACAATTTATAGCAATTTGTGCTCTTCTGAACTTAATATTTTCTGTTTTTAACTTGTTGGTCATTTCCTCTAAAATTTACTAATTATCATTTCAGTGCTTGATTGTAAAATGAACAATGTCCTTTTGGTTAAATGGTGCAAGGTTTCTCAGGCTTCTCCTCAGGCTCTCAAGAAAACGACATCCCATCCCTAGACATTTTCCTAACACGTGAGGTTAGCTCTAGACTGGCTCAGCTCACCTTAACCATAAATCCAACATATAGAACCCCCCACCACAACCATTTATACGTAACCTCTCTTTCCTTACAGCTGTTGGTCTGACAGGGGATGCATCTAATTTGTTTCCTCTTACAGTAGCAGCAGTAGTCGGTCACCTCCGGAGCCGTTTTCTATTTCTGATCTCTGGATGATAGTGTGTCACCAGGAGAGCGACCCCGCTAACCTGCCCTATTTTAGGCAGCCAGGTCTTGAGAAGACGAAGGCGAACGCGTGTCCCCAAGCAGGAAAATGTGGGTCGCATCGTCAGAGCCAGGAATAGCTGGCAGGTCCGGTGGCAGAAATCAAGGGTGGGAGGGGCAGGAGTTGGAGACTGTGGCCAAGCCCTGGGGAAGGGATGTCCTTTTAGGGATCCCCCCTCAATAAAGTACCCCTGGATCTGTGCTGCTGCTATTCTTAGGGGCCCAGAGTTCACTGTCCAACACGTAACATTTAAAGCTGTAAATCAGTCACTGAACTCCAGAGATCTTACACGCTGGGAAGTAGACCCTGAGCAGACATTGCTGTAGAGTCTGATGCTGTGCAATAATCCACCCTGGTGCTGACTTTTCAAAGCTGGAAATAACATTTCTTATATTTTCCTGAGGTGTTGGTTCTGTAACTCAGTTTTGCATTTGTGGCTTCCGACGAATAGAAATACATTTTGGCAACAGTTTTCATAGTTAATGACTAATTCAGAATTTGTCCGTTGAATATAAACAAATTGATAAATATTTTGATATTTGATTTGATTAACTGCTTAGTTCATCTTTTCACACAGAGAATATGTTTCCATTATCTGATTTCAGTTTCTCCAAAGTGTTGCTTTTCTGTTTTCTGTCATTACAACAACACAAGCCATAACAAGATTATGGCTGCAACTAACTTATTTCTATCACTGAGTAATCTGTTCATTATTTTCTCAATTAAACGAAAGCTTAAAAAAAAGAAGTTTCCTTATGATAAAAATGCTTATGTCATCAGATGCTTTTCGTCCAGGGAACAGTCAAAACCCAACAGATACTCAGTTCATTATTAGGAAAAGAGAGTGCAACAAACTTTCACATGTGAGAAATGGAAACTAGTGAATTTTGGCTTAATCATTCAAATAGTTGCTGACCAGTTTTCTGTCAATCGACTAATTGAGCAATTGTCTAAATAAGATTTTGAACTGAGCTCTGGGAACTTCTGACGTTGTGATGTTTTTTCCCCTATATTTTACGCTTCTTTTTTCAAGTCTATCTTAATATAAATACCTATTTATAAGTTGAAGTTCCAGTTCTCCAATGGAAGAGAAGGGAGGGAATACCCACAGTAAAAATAAAGTCCAGTTCAGTTTAAGACCATCTGAGGCTTCAAAAGTCTGAATGACGCCAATCACACAGGTAAAATCCACACTTAGTCTTTTTAGCATGAAATTCCTTCTTACTCAGCCTCACATTAGTGTCATTTCAACTGATACAGTTATGAGTGGGATGGCTTCAGACAGACAGGAATGACCCACACTATGTCAGTGTACATATTGGCATTAAGAGAGATATTTATATATATATATATATATATATATATATATCTGGATACTTACTTATTTAACTCTTTCTTTATGTCATTTATTCGTTTTATTGTCTTTACAATCAAACCAATGCCTTCTCCAGCATGTGGTGTGATCAGATAGGCATTTAGTGGCAGCAGGTTTAAGTGTAGCGTTTGTTTCTTGTGTTGGTTGGAGCCATGTTTTTCATTGTGAACATGGTGGCAACAGAAGCATTGTCAGTGCCTTCCTGAAGAAGAATGAATCAGCATAACTGTCCACATTTTCACAGCCGTTACACCACATGTCTTTATTGATTCAGAAAACACACTCCACCACTCGCACCTGAGCTCCGTTGTCTATGCTAAAGCTTGATTTCCATCATGTCACACTTCTCTGGCCTTGCTAAAAATAATTGCCCTTTATTCCCATCTGTGCAGAATCCAAAGCAATAAACCTAAAAACATCGTAATCGTGCTCAGATAGTGACACAGCATTAGCCATTTAGCCACTGAAATGATATTGGATGTACTTTATAAATCCCAGAGGGAGCTCAGTAGAGTGAGATGCAGCAGATGCTTCTTATTATCCACAGCTTGTGCAGCATTCACTTGGCATTTTCATTGTTTGATGGCAACAGGAAGAAGCGTAATGCCCTCATGTCTGAGGAGAGCAACACTACACATAAGAGCTTTCAAAGAGGAAATAATTAGGTTTTTTCCACTCCTCCATCGGTTAAAATGACCAGATTGTCACGACTCACTGATGATTCGTTGAAGTACCTTTTTTCACAGAATAAAGGGCAAGAAGAAAACAGGCACAAGGTCACGGGATGATCAGTAAATTGCGGAAATTTGAAATGAATAAATAATTATGAAAGACTTGCTGTATGGAGCAGGTCATCTGTGTCACACGACGAGGAAAACAACTTTCAGTGTAGTACTACTACTTCACTGCCACGTTCACCACAAACACTGTCCACCACAACATCACCACATCCTGTCTCACCACAATAAAAGTCCACCCCTTTTATGTTGACTTGTGATAACATACATATTGTCACATAAGCTGTGTGACCAGCAGAAAATGGATATATGTGACAAACACAAAACATTAAGTGTAACTTAATCTGTTCTTTAAGATGTGGGTGTTAAACAATATTGATAGAGGCCACAACAGAGCTAGTATTTTGAAAGAGGGAGGCATCGACTTTACTTAGCCTGTCAGGACTATGTCGAAGGTGGAGCGATGTGAGTGTCTTACAGATACTAAACCTCAGTTTTCAGAGATGATTGTTGTTACTTCCTGAGACTGAACAATGACCAAAGCATCATCAACCATGATTTCTCCACGTATCCTCCAGAAGCACAACTGAGCCAGTTTGTTCAGACTTCTCCTTGGGAGTAATTTGAAAGAAAGAAAAAAAGTTTTTCCCTATAGAATTTCTCCATTTCCAGGATTTGTTGGAGGTAAACCGTATTTCCCAGGCACACAGCCACATGTCTTCAGTTATTTCAATGTTCTGTTGCTCTTTTTTTCCATTGTTGTTTCCCATAGTCTGGAGTGTCCTTATTCAGTGCCACGATGCTGTGGTATAACTTGAAGACCTTAATTGTTCCTGAGTTATGAGCATCAATAAATATGTAAATGTTTAAACAAACAGTTGGGGGCTCTGTTAGATAAGAACATTTGACCTTTTTATTAAAACGTCAAAGAAAAATCTGCCAAAATCTCACCAAACACATATATCTAACATAGGTTATCAAAACTAATAACTTCATTTTTTTTTTTTTAAACAATTAGACTAGAGACATTTCATAAACATTTGACATTTTAAAACTCTCAACTCATGTTCATTTTCTGTTTAGCATTGTTGTGTGTGTGTGTGTGTGTGTATGTGTGTGTGTGTGTGTGTGTGTGTGTGTGTACATCATGGTCCACCTCATTGTCTTCTCTTAACTGCTCTTCCCTCCCTCTGTTCAGATCGAGGCAGTGACACGGACCGTGTCCTGCCCGCCGACTGTCAGGCAGGTCAGAGACTCATGGAGATCCACTGTAAGTTCAACCTGCAGCCCATGAAACCTGCAGCCTGCCTACCTGCTGATATTCAGTCACTGTATCTGATTTGTGATACCAGTAATAAGTTAAACATCTAAACATGCCTACACCATACAAAGAGAAAGACGTCAGACAGTGTCAGTCTAAGCCTGCTGTGGGTCCTTACTGCAAACGCTATAAACTAAGAAGGTCTGTAAATTGACTCAGCAATGGGAAAAAAACATCCTCCTCCGAGATGCAGATGGTTCTACATTATAGTTATAGTTCTAACCCTCTGTTCTGTCTAATATTTAACGTTATCAGTCATTTGCATAAACAAAATTCATATGAACAAATTTTAGTCAACCAGAAACTGTAAATTGAGAGAAGTGACGCTAGCAGACTTTCTGATGTTGCTTCAGCAGCTCAGTGATGAGATGTGATTTCTTGCTGGTCAAACCTGCCTTCACAATAAAGGCCAGGATTGCTGCATTGTAATTATAATTTGCCTTCAAAATGAAAGCAACACATGCACTATTAATGTACATTCTGTGCATGACGTTTACACATCATAAGACTGATTCAATGAGGGCAACACTTTCTTCTACTAATCCTTCAGTGAGGAGACCCGAAATATTATTAAAATAAGGAAACAAAGTTTGTTACATATGAACCTACCAGCAATACGTGATGGACACAGTGTCTTAATCTCACTGAAGAGATAAATAAGACTGAAATAAAATAAACAGTCTTTTGTTTGGGTAATATTTATTTTTTAGGCATCAGTATAATTTAAAGACAGAATAAGTCAGTTGAAAATATTAAAAGAGCATGAAGCTTCTTATCTAGTACCTGTAACCATCAGCATCTCAGAGGTTGTTGTTTTTCATTGATGTTGAGGCCAGAAGTGATGAGCTCATTAAAGCCGACTTAAAGCCCAAACTGAAATTTGAATGCAATGTTATTAAGGTTAAATATTACCTGTGATGATACTAAAACCTATGAAATACTTCAAAATGGAATGAAACTCTTATTTGACATGGTGGGAGCAGTGTCTTAGCCTGTATGCTACGAATGCTGCTTCAAGGTCTTTCCTCCCTTTTTAAACTCACATTACGTACCAGCCATTAGTGATTTAAACTGCCTGTCCCTTCACAACTGTCAACATCTAAAAGTCCAAGACCTTGTTGTCCTTGATGTAAAGACATAAAAGCACATGATGCAAGGGTCCAGGATCCAGGGTCACATTATACTTCATTCAAATCCATACAATAAATACCATATGTATGTGCAACAATAAATCGCTCTAAATTAAAACAGTAGCCCACCTTATAGCTTATGGCTAGTGTACCTTGTTGATACTGAACCTTAGTAAGCACAAGTCAGCAACACGTCAGTAAAACTTGGTTTTATTTTCATTTTCAGTGTGATTTTAAGTTACTGGACATTAAGCCAGACTGGGGCTCAGCAACCTGCCGCACTGCTCCAAACAGATTTAAAGCAACTTGGCTCATTGGTCTTTTCTTGTTAACAAATGTTGGACTGCAGCTCTGTCTGTTCTGTTTGTTTGAGAATCTAAGGTTTCATAACATCTAAAGGTTTAGAGCATTTAGAAAAAAGGGAAAAGGAAAAGTTTGCAGAACATGCTTTAGCTGCCCACAGATGTCGACACTAGTGATTAAAGCTGCTGATTGCTCATATTCACTCTTTGTGCATTTGAAGATTTACATGCAAAATGTATACATGGGCTGTGACTTGGTCCACATGGCTACTGATAAAGTTACTGAAGCAGTATCTAGACCATAATACTAAAGCTGTATGTCTAATTTTATGCTTCTCGACTTCTCTTTCAATTTCATGAAGAACACAAGCAACCATTTTGGCTCTTTTTATAATGGCCCCACCATGCTTGAATAAAACCGTAACGAACATTTACATAACTGACACTTATGGCCGAATGACAAAAAGCCATTCAACAAAATTATCTGCCCTCATAAATGTTAGCACACACTGATGCATCTTAAATCTGCAAGCAACTAAAAGCAATAAGAGCAAGAATGAGAAGCACTGCAGCCTTTAATAAATACAGATGCTTAATGTCGTTAGATCTGTCGTCCTGCAGCTTTTAAAATCATCCCTCTGCCGTCTAATCAGTCGTTTTATAATGGGTATATTTTATAGAGGTTATTGTTAGCTCATTTGCAGAAGTCTCGCCTGTGCCTCTTTTGTTGTTTGCTGTTTGGTGAGACTACAGTGCATGTTGGAAGTGGGTCTTTGAGTTCAGTGTGATTAAACAGATCGGCAGGACGATACCTTGAAGGCCGAGCATGTTGAGGTGTGTGGGTGTATGTACATGGACAGAATGATTTTGGTTATGAAACACGTCATACCTCCAGTTATTCACCCAACTTAACACACGCTTTGCATGGCTTCTATGCAAACCCTTCAGGAGTGTCAATGATATGTGTGCAGCTGATAGCTGAGTTGCCGTAGCACAGAGGAGCGGCTAAGTTCTGTTTGATTTGAATAAACTCAGATATCGGTTCTGTGCGCAGAGATAACCAATGAGGGCAATTCATATTTCAGTGAGCTGCCCTGTGTCCGTTGCTGCTTGTGGTATGACAGTGGTAGTACTTGTGTTGCACTGCTGCAATCAAACAAAAGACCGGCTAATGAAACTGTAAACCACATGCAAAGTCTGCTTTGTCCCGGTCATTTTTATTGCGTCCCCGAGGCCGTAGTATTTGCAATGTCAACTTTAAGGGATAAAATACCTAAAACCTTCTATATTGATTTCTGAAACATTTGTCGTTTATTATTTGTTGATATATTGAACTCAATTCTATAAGCCAGTTTGTTGGGTATGATACATTAAAACCTTTGATTCACTCTTGTAGGCACACTAGGCTTTTTTTGGGTTTACACAGTTTTAAAACATTGCACTTTATATATAATGAGTGCTGGCGTTATACGTAATAAATAAAGGGTAGTTAGACATGCTGTGATTCTGATGTTGCCTTGGAAACATCCAGTAACGACTGCTCACAAATCCCCTCCCACTTTTGGTCACGATATCTTTCCTTTACATTAATAACATTAACTCAAACTTACCATTCAAATTCTTAGTAGTTTCGGACCATAGGGCCATTAATTTTACACCGGTAAATAAGAGAAACTTTAGCTGATTTAGCCAGCTGTAGTAACTGTAGCTTCGATCAGCTGCAGCTAGCTGGTTCGATATACTGATGTTGGCCAAGAAACATCTTCTAGCTTTAAAACAGGGAGCCTGTGAAGGGTCTAAACTGGGCTTTTGCCGGGTACATACATGATATCATCCTGACCTGCTGAGGCTAAAGCTACATGTCACATGAGAGGGGTCAGCAAAGTCTCAGGTTTGGTAAAGACTAAAAGTAAGGACCACCTGTTGCACTCTTCGGATGCTGACTATCCGTCGTATCAGAGCCCCACGTCCACCATGATGAAACGCTGAGGAAGCCAGAGTTAGACACAATTAACATAGTGTGTATGTCTACGAGTTACGGTTGTTGAGCTATGATTGGGCAATTACTGCTCACGGGATTATTGCAGCCAATTACCAATTTACAGCCAACTGTGATTCTGCACATGTTGAATCAAAAAAATGTATGGAGCATGTTTTCATTACACTTTGCTGAATCAGAAAAGATGATATGTAAATTAGTGTCAGTTTCATTTCTTGTAAAAATGTGTTTTGCTAAATACTTGTAAATCTTTTTGTTGTTGTCGTGTCCTGTGATGGCCTTAACTGTCTCCAGATGTTTTCTAAACATGCATCTGTATGAACCTGTTTTGTGTCCAGGCCCCCAAGAGGACGACAGCCAAGAAGGACTCGAAGGAGAAGAGAGAGAGCAACGAGGAGAGCAAGGAGAACCTGAAGGCCAAGTCGGACGACTCTGGAGAGGAGAAGAATGGTGACGACGATTCCCAGAAGAACGGGCCAAAGAAAAAAGGTGAATCTGAACAGACATAATACAACACTCAACATTAGACTGAGGTCTCTGTGTTTGATGTTGACCTTTAGTGGGTTACCATCAGTCTGTGGGGGACACACCAGTGTTAGACATTAAAACACAGCTGAGTCTTAGCACATTTTTGATTCAGGTAACAAACATTTAACCATCCTCAGACCCCACAAGCAGTAAGAAGCTTAGACTAGCAAAGCTCTGTACGTTTTTTCTGGTAAGTAGACCACACTATAGTTACTAGTACTTAGTCTTGTTCACTCTTTCTGAACCATGTCTGTATTTGTTCATTTAATAATTTTATCCACATCTAAAGAGTCTTTTCTAGTATTTGCTTAAGAGGCTATTAGCATATATTAGCTTTTTGAAAGTACTTATTTTACTTTCTTACTCAATCAGCTCCTCACTTTCACTTTTCAGGAAAGACTGGGGAGTTTTGAGGACTGGGTTATTTTTTTCCTTCTCTTGTCATCATCTTTCTCTGTAGAACTATTGTTAGTCATAAAAAAAGTCCAAGTTTGGCTTTGTTCTTGTTGACCGACTATGAATATTAAAGTTAATGATCCTTGGTTGAGCATTTGTAGATGTTGTCAAGGTGTCAGTAAAACTAAGCTGGAAGAAATCATTAACAGCTCCTGGAAATTGAGATATTTTACACTTACTCACACAAATCCTCCACACAAAGTTTGTCAGCTCACTGTTGATGTTGTCAAATTCAGCTGTGAACTTGTTTTTTAGTGCATCAACAATGAGGGGGTGGACATCAATGGTTTGTGCCCATTAAAGAACAAAAAAAAAGTTTTACTGCACTGCTTTGTTAAACAGTTTATGTAAAAATCAACACGTTGACACCAGATGTGACCAGTTCAAGCGTGTTATTCGCCCAAAGTCAAATTCAGCCTCTTTTTTTTTTTTTAAATGAGAGCTCACAGCAGATGACTGAGTAGAGGTTTGTCGTGGCTGGTTGCAGTTTTGGCAGCAATAAAAAGTTGAAACTACACCAGTCAGGCCAGGCAGCGAGTGTTTGGTCATGCTCAGCGATGAATGTTTGTAGTGGGGGGACTTCCCGTCTCACCAGTGGTCTTCAGCCTCTGTTTTTATTTCTTGAAACAATACTGGCAGAGAACAAGGCAAACGGCTTTTGTGTGTCTGTGTCGCCGCATGGATCTTATTTTACTCGCAGAAAATGTCTCTGTTGACTTTAACAATTCACAGGGACATTAACACTTAACCACATGTTCAAGCAACTGAGTCCTTTGTATAAACCTCGAACTGACGGCCATTAGCACATTCTGTACCTTCTATATATTTTAATTTCAAGTTTAAGATGACGATAAAACCCAAACATTGTGTGTGTTTTCTGAAGTGTAGCCTGCAGAGGTGCTGGAGAAGTGATGAGCACTTCATGTCTCTTCTCTGACTAAACATCAATGGAGAGCACTTAAACAACTCTGATCTCAGCATTGAAGCAGGGAAAGCAGATTGAACAGACTAAACAGGCAGATTTAAACATTAAATGAGTTACCTGCGACCAGTTTTTACTGCTCAGATGTGAGGCTGTTTGATGCTCTGTGTGTCACTGCTACAGTAATATAACAGCTGACTACAGTACAGTATTACATGTTGTCCTGACTCGGTGAACTCTGTCGTCTCGCCGCCTCAGTCAGCCAATAGCCGCTGGGCCACGTCACTTAAAAGTGTCTGTCATTTTCTCTCTCATTGCTTGTGGTGTCTGTCACACACTGACCCAAACATTCACACAACACCCATCAGTCAGGCGTTATTTTAGACAGCAGGTCACCGCTGCAGCCTGCTGGCCAACTGAGGTACTGCAGCTGACTTCATTGTCGTTTCACCACTATCACACTCAACACAGTCATGACAAAAAAGTATTTCATAACACACATTTCATAACACATTTCTATTTATATTTTATGGGCAGAAACGAGTTGATCAGTTTATTAGATGTAAGTTTATTTAATGACATTAAAAGCCTGAAGATCTTGAAAGGTTTTTGATTGTTGGCTTTTTTTTAATTTTTTTTTTTTTTATAGGATTTAAAAAAAAAAAAAAAAAAAAAAAATATATATATATATATATATATATATATATATATAACATTTATTATCGAGACTACAGAACATATGCAGAATAAGTCTACAAGGACGAGGATAAGGGTCAGGATGGTGAAGGTGGTGTAACTGTATACACTGGGATTTAGCTGCTGTTGCCCCATAATACTTAAAAAGGAAAATTAAAAAAAGATGCAAATCAGTTGTCTGTTTCCTGAGAGTTATAGTCTGATGTCATTCAGTATTTCTTTCCCTTTTCTTTCTGCTGTCAAAGAGTAATAAAACAAAGTGTCATTTAAATGGCCCACAGTGTAGGGCTTCTTCTTCAGTATTTGGCAGCAGTTTGTTTACAGCCAGATTTTCATTTGGCAGTTTCTGATAAATTTCTTCCTTAAAAGTCTGAAAATTATACAAAGTTTAAATGCCTTTTTAGAAAAAGTTATAATCTTACTGAAAATTCAGCTTAGGAGCATTAAAAAAGTCAGTTTTATGAAAACGTATAAACTTTTCGAACTATTTTAACTGCGTTGCCTCTCGCTGTTGTTACAAACAGGAAACAAGCAGAAGTGGGTTCCCCTCATGATCGAGGTGAAGTCCGAGGGTCCCAGGGAGCGATCGGCCTCCAGGAACAACAGCAGACAGAACGAAAACCCTCGCCTCCCCCCCAACGCCAGGAACGACCTCAGAGGTGAGTCTGTGACAAACTCACTGTGAGGGTTACACACTGTAGGAGCCAGGCAACCAACGTCAGCAGAGTTTAGAGAAAAGCATCTGATGCTTTTGAGTTTGAGCTGACATGAAGCTGACATGAAGAAATCCCACCCAACATCAGGCTTTAAATGCCCAGTGTTATAATCAGCTAGTGCTGCTGCAGTAGCATCACACCTCAAAGTGTCTGTTGATCTGTTGATGCACTTCACTGCATGTAGCCGATTGAGACTGTGCTTGTGACTCAGCGGCAGGAAGTGGAGCTACCGGTGTGTTCCCACTAGTCTGCTGCTTCTGCTTTTGACAGCTTAACTATTAAAATGCATTGGTAAATAAGGGTTTTTGTTTTCACAAAGGAAACATTTGATTTGCATAATTTAATAATAAAAACTGCTTTTGCACCTCTAGTTGATGTTAGTTTTAATCTGCCAGTCTAGTGTGGTGCTGTGTTTGCACAGATATGAAGGTTGTGTGTGTGTATTTGTGTGGTTTTCCCTGCAGACTGGCACAGCCAAAAGTACGAGCGCGAGTGGCGTGATGATCACGACGAGGTGTCCAGTGTGAAGAGCGAAGGGGCACCGTTCCGTGGTGGGTTCAGAGGTCGTGGACGTGGAAGAGGAAGAGGCCGGGGACGAGGCAGAGGTGGCGGAAGAGGTAGGTTTATCTCTATTTATTTATTTTTTTCAGTTTTCCATCCTCAAAAAATTTGAAAAATAGCCTTTCTCATGTGGTCATCATGGCCTCGTTTTCTTTTATTTCCTGAGACGGCGTTGGCAGAGTCAGGCGTTGGTGAGGATTTCACCACTGCTGCTTCAGTGTCTGTAACCACTGGACACATTTTTAGTTTTAGAATGTGCCTCGGTGGTATTTATACTTTAACAGTTCAGTGACACTCACACATATGTTCATACTATGATCACAAACTCATACCTTCTACACTGTGTAGCTTTAATAGTAGGTTTAAGGTTTTAGTTAAACCAAAATCTTTCTTATCCAATCTCTACAAACTGTATCAGTCAGATCTGACCTGCAGTCATGCTGTAGAAGTGATGAGCTCTTCATGTCTCTTCTCTGACTTAAACATCACTGGAGAGAAAGTGTACCATCTCTGATCTCAGCACTGAAGTGCAAAAACAAAACAAAGCTCACATTAACTTTTATGCTGGGTTAAGGCTAAGCTGCATTAACGTTACAAAGAAAGACAATCGTCCTTGATAAGAAAATGAGAAACCTTAAATAGTTGTAGTCCTTTAGAATTAGAGACATGTCAGGGTTAGTTGAGTAGCTAAACATGCTGCGTTATTGTTAAAAGCAGCTCAACATTTCCAACAATCTGAAATGCAAAGAGCCGTAGTGGCTAAAAGAGTTATGATGACATCTGTGGTGGGGTGATACTGAAAGCCTCATTTAAACACACAGACCAAAGATGAGAGTGGCATTGATCTTCTAATGTAACTCCAGGCAAAAAAAAAAAAAAGAGAGAAAGAAAATCTTATTTCCCAAAATGTCAAGCTACTAATTTAATAATCGCTATCCTCTTGTAGATGCATGGCAGAAAGGCTTGACTTTATTCAACAAAATTAAGCAATTTAAGAAATTTGTGTGGCCAATGCAGAGGATCTGCAGCTTTGTGTGTCCTGTGCAGATTCTCGGTGCTTGGGCTGATTCTGCTCTCAGGCTGGGTGCTTGGTGACCCTGATCAGGCCCCACTGAGGCTACAGCAAAAACAAAAAAATGTGCACTAACAACCAGAGAGAGTTGGAATGAGGAAAGGCCTTGGATTGAGCAGCAGAAGCAGGTTTCCCCGAAGTCCTGTTGCTTTTGGCAGGATTCTCCCTCTCTCGTCCCTGTTGTTCACTCTTTTCCTACACATCGCTCTCCCTTACCCACTTCCCCTGCCTCACTCTCCTCCCCAGACCAGGGTAGAGAAAACACTAGTACCTTTCAAATCTTATAAGAGGGAAGAAAAATGAGGGAAAATAAAGATTACAGGCGAACCTACACCCATGCTCCCTGAAGAAGAAATGAGAAGTGATTGTCTCAAGGACACGTTGTTGACTTTCAGCAGCATTGAAGAGACGGTCAGGAAGAGAGTTAATGTTGAGCAGATGAACTTTTTGTATTTACTCGGCTCTCGTGTGTGTGTGTGTGTGTGTGTGTGTGTGTGTGTGTGTGTGTGTGTGTGTGTGTGTGTGTGTGTGTGTGTATCTGCTCCTACTACACAAACTCCCACGTACTATGTTCACTGTTAATTCATATGTTCTTATTGAGATCTGTTGAATTCAATCAGCTCATTCTCACTGGATGTATATTTTTATTTATTTATTTTTTAAACAAAACACTTGTTGGTTCAGCAGAAGATTATTCATCACTGAGAGATAAAGACATTGTGAGGGAGGCAGGAAGAGACAAATTTTTTAGGTGGAAAAGGCATCAAAATCTTGTTTTGGAGTCAGCAAATGCAGGCAGCTGTTGTTACATTTACTTTGAGTCTATGTAGCATCATCACTTGAATAGACAACATACAGCAAAGTGTGAGAGTTGAATGAGGTGAAGTGAATGAGGTTTCAAGTGATGTAAATCTCTGCCTGTCTTTGTCTGCCCTGTCAAGGCCACTATGACTATCCATACAGCTACAAGTCCTACGAAATGAAAGATGGACCCTACGGCCAGAAGTTCAGCAACTCGGTGACCTACTACTATGACAACATGAGCAGCAACGACCTTTACTCCGTGGACCAGGACCTGCTGAAGGACTATATCAAGAGGCAGATGTAAGTTTAACTTCTTTCTCTCAGCAGCGAGACAAAGATGACGCTGAAACATTAAACACTTAACAGATTCAGTTGAGTTTTCACAGTGGTGAAGGTATCAGTAAGATCTGACCCACAATCGTGCTGTAGAAGTGATGAGCTCCTCATGTCTCTTCTCTGACTAAACATCAATGGAGAAAACTGTAACGTCTCTGATCTCAGCATTGAAGTGGAAAAAAAAACAAAAAACAAAAAAAAAACCTTGTGACAACCCTTGTCTCATAGTTTTGTGCTGGGATCTGGTTCCTGCACTGAGATTGTAGAGCTTGAACTACACCCTCTTTAGACATCAGCCTGTTAATGGGTTTTGGGAACGAACAACCAGAAGGAGCTGCATGAAATCTGATGCATGACTCTGACGTCATGTCACACTTGTTGCTCCTCAACTGATCCACATAAACCCCCACTACCACAACTTGCCTGAAACTCTGACTAAAGTGACGGTTGAGTTGCATCGTGGGTAACTAAGATTTTATCTCTGGTTCTGTGTCAACTGACCACAAGTTACAAACAGATAAATTAATCATATTCCGTTGGTTCAGCTACAGATTTCAAAGCAAAAACCAACTTTCTGCTCAGTAGATCTGAAAGGTAAAGAAATTCAAATATCTCCTATCTTATTTTTGCTGCATGGCAAGAAGCCACAGTTTGCTTGACCACCCATAAATTAAATGTCTGTTTTAACTAAATTTGTCAGGCATGGGGATGTGGTTCAACTCGTGATCATGTCAAACCCCTTTGCGCTTTCTGTGTCTCTGCTGCTGCTCTCAAACAAAAGCAAAAATACCTTAAAACCAAGACCAGTCTGACACAGTTGGAAGAAGTAAATTCTGCCCTTTACCCACAATACATTTGCATCCAATCTTTGCCAGATGACAAGGCGTTGTGTGTGTATGTGTTGAGACAGTAGTTTTTAGTTGTTTTTTTTTTTTAGGCCCTGACTGTAACAGTTTCCTTGTGTGCACTCAGTGCCCCCTTCAGTTTATATCTGTAGTAAAGAACCCAGACTTTGAAATCTTGTTGAATCTTATGTTTTTGATTAGTGGTTCCTCGGAAGGTTTTTAGTTACACGACGGTTGAAAACCAGTGTCTGCTTCCAGTGTTTTCAGAAAAATGTTTTATCTCTGAGGAAAACAGTCGTGTGCAGCCTCTTCCTCTTTTAACTCCTCAGAGTTATTTCAATGGTAAATAGTTCAATAAATTTGTTTCTCTCACCTGCGTCTTTTCTTCACATGTCAGTTCCTCCCATGTTGGACAGAATGGAAAGACAACAGACAGCTATCTATTATCCAATATCAGTACATATTGGATAATGTTGAACATGTTTCCTCATCCCCCCTACAGTGAGTACTACTTTAGCCTGGACAACCTGGAGCGGGATTTCTTCCTGCGCCGGAAGATGGATCAGGAGGGCTTCCTGCCCATCGGGCTCATCGCCAGTTTCCACAGAGTGCAGGCCCTCACCACCGACATCAACCTCATTCTGGAGGTGACTCATTGATTCTCCTGATAAATTACCTGTGAAGATGGATGCAGATAGACATACATAGATAATTAATTAGATAGATAATTATGCAGTTTAAATGGTGTCAAATGGTGTTTTTGTTTTTAAAAAGGTTTAGAGCCAGCAATTCCAAAAAAAGAAAAACAATGTGAGCTACATAGGTTACATTTTCAGTTGAATCATATAAAATCACAGAAACCGCAGAAAAAACTGAAAAAATGCTGCCAAAATGTAAAAGCTAAGTAGTATTAGTATATAGACTTTCAAAGTCTATATACTAATATTTATTCAAATGTAGCTGCCTGAATCCTGTAAAGAAATAGCTTTTTACTTCTTCACACTTCCAAGTTTGTCTAAAAGCAAATTTTAAAAAAAGTGTCACCTTCTCCAGTAGAAGACGCCTGAAGCACATTTTCTTTTAACACTGTGTCGCTGCATGTGGCTGAACATCAGCACTGTGCCCCCGCTGTGATCGCTCAGACTAACTGACCCACCATCTCTCCGGTCAGGCTTTGAAGGACAGTAAGGAGGTGGAGCTCATTGACATGAAGATCCGTAGGAAGGTGGACCCTGAGAAGTGGCCTCTGCCGGGCCTGACTGTGCCTAATCACACCCACACTGACTTCTCCCAGCTCATCAACTGCCCCGAGTTTGTCCCACGACAAATGATCGAGGAACCCAGAGGTGAGTTTCTGAGCTCCTGCTCACGAAACTGACTTGTAGGCTTTAGTAAGAGACAAAAAAATCTATCAAGAAGCATTATTTGCACATTAGTACCATTAATCATGTAAAATGTTCTCTGCAAACCTCTGTATTTGCTGCAGGATCTCCTAGGGCCTCCACACCAGTGCAGCAGTACACCAAGACTGAATCAGACACCTCCAACCTCAAGACAATGCCCAAGGGCCTCTCCGCCAGCCTCCCTGACCTGGACTCCGAGTCGTGGATTGAGGTCAAGAAGAGGCCCAGACCATCCCCAGCCAGACCCAAGGTCAGCGCAGAGAAGGTGAAGTTCAGCTCTGACTGAAAAGTTTTAAGGTGCTTTAGGAAGGTGGTAAAGAAGTACTGTGAGCCAGTGGTTTGGTAGCAGTGAAGTCTGTGTGTCCACACCAGTAATATAGGAAGCAATAAGGGATCGTTTATAATGTCACTCACTCACATCATCGTATTAAGTTTTCCATTCAGTGGTTTTTCCATGGATTGTTGTGGCCACTAAAACTCTCTAAACTCCTTCAAGTGATTTTCAATATAATATATAATGATATAAGCAAAATTAAAAAAAAAATCTATATTTTTCATGATAAACCTTGTTAACTTGAACTACTAATGCTGAAACAATTAGGCCATTAATTCATCACCAACCATTTTTATGATCAAGTTCTCATCAAAAATTATTAATCAAGAAAATTGTATTTTATATTAGTTTGACGTGACATTAAATAGAAGCTAGAGAAAAAGTAATGCACGTTTTCCACCATTAATCAAAAGAATATAAAATTTGCAGCTCAGATGGCAGGTAACCGCCAAGCACTCTTTATGCCGAACCAATGGATTTCATCTTCACAGCCCCATGCAGCGGTTTTGTTTAAAATTTCAGCATTAAACCCTTTGGCTCAGTCAAATCACAGTTAAATCTGTTTGCCCTCTCCTCATTTCATCATTTACTTACTCCGTCGTTCTCCATCCCTTCACTTCTTTCCATATTCCACATCCACCGCCTCCTCCTCCTCTTTCCTGCTCCTGTGTGCTTGGGGTTGGTTGACTGATGTAGGCCCCCTCGTTGCAGCAGCAGCAGAAGGAAAAGGACGACTCGCTGATTCGCTCCCCGGTGCCGCAGCCTGGCTCCTCGCCCTCCCCTGCTACCTCAGGAAATAAGGTGTGTTTGAACTCTCTTGATTGTTATTCCTCGAAGAAGAAAAATCTCTATTATTGTTTTTTATTATTAAGGTTATTACATGTTGTTGCGACACCTTAGGATTTCTAATTTAATCAGAGTTGAAACCTCATAGATATTTAATTTAAAGGACATAAACAAGAGAAGTCTAATGTGTCTCCACATTTGAGAATCTGTAACCAAAGAATTCAAAAAGAAGTCATAATTGTCCCTCTGAATTTTCTGAAGATAAGAATAATTGAATAATTATTATTTTAAAGAAGTAACTGCAGTTAATGAGCCTTATTTTGATGAAGAAGACCTATAAACAGTTAATAATCTTATTTGAACTCTGATCAGGACGGAGTGGAGCAGGACGAACCTGAGGAGCTGGACTTCATGTTCGACGAGGAGATGGAGCAGATGGACGGACGGCGCAACACTTTCACCGACTGGTCGGACGAGGAGACAGATGGCGAGATTGACGATCACGACGTCAACAAGATCCTCATTGTGACACAGACGCCGCCCTACCTGAGGAAGCATCCAGGGGGCGACCGCACGGGACATCACACATCGCGCGCCAAGCTGACAAGCGAGCTGGCCAAAGTGATCAACGACGGGCTCTTCTACTATGAGCAGGACCTGTGGGACGACACGTACGAGCCCGAGTACGCCACTATCAAGGTGAGCCCGTTTGTCGTGATTGATGATGTGTTTGGCCTTTGCACTACTTGCATTTGAAAAACTTTTCATCTGTTTCAACATAAAATCTTTTGTAATCTTAAAGGAATTTTAACTTAATCACTGATGAGAGCAAGACAAACATCTGCCTTTATTGTGAGGAGCCTCGATTCAGTCCAAACATGAAGACTAATATATAAATGAAGTATTTGATGATTCCCACATGGGATAAAAGATTTTAAAAAAGCAACTTCTACCAACAGAAAAACAAATCATTGTGGCAAAACTCACACTGCAGGTATCTGCTGAATCGACAGTGGAAAAAATGTGGAAAACAAGTTTGATGCTGAAAAACAGTCTCGCAGCTCTTTGTACAAAACACTTTGCTTATCTAAATACTCACTTTCCATGTGTCAGTGTTTTCAGAATTTCAGCATCTTTTTTTTTCTTTTTTCTTTTCCTGAATTTTTTTCGGAACAAACTTTTTTTTTTTAAGTTTTTTTTAAGTTTCAAAGGACGATAAGAAACAAAAGGAACTTAATTTTTTCTTTCTTTTTATTCATTCATTCAGTTTACACATGTAATGGTAAAATACCACATGATGATACACAGAAATAATATAATAATAAAAAACTAATAAATCACTGAACTCAGTTTTGACTAAACCAGATTTTAGATAGCTACAAATCCCCCAAAAAAATTTCTTTCTTATTTCTTTCACCACATTTACACTAAATCCTTCTGGTAACGGCAAGTGTGAAGAAGGCACAAATGAGGGGATAAAGTCCATCAGTAAAAATAAAATAAAAAGGTTAAAGTACAATGTGTGCTGGAAGTTTTTTTTTTTTAATATTCAAAATAAACAGATAAGCTAAGTTTTTTTTTTTTTTTTGGGACATGAAAAGGCAAAAATTGCCCTAGATCATCACCGTTAATGAGTGTGGGAGAGTTTAATAAACTGCCCTGTGGCGAAGTGGAACTCGAGGCCGACTCTTCTGACAGCTTCCACGTCACCTCATTGTCACTTTGGTGGTGTTTCTGCCCAAGGCCAGATGGTGAGGACATTTATTCTTCCCCACTTAGAGCTGTTTCTGGACATGGAAACCCGGCACAGAACAGAAAGTTTTTGTTTCGTTTTGTTGTCAGTGCTGCCCATTGTAGCATTGTTGAACTCTTTGTGGGACCTTCACGTGCTCGCCGGCACACATCCAGCGGCGTATGGAACAGGGGATGCTCGTTTATAAATAACCCCCACGCACAAGGCCCCGGCCTGAGGGCTCACAGTGACGGCCTGCTGGGGGAAGACAAAGATGGACACTCAAAGATCTCAGGACACTTGGTGCAGTGAAGGGGCGAGTGTGAGTTGCACTTGATCATCTTTGTGAAACAATCAAAAGCTGGAGGACTGGTTCATAAGGCTTTGTTGTGTGTTGATAGTACGATTGTAAAATAAGCTGTTGTTGCAGGAGGAAGCGTTACTATTGTGAGATCTTAACTTGTGGAAAGTTCAGGGTTTGTGTTGGTGTGAGCCAGATGGTTGGTGATGTCAGAACAGTTAGAAACTTCAAACATGAGAGTTAAAAGTGTTTTTTGGCAGCCATGTTTTTCTGCTGCATCACAGTCTCCAGACTGCTGCAGATAAGCTAATTTTTTTTCTCTTTTCTTTTTTGGTGGACACCTTTTTTTCTATAAGTAGAAGATAAAGATGTTTTGTTTTTCCTTTTTTTTTTTTAATTTCAGAGGTTATGAAATTCTGTGAAATGAATCTTAACCTGTTGGGCTTCTATAACATAAATCTCACATCCCACCATCAATATCTAAAAAGCCAACGCACCCCTCAGAGCAAAGTGTTTACATGTAGGAAGAGGACGATGTTTTCCCACCTGTCATCACTTTAACTCAGCGTCTTCTCCCTTTTACAGCAAGAGGTGGAGAACTTCAAGAAGGTCCACCTGATCAGCCGCGAACAGTTTGACTGCCTGACCCCTGAACCCCCCGTCGACCCTAACCAGGAAGTCCCACCAGGCCCCCCACGACCTCAGCAGAGTAAGGACATGAAAATGCAAAGGGCACACAAAACCAATGCATTTATCTTCAGGTGGAATAAAAACTATCAAACTTACTCTATAGTAAGATCGTGATGAGGTAAAACATTTGGTAGAGGAGGGGTTCCCAGCCTCAAAGACACAAAGATAAACCTCAGGGTCACAAACTGACTCAGGATACAAAGGAAGACAAAACATTTGTGAGTTTTCTTTCTGACCTGTCTGAAATGTTTTTAGATTATTGTGAAACTACCTCAGGCCTTTAAAAATTGACTAATTTTGGATGTGCACAGTTCACTGACAGACCAGACATATGACCAGGGTTCACGAGTAGTCAGTGCTCCATTTTAGGAGGTCATAAGTGAAAAAGATTGGTTAACTGTTGTCAAAGAGGAAGAAGTAGTCAGTATTTCCCGTAGCGCAATTTTTTTTTTCACCTCTCACACACTTGACCCTTGAATGATAGAAACACGTCTTGTCTTACATTGTATTGGCTCAAGTATAAGACAAGTGTTTTTGTGCAGTGTCCATTGGTCCCACATTCTCATTCTCCTGTCAGGTTTTTATCGGCCACAAAAACCATAAAAAGTCTTAAGGTGGCTCGTCAGCCTTTAAACATGAAGGCTGCAAACGCTCATGATGCAACAATCCCCAGAGCCAGTGATACTCAAATGTAATCATGTAAGTCCTTCAATATTATGGAGCCTCACTTCCAGAGAAAAAAGAAAATGGGCCAACACATTATTCATTTGGTCTCTATGCTGTTTTTCTTATGATAAATCCTCCTCCTGTTTTTTAACAGCTGCTCTTATTCATGATTAAAAGCTCTTGTTTTTTTTTTTTATTCTAACTGGTATTAAATGCAACTGATAAAGCCATAAATTCCTGTTGATAAAACCTACTGACGCCCTGCTCCTTCATCTTTGTCCTCCTGTTCACTTGGTAACAACCATCAATCCTAAGCCCCATGACTCTGAGTTTTCACACTGAGAAATAAATGAAGCTCCTAGATCACTGATGTTGTGACATTAGTTTATCTCCTAATGACTTTAAGGGGATTTCTGAGATAAAAGTGAAGCATATGAGGTTACTTTTAAAATGTTAAGACAGTTGCTGCTGACAGTTGCCCAATGAGGAGCCGTAAAACATGTGAACTGGATGAGCTCTTATCCGGTTTGAAGCTGCTTCTGGCTTTTATTTATTTAACTTTTGCTCTTTGTCTCTTCCCTCACGTCCTCAGTCCCCACAGACGCTTTGGCGAACAAACTCTTCGGTGCCCCTGAGCCCTCCTCAACAGCTCGCTCGCTCCCAACTACCGTGCCTGATTCACCCAACTACCGCAGTGCCCGGACGCCCCGCACGCCTCGCACGCCTCACAGGAAGGATGCGACCATGACGCCGCGCTTCTACCCAGTGGTGAAGGAAAGTCGGCCTGTCGATGCCAAGGTAAGATGGACGCTGAGTGAGGGGCTGGGCGGGTCAGACTTGTTTGGTTGGAAATGTCTTTGTTTTTGTTCAGTGCCCGATGTTAAGGTCCTAAACAAGAATAGGTGTAGAAATCATTCACCTTAACAAATACCTTTAAAAAAATCTGTAATTTTTCAGACGCCCAGAAAGAGGAAGACCCGACACAGCTCCAACCCGCCCATGGAGTGCCACGTCGGCTGGGTGATGGACTCCAGAGAGCATCGTTCCCGTACCGCCTCTGTCAGGTGAGACTCACTGCTCTGGGCTCTGTAATCTCTCTCCTAAATTCTCCTGAAGGGAAGAAGTACATTACATTGAATGAACTGAATGTGTTGGTGCAAAAGCAACGTTCATTTAGTTTCTTTAATGGCTAAAGTTGTTTATATTATTTTATTATTGTTTATTTTTCCCACCTTAATGTCAGACATTAACCGTGAAGTTGAAGGCCGTCTTTTCTGTTTTCAATGGAAACTAAAACAACAGAAAATGAGCCCAGATTTGGGACTAACTCACTGACTGAGCCTTCCACCTCTCTCCCTCTCAGCTCTAACGCCAGCCCATCAGAGGGCACCCCTGCCCTGGGTAACATTGGCTGCACGCCTCAGTCCCTCCCCAAGTTCCAGCACCCATCACATGAGCTGCTCAAGGAGAATGGCTTCACGCAACATGTTTACCACAAGTACCGCCGGCGCTGCCTAAACGGTACGCACGCTTTCCTCTTACTCTTCTCTTGTATTATTTATTCTTTCTTCAAACAATTTACCAAGAGCGAGCTGATGCCGGATTTAAAAATTCCCTGTATTCATCTTGTACTTAAAATAACCCAGTCCACTTCTCTCTCCCCTCGACCAATCACAGAGCGAAAGCGGCTGGGAATCGGCCAATCTCAGGAGATGAACACACTCTTCCGTTTCTGGTCATTTTTCCTGCGGGATCACTTCAACAGAAAGATGTACGAGGAGTTCAGACAGCTGGTGGTCGAGGATGGGAAAGAAGGATACAGGTACAGTGATGGATGGAAACCTTTTCATTCCTAATGAATTTATTCTGTTATATTCATTGATTGTGGACAAACCATTTCTCAAACACATTTTCCATTGTCCAATTCTGCCCGACTCCTCCTTTAATGTGTGTTTGTGTGTGCTGACCTTACAGGTACGGATTGGAGTGCCTCTTCAGGTACTACAGCTACGGCCTAGAGAAGAAGTTCAGGCCAGACATCTTTAAGGACTTCCAGGAGGAGACCATGAAAGACTACGAGGCTGGTGAGTGAACTGTCAGAAACAGCAGTGTGTGCAAATCAGAGGAGACAAAATGTGCTGTCAATAAAATGTTTCTGGTTCAGTTTCCCCTTGTAGGGAAAATTAAGATCAAACAAATATGGATTTAACCAGAATTATCAGGCTGAACCCTTTGAATTATTTGACCAGTGATTTCAGTCATAATGACCCTAACCCTAACCCTAACCCTCCTCTCTGTCTGTGATGCACAAACTAATGTTACTGCTGTGAAAACAGAACTAAGCCAATGTCTCTCACCTCAGATGAGTTTGTCTTGTACGTTCAGTTGCTTGGTCCGGGTCCAGGCTCCAAGGCTAATGTCACTCTTGACTTGCCGGGCGTAAGATAGGGCTCTTTGCATCCAACCAAGACTTGGATAAACTTATTTGTGCCTTTTGTCCTTCAGAGTTGACTATCAGACATCCACAGCTTATTCAGATGCTGCTGCTACGGCTCTGACTGAATCTAAGAACAGAGAGACATCTTTACTTCAATCCTCCGACTTATTGTCCACAAGTCACTAAATGGTCTGCGCCCTAAATATATCTGTGGTGAAATGTTTGAGTCCAAATCGTCTCCAGGATCTGGAGGAGCTGGTCAGTTAGTGGTGCCCAGAGTTAAAACTAAACAGGATCAAATAACCAGCTCAATAACCAGCAAGTCTGTTCTCCATTGTCATTTAATTATGAGCCCTAATTACATATGTTTTATAATCTGTTTTTATACTGTGTTGTTTTTTATTATACTTTTTACTTCTATCTTTTATTTCTGTTGTGCTGCACAATTATGTTTGCCTTGCCTTGTGTGCTGCTCAACCCACTGCCACTTGGCATCTCTGTCTCCTCTACACAGGCCAGCTTTATGGACTGGAGAAGTTCTGGGCCTTCCTTAAATACTCCAAGGCGAAGACCCTGGAGATCGATCCCAAGCTTCAGGAGTATCTGAGCAAGTTTAAACGCCTGGAAGATTTCAGGATTGATGTAAGAAGAATAGTTTAATTATGGCTGTTTGGTGGAGCTAAAAAAAAAAAACACAAACCTACTAATTGAAAATAAGATTAGTTCAGACTAATTAAACTAATCAGTAAAAAAAAAGGTAGTCACTTCCATGCAGTGTAATGTATGTTAACCCTTCACATGGGCAGCTTTCATTCAATCTCCACCCTATATCTATGCTTCTAGCCACCCATGGAGGAAGGACGCCGCAGAAGACATTCATCCAGCGGAGACGGGCGCCGTCGGCATCCCTCTCAGTCCAGCCGGCCCCACAGCCAGGCCAGCTTGGGCCCCAACCCCGCCCCCACCACCCAGGGGCCGTCAGCCAAGGATGATGCCAAACCCACCAGCCAGAAAACCCCCGCCCCCTCCGCTGACCCCGCACCAGATGCCAAGACACTGAAGTAACCCCACAATCACACCGGCCCACACGGATCAACTCAACCACGTCTGCAAGTCGCCGGTTCTCTCTGCGCCACAGGAGGGGGGAGGGGGGAGGGGAGAGGGCGCCCAACTCCATGATCATGCATGAGAATTTTTTTTTTTTTTTTTTTTTTTCTTCCCATGACAACTTTTGATTGGGAAAATAAGGAAGAAAATAATTAAAATGGCTGCTTATTCATTAGTTTTACGTTTTTGAAGATAAATGACCTTTTTGTCTTAATGAGGCAAAGAATGGATGAGGTCAAATAATTCATAATTCTTTTTTCTTTCATTCGACATTGCCGGTCCACACGGTGGATGGTTGAATGACGAATGACTATCCTGGAACTTTTTTTTTTTTTTAAAAAAGGTTGAAACCCCCCCCACTCCCCTCCATCACTGGGACCCCGCTTTGATCATCATTGTCCCGCTGGCTGAAAGATATTTGATTCCCTGCCCAGATCTCAGATTAATGATTATTATTTCTTCAGCGTGTGGTGGGATTGGACACTTGGAAATAGTTTGAACTAGACTGAGCATCTGAAAAGCCCCACTAGCAGCTGGCTGGTGGCAGTGCTGCTCCTGACATCCGACCGGACCAAAGTGGTTTGAACCGAGCGACTGACATTTCCATCCACAGAGCCCCAAGTGCTCTCAGCTGAGAGGCTAAAAATTAGAAATTTCATTTACTTTATGGCTGGACATTGAGGGGAGAAACATTAAAGAACCAAATGATAAAAAGAGAGGAGAAAAAAAAGACTTGTACCATCCCCTCAGTATGGACATGATCATTGAAAGTTGCCTTATTTTAATGGTTTTACTGCTTCTAACGTGTGCCCGCCACCTTATTGTCGATTGTACAGCATTGAAATCACACATATATCTGGTCACCATTTCCAGCAGAGGCCACTAGGTTGCGCTGTGCCTGCCAAACTGTTCTCCACCCCCCCTTCCACTCCCCTCCGTCACCTCCTCTGAGCTGTCTTCCAAGTGTCATTGGGTCTGTTACAAGTAATTCTTCCCTGTGTTTGCAAGTCGTGGCTTTTTTGTGCTGAAACACGTCAACCTGGTTGAAGTTGCCCCACTCCCCCTTCCCCAGAGTTAAAAAAAAAAAAAAAAAAAAAAAAAAGTTTTGTGGGGACATGGGAAGGGAGGATCCCACGATGGATCTCCCTTTGGGTGCTTCCAGACTTCTGACCTCCCCCCGCCCACCTCCTGTCAGATGAGCTGCATCCATCCGTTCATCCATCCGCTTGACATCCATCCATCAGTCGACCATCAGTGACACTACAGGACTGGAATCATCAAATCTGGATTACTTGAAGAAACAAAGGTTGTGTGGAGGGGCCGTCGTGCTCTGACGCAGGTGCTGGGTGGAGACGCCAACGAGGCTCAAGACATTTGGCCTCCGACTTCTCTGTTGTTCACTCGGCCAACCTGCTGCTTAACGAGGCCAATTGGGCCTCGGGCGCTCGCCGCCTCTTCCTGTTTCCCCACACACCGATACACACTTCAGTTACAGGCATGAACACTGAGAGGTGTAGTCGCACACAGGTACAGATGTAGCAGTGTGAGCGAGATGAATACTAAACACACAGCTCCATGTCTTGCCTCGTTGTGGACAAAAATGTACTGCGTTGTTCACACTCCGTTCTGTTCAGCCGTCACTCTTCCTACAGTCAGATGTGTGGATAGATAAATCTTTATCCCACTCAAGTACTGATGATATCAAAGTGATTTTTTTTTTTTTTTTTCCTCCTCCATTAATGTAAATGTGAATTTGCCAGATGAAGAGAAATGATTACAGTTCCCTGCTACTTGTTTTATTGTTTATAGAACAGATTATATATTTGCCTTACATGTGTATGTACTCTAACTTTTTTTTTTTTTAGTGGTCTCATAATTATCTTTTAATGCTTTTTAATTTCAATTTGCAGTGTTAGCATTATGATGGAACTGGGGTCTGTGTCAGGCTGTGAAAACATCTGTGGATTTCAGAGATGGGAACATAGTTCACATCACAAAAGGGAAAGTTGACATCAGGGCGTCAACGGGTATTCAGCGTGAAAACAAAATCTGTTTCTGTATCTATATGCTTTTAGTGTTTCATGTTGAAATTACAGTTAATTTGCTCTTTTTGCCAAGATGACAGAGCAGCATTGCCAACAAGCTGTTAAAGCCTCCAGGTTTTTTTTTTTTCCAGAGTCAAAAATGGATAAAAATGATTTGTTTTGGGAGGTTGAAGTTCCTGAAGTTCAGGGGCAAAAAAAAAAAATCTTGAGTCTTAACAAATGTGGTTCCCATCTTAATGAATGACCCATTTCCTATTGACATACTGCAGAGTTTGTTGCAGTTTTTGCTGTAGAGTGCAGTCACATTATTAAAAATCTGAAAATGCTTCTGAGGAGTTAAATTGGAAATAGCCTGACATTTTTAGATGAAACTGTTGGACACCTGTGCCTGCTTCTTTTTTTTTTTTCTGTAAGTCTAGATCATTTGATGTAAAAAGTCATTCAGCCTGTTGGATAATGTTTCAGCAGAGTGGAGGTGGATATCGCATTGTATTGTCAAGTGTTTTCATTCTTCAGTTTCTTCCTCTAAACCCAGAATTGTTGGAAATATGAAAATGCTAAGCAAAGCTGTACTTACTTTTTTTTTTTCTTTTTAATGTCATGTTGGTTTAACTTCAGGGAGATTTGGATCAGTTTCAGAAGCTCACAGTTGATATATCAAGTTGTTTACTGGAGGTTTAAAGATGGAAAAAAAAAAAAAAAAAAGAGCTACAACATTCAGAAAAGCAAAACTCCATGCATTTCCCAAAACCAGCGAAAGCCTTTGAATGGGTGAGCTGGTGTGTGGCTGCAGACATGACGGGACAGTCACATGATCTCTCCCTCTAATGTGATCATTGCCTGCCATCACCTGGCACCGGACATTTGGGGGTTTCAGGTGTTTTGGGAGTTTTCAGCCTTCTCTATCAGCTTAGAACTGCTGCTAGCTGTCCAAACAAACTGCAGGGGGCGCTACACCCTCTACTTGTCAGATTTACATGGACTTGGCCAGACGGCCGGACACTGGAGAGATGAGCGATGGACGTGGGGAAGAGAGGGAGGAGCAGAAAATGAGAGAGGGTACCCAACTGGGGTTCGTGATGTAGCTCAGAGGAATATGGCTGGTTATGATGTCTGGAGACTGAAAAGGACAAAATTCCATAAAGCCATATGAATAACAAATAACTGTATATGAACCATTAAAATAGTTCATTACATTACAATATCCTAGGCTTGTCATGAGGAAAAAAAGATGAAAATGAGGAAAAAAGGAACAAAAAAATATATAAAATGGAAAAATGTAAAATACTTGAATGAGATCTTGTATAATATCATTTAATATTCATAATATCTGCTTTGTAGGCTGATGTGATTCGCTATTAGTGTTATTTGTAATTTGTAGTAATTATGCTTTCCTTTAATAAAGAAAAAAAACACAAAACGTACAAAAAAACCTCAAACACAGCGGCTGTTGAGTGATTATTTCTATGGTAAGTGGGTGAGGTTTGAAACTTCCAAAGTTTTTGGTTGGTTTATTCAGCTTTATGTCTCAAATTAATCTTATAGGTCTTTTTTTTTTTTGGTCCTATGACCATAACACAATTGAGCAAAAAAACAGAACAAAGAACTTTTTTTGTAAATGTTTTAATATTATAAAGTCTAGTTAAAACATCCTTAACATAGAAGCAATGTTATAACCCTTTATATTCATTTCTTCTTATTCAAGCTTCACGTAGGTTTTCTGTAAAACAGACACATTTAGGGATAAAGTAAGTGCCATGAAAATCACTAGTACAAATGTATCTTCTAGCAGCAAGTGAACGCAGCAGAAGAGTCTGGACTGATGAGCTGTGACCAAACATTCAAAATAAAGGTAATTTTGAAAAACTGTGTTAAAGCCAAGTTAGAACAGTAAGAGCATGTTGTTCAGTTGAATCTGCAAAAATCAGTTTCCATAATGTGACGATCACACGAAAGAAAGGTGATGTTTTATCTCCACAACAGAGTTTCTTATATCACAACCAGAATCTTCAACTCGTGAGCAGTAGCTCTCAGTCATTACTCAGGAATGTTAGAAGCTGTGAACGCAGCATAAAGCACTTCTCTCACACCCACATTTCAGGTGCTTCACACCAACTGGAGTGGTTTATTCAGACTGTAGTTTCTTCTTATGGTTTTCGTTTATCTAGGGAGGAGGGACATCATAAAAGCTGCTGTGTTTCAATACAAGTTAAAACGTAACCTAAGTGAAATATTTGTTTAACCTTGCTAAACCAGGATTTGTATTTATGAGTCCTTGTGTTATCATTTGCCTCTAATTTAATAAAATCCTAAAAGTCAATGACATCAAAGTGGATAAATTCTGTCATTATCAAAATAAAATTGCACATAGTGAGTCAAAGCTTTGACTTCATATACATCTGTCGTCCCAGGTTACAGGAGGATGAAATCATGAGAGGAAACAGGTTTGTAATTGCCACATCAACAGTGAACAAGGAGGCTAAACATATAAAACTGCATTTAAACCTGCACCTCTGGTTAACTGGAGTTACGCTGATGACCCCAGCGTCGGGGGAAGACTTTCACAGCCTCAAACTGATGGACAGGTTGTCTCGATTAAAGTAATCAAAATCTAATTGGCGTTTTAAAGTTGATTGGGAATGTTGTCTCCATGTATCATGGTGACATTCCCAAACTTGGCCATGTCTGGGCCTGAGGTTAGAGGTCAGGGGCCCCAGGTCATCACTGGCCCTTCTTGGGTGAGTCAGGGATGCTCTCTGTCAGCGGGGTGAGGCTGGTGAGCAGGGTGTGGCGTTCATACTGCTTGGTCTGCCTGAATTTGGTGTCGGTGGCGTGGAGCCGGTCCAGCACACCAAAGACCCCAAAACACTGGTTGAACCTGGAGTGAGGAAGAAAGTGGGCACAACAGTAAAGGACAAAGATGCTACACAACAAAAGAAAATAACACTTAAAAAACTGGGATAATTTTCCAATGTGCAATAATAAGGTAATCAATGTCACAGAAGTACGTTCTGCTAAAACAAGCACACTAGATGTCTGGGAAAATTATTTAACCTCTTTAAAAATAATAAAACTATATATTCCTGGCCCATTTTTTCTGTAGTAAACGATTAGCTCTACTGAAGACAGTCTCACATTGGTCTTTTCATGGGATTTGTTAACAACAATAAATCATTTTTATAGCTATGTTGCTATAAGCTTAGTCTGCTTGGGGACACATCACGTTACATGGAGCTCTCTCCTCTCCTCTCCCACACTTTAAATGATCATTTTCATTATCTGCTGCACCTTGTAGTTTGGCCTTGGTGTCTCGCTCTCTCTCCATTTGTGTTTCTACAGATCCTTTGAAGCTCCATCTCTCTCCACCAACCGCCCCCTGCATCACCCCCTTCCCCTTTTTCCCCTGCTGTTAAACCGACCTGCCCTCCCTTCCCAGGAACCAGTCTACCACCCATTACTCCCATTAAGCTGCCTGAATCTCCCTGCCTTCCCTTCCACCAAAAACTGCCTTCGTCAGCTCCTGCACACCATTTCCATGCTGTGTGTATTCTGTATTGTAACCTGTTGTCTGTATGCAACATCTATTGCACGTCTGCCCGTCCTGGGTGAGGGATCCCTCCTCTGTTGCTCACCATGAGGTTTCTCTTTTTTCCCTGTTAAAGGGTTTTTTGTTTTGAGTTTTTCCTCAGTCGATGTGAGGGTCTAAGGGCAGAGGATGTTGTTATGATACTATGTAAAGCCCTTTGTGACAAACTAAAAATGGGCTATACAAATAAAATTGCCTTGCCTTGACATCACACAGACTGACACCAGGTAGTGAAAAGTACAATAACTGTCTCTCGAGCTGATTTAATTGCCGGTATCATGTTTTTCATTTTCAAAACAGATTAATTCCTGGATTTTTAAAGATTACAATTGTTTTAAAAATGAAAAACAATTATTTTAATCATTAAATCCCACTCCTGAACCAGTGGGCAGGTGGACACACCTTAGGTGGTGGAAGTCATGGAACTCGGGGGAGGGCAGGAAGGGGAGGTGGTATCCACAGTGGGAGATGGTGGTGCTGACCAGAGCCAGACAGTACCAGAGGCTGGTGGTGGATAGGTGGGAGCCCAGGATCACAGGTCCGATCACCACCGGGAGCATGTTGGAGATCTAACGGCAAAGCAGAAGAACAAACAGGTTTAATGGCCGTGGAAGACACTCAACGTCACAATGTCAGGTGGTGGACGAGCACAGTGAGTTCAGATTAAACCAACATGTGAAAATGAAACATTTGATTTAGAGACTCGGTGAGGAGAGAAAATCCGTTTTACACAAACCACTGCAGACGCCAAATCGCAGATATAAATGGCCTCTAGATCACATTGACAGTGAAATAAATGTGATAACGCTGAAATGTAAAGATGCATGAGGGGAAAAACATTCACCACATGCTCCAGAGGATGAGCGTAAGTGGCGACGACTCCGATGGGGGCGGTCCACTCGTGGTGCTGTTTGTGGAAATGCTTGTAGAGGCCAGGTTGGTGGAACAGCCTAAGAGAAAAGAAGATGAGGTTCAGGAAAGGAACATGAATAAAAACCATTTACTGGGTAGAAAAGAAGTAGAAATGATGCTACAAACTTTTTCATGGAGGACATTTCGACATGATAAACTACCGATCCATACCTGTGCGAGTAGTAAAACAGAACTTCCTCGAAGATGGCGAAGGCAGCGAGCTCTGTCAGGGCCCAGTGGAAGGTGGGCAGCTCAGGGCCACAGGGTTCCCCTCTCCAGGACATCAGGTAGTAAACTGCCACCACCATGGGCCCGGAGATGAACACCTGGTTAAAGATGACAGACCTCAGAGCTTGGTGAAGTTTAACTGGATCCACCTGGAGGATGAGAGAAGAATCAGAAATCAGGTCAGTGGTGGATATATACAATCTCAATAAGTCTACATCATTACATTTGAATGAATTTCTGTTGGAATGATTTTTAAATGAATGATAAATATGTTTATCTTACATTAAGCGACATCACATGGATGATTTGCTTTGAATGATTTGCTTTGTCCGTTTTAAGAAAGGAGAGGTAAGTAGAAAACTAGATGTGGTCAGACACATTTACATTTCTGGTCAATATCTTCTCTGACAAGTTTTAAGGTTCATCTCATAATTAATCTTAATGGCTTTTAAGTGATTTCTTACATCATCACTCTTATCTTTATTTCCTTTTAGGCTTTCTACTTTTACTTTATCATCTCCATTATATTTTGTTTCTTTCTTATTGTTTGATATATCATTAATTTACATGTAATGTGTTAATACTCTATTATAAAAAGATTTAAAAAAATATATATATTTTGATGCTGGTGTTGGTTTCAATACAAGATGTCAGAGTGTATGTTCTACACAGAAATGTTCAAATTTGAACCAAAACCTGGAGCAGCAGTTTCTAAATGATCTTCTTGATTTAAAAAATAAAAAGGAAATAAAACAAACAAACAAACTCCAGTTTATGTGTACATGGCGGCCAACTTTACTTCATCAACAAACTTTGTACCCTGGTTATAAACTCATGGACACATCAGGACCTTTGTGTGAGCAGATGAACTGTTATGTATTGACGGGTGTATGATGAAATACAAACAGACTCTTTTCAGCACATTTTGATTTGATATAAAAGGAAAAGCACTGGTGTTGTTTTCAAATGTCCCGGTAAGAAACACCAGGACCCTGAGCCTGAGGCGGCTAAATGGAAATATTATAATTTATAATATATATTTTTTTATTGTTCTTTTCTCATCACAATGTCTTAAAACGCTGATCACCCTGTTTACAGTGATGGATAACTATAACCCAGCCAGCCTCAAGCCTCTGCTTATTGATTTTTATTTATAATAGTAAACTAAATGGACACCAGCAGTGGCCTGGAAGACTACATTTATCGACATACAAATCTTTCATCTAATTTGGGAAATGGTTGACGTGTTGCTTTCAAATTGACATCAGACAATTTCCTTATGTTAGGATTGGAACACGTTGTGTTACGTTGTTAACTTGAGCAAAACTTGCTCATTGGGTGAGGTCAGGGACTCAGACATGTGATTTCAATCAGTGAATATAAGCTAGGGATAGACTGGTAAACTACACAACCAGTGTTGTGCAAGTTGCTACACAACAGCACACCCTAGCTTTGTTTATGATCAGTACAGACAGTTATTGTCAGTCACTGCAGAGAGAAATGTTATGTTATGAAATTTACCCTATGAAGAATATAAACCAATTATAGTCCTGGAGCTGGATGGAACAATGTCTGAGGGGATAACAAGCTACATGACTGACAGAATATTCAGAGAACAGCTGTGAAAACCACTTTGATTATAAACCTGAACACACATTTTTATTCCCTGTGCACTGCCTTCTTGGTTTTAATCTTTGAAAGCTAATCAATAGTCTGATTACATTTTCAGTGTAACCTCCAGCCCTGGTTATCAGTAATGTTGGGCTTTATCTCAGCCGTGTCCAACAACATCTGTTAATCAAACACAGTGGGAGGACTTTGGTCAGACAGTGATGTGGACACATCAAATCTGCAACAATGAGCTCCACGTTCATGTACGAGTGCTGATGCACAAACACACAATAGAAAATATTAGGGTTTAGTTTTATTAGTTGTGTTTATTTAACCTTTCACATTATGTGCTAAAAGACTATGACATGAAAAGAAAGTGGAAATAACTGAATATAATAATGTAAGGAAAATAATCTGGAAATGAAAAGAATGACAGAATAATCATTTATCAATTCATTGTCTGTTCATGGTCTTTTTTCTTTTTATTTATTTATTCATCATAATGCTCATTTATTAATTCTTTTTTTTTCCTGGGGCACTTTTGGGCTGAGATGTCAATGATGCAACTACCACTGTATTTTCCAACCATGATTAAGACTTATTAAATTTAAAAAAAATATATATCTCTATCAACCAAAGCTAACAACCAACAAAGCTAATTGAAATATTTTATTGTCAAAGGATCAAGTCCGTTTTCATCGATCCATCCATTCATCCATGCTCAGTTTAAGTGTAGCTGAGAAAACCCAGTGAAGTCAATATGAATGTGAGGAGATAGATTAGATCAATTTATTATCCTTCACATCCTTCACCCTATGAAAAGCCATAAATTTTTTTCTATTCTGATAACTCAGCAGTGTCTGAAAACCATAGCAGTTATTGTGTCAGAGGTTAAAATGGGCCATAAACTGATGTGTGGTGCAGCTCACTTTGTACAAACACTGGCAGTACAAGTCGAGGTTGAAGTGGTGTTGATTTGTCAATATAAAATTCCCACTACTATTAACAGTAGCAGATTTAATGGGAATAGTAGTATAAGTAGTTGTAATATTATATTCGTTGTACAAAAATGGCGCAAAACAGAAAACAAAAATCACAACAAGCTCTTAACCAAAAAAGAATCAGGACTATCAGTGTGACCTTACCGGATTATTCTTGTCCACCTGGATGCGGTAGCGAGTGATGAAGGAAGGTTTACCAGTGGTGTCCACCAATAGCAGCAGACCATTCGTCACCCAGAATACCACAGTGGGGATTAACATTGTCCCTGGAGAGAAAAACAAGGCCACTGTCAGCATGGAACAACATGACAACTTTATCCATAATTTAAGAAGGAACCAAAGACGCATGCAGCAGAAGTCTGCGATTACACAACTATTTGATGTGATAAATGCAAGAAGCCCGAGTGTGGCTGGATTGAACCTTGTGAAATTGTTTTTATTGCACTATGTGAGACTTGCTCTGAGCTTCATAACTTCATCATTCATTATGTCATACCTTGTAATAACGTAACGTCCTACATAGATAATATTAAATTGAGGAATACATTCCAATATGCAAAATCAGCTGGTCAGTTTATGACAACAACATGATGGCTGCATCATAAAAGTGAATAAGTGAACACCAGAGGTCATGACTTGATAGGTGGAGCTGAACAACTGCTCTCAGTGCTACAGGAACATGGTCTTTCCTCTGTCTCTCTAATAAAGTAAGCTCAGGGAAGATGAAGTAATGTTTGTCATCTAATTTAAAAACACCTTTGCTCCATATTTCATAGTGCTACTGAGAAAAATTCCTCTGGCTGTAAAAAAGCCAAATTTTGAAATGGAGAGTCACAGTTTTTTTAGATCCATAAAACTACCTACATCCCATGGATACACAGCATCTAGGATGCTCAAAGCGGAAGCAAGCCGTTATCGTGCAGGAAACAGATCGTTGTGCTTCATCGTGACCTGACAAAGGCCTCTCTATTATGCCAATACCCATTCTTCTACAGGTCAAGTTCCTGGAAGAGAAACAAAACTAAACAGTTGTTTCTTACCAAAGTAGAACAAAGCAGCATCGTGACCTTCAAATGCCAAGTACAGCTTGGTCCACAGGTTCTGCCAGAAATCTCCTGAAGCTCCCCAGAATCTCTGAAGATGCCTGGAGGGGAAACAGTATCAAGTGATCCCTTTTCTCACAAGGTTAAAACAAATATTTGGCCACACAGAGATTTAAACACAACAGGGCACTGACTTTGAGGCTGTTTAAGAAAATACTTCAGTAAAAGAGCCTAATTATCTGATAATGGTGTACATCTGGCTCTCTCCAAGGCACTGAGACCTTTAAACCCAGCCTCCATGTCTTTTCTCCATGGTGTAAAATATTCTAATAGAGGCCTTGGGCTTTGATGCATTGAGAAGTCCTAACTCTCACCCAGCAAAGGTGTAGAAAAGCTGTAGCAATTAGCAAATAACCAGACACATCCTCACAAGCCAAACACCCTGAAGACCATAGATACCCCTCCAAACACATCCCACTTTCCAAACCCATTATTCCACTTGTGATTTTGTCACATCCTCTCCCATAATGTCCTGTTCTGTCACATCCAGTCCCATCACGTTTAGGCCTGTTATATATCTTGTCACACCATGACCCATCACATTGTGATGTAATGCAATTTCAAGTCAAGTCATTCCTGCTCCTGAAATTATCCTGCATAAGTCTTGTTTTCAGGATGTGTATTTATCTGCTGTCCTTTCATGTAGGTACTGTGCTCTTCCACTGTCCAGTCCTTGTGGCCCAGTCCCCCTCTGTCCTGACCCATCCTTTAATGGCCAGTCCAGTTCTGCACTTTCCTCCTCAGACCTCTCCCATTCCCTTCTCTTCTATTCTCTTTCAATGCTTGTTCCGGCTTAATGTAATAACCTGCAGCGATGCCACTCCTCACGTTCATCTCAGGTTCATTTCAGGTGGTAATACTCTACCACGTAAAGAGATCCTACCATGTCAGTGAGTTGCCAAATGCAGCCAAGAACAAGATCCCAGATCCAATGACAAACGCGGCTTTCTTCACTGAGTCCCACAGTCCTCCAGGGCCCTCCTGAGCAGAGAAAAAAGCAACAATTGTGTATTACCCCTCCCATGTATAACCCCTGTTGACACTGTATACTCTCATGATGTTGATTTACATCAGTGTTTACCACAAAAACTTCTGTAGAAATGTCTCTGACACTATACTGAGGCAATTACTGAAATCAGTCGTAGGTGAAACGCTGATCTACACAAAGAACAACAGAATGGCTTATGTTTTCATAAGGGTGAGACCGCGTACAGATAATACGCCATAAAGAATCACATCTCATTTGTACTTCACTAATAACCTAATAATAAACTTGTGTAACCATAAATGTGCAGAAATTATGAGATTTAATCATTTCAGTACAACAGTAGAAATAATAAATGTGCAAATAGTACAAGTATTGTGTTTGACTTTTATCGAGAGCAATTCAAACCTCTAAACCTTTCGAAGACTGCGAGTCCATGTGAAATGTATTGTTAGTGCTGCACTCCATAATTGAAATCTGAATGCAGAGCTAACAAGACAGTCTGTCATAAAGAAAAGGAATTTATTGTAACAGATTTAACATTGCTGTTCCTTATTTGTGTCTCTTGCAATTTTAAAAAAAACATTGATTTAAGATCAATCTTCTGCTGCAGATGCAATGACCTTTATTATTATTTATATAGTTTTGCGGTTTTTTTTTAAAATCTTGAATACTGAATGCAAAATGTACAAACTTATTCAACAACATATATGGTGTATATAGAAAGAGTAAAGTCTGAGCCAACCACACAAACTGGATCAGTGGGAATTAAGTCCAGGGATTGATGTCACATTCCCCAGACTTTCTAAAATGCCAGCTTTTACCCCGGCTGCCCTTCGCCCAGCCATGACAACAGTGGGAACAGTGTAACAGAAATGTCATGTTGGTCTCAGTACTTAGCTGTTCATTTTTATAGAGCCACAAACACAACCATTCAACTAAACAATCACATCTTACAAACACAAATACACAGATTTATTTACTACAATTATTATCATTATGATTAAAATCCCCAAAAGGACACACAAACAAACTAAATACTTCCCAAGATATAGTTCACTGCCATCCTCTCTTTGATCCCTGCCAAGTCACGCGGGGGAAAAAAATGCAACTAGTCAGGTTGAGCTTGTCCAAAGAACAACAAGGAAAACAGCACAGTTCTCACAAAGCCACGTTCGACACAAAGCAGTTAGGTCGAGGCTTATTCAGTTAGACAAGTTGGCTCAGATGAATTTAATAGAAGAAGTGTTTTAAACATAAATCAGCTGCTTTAGAGTTAGATCACAGATAAAAGCTGAAAGGCAAATAAATATACAGAGAAATAAGTTCACTTTTTTGAGTCTTGAGAAAATCTTAGACTAATACTAATGTAAAAATGTATATCCATGATGACAAAAGGCTGGATGACACTACTGAGTTCACCATCTGAAATTCTTTCTGATGCCAATGTGCGAGTTTAGTCAGAGAAACTTAAAAAAGTTAGTCTTTATCTATGTGTCGTTTCTTTTTTTAAGTCTAAGTTTCAAATGTCTGCTTTGGCAAACCATAGTAATACCGTTGGCTTTTACACTGCTGCACTGCCGCAGATGAAATGCAATACCCCATGCATGGTTCCTGAAGACGTTGCTGTTTCTTCTGAAGTGTTAAAAAGCCTCTGATGTAGCAATTTAATGGTATCTTTTGTTAGAGGATTTGCAACTCCTTTAAGCATCAAGAGGCACAGCACAAACCTGAAAGTATCTTCAATATAGACAAATATCATGATAGAAAAGTGATTGTCACAAAGGAACTTGAATTAAATTGTTGATACGCTGAAATGCAAATGATATACACTGAGACATCACATCAACTGAGTAACATACTGTATATTGTACGGTGCCTATATTTTCTATAAGATGCCACAGAGGTTAACAGCTACCTCCACCCACAGAGAGAGGACCTTTCATCCAACAAATCAAACCAGACAGCCGAGAAAAGACGGGGCAAAACACGGCAGATGGTCTGCGCCTGTGTTGGCTGTGACTCATCCTAATGTGCAGATACTGACCTACCTGCTTCTGATCTCTATCTGTTGCACCGAATTAAGCTAATTGCAAAGTGTTTGGTTGCAAAGGTGTTGTGTACTTACATGTCTGCTGCTGCTGTTTGTTGTAGCAGCATCCCCTGTGTCTGCAAACACAATAATTTATTTATTTTTCAGGTACAATCAACGCATGTTCATAAGAGGGTAAAAGCACAATTATGTATAAAAACAGATCTGTATCTCAGCAACACTAATTAAAATTCTCCAAAAATTATATTAAGATGGATGACTTTGGAAGCAAATGTGACAGCTGCACTGTCCCAAAATGACGGTAGATGGTAGAAAATTATAAATTACACATTCTGCTGTTCCTTTTAAAAAAGGAAGGTGGCCTAATCCCAGCTGCCTTGAAAAAAATGATATTGATATTTTATTTTGAAAAAAAAGGTTTTTGTTTTTCCAAAGTTAAGTCAAATACATTTTCGTTTTGTTTTGTCAGTACTATTGTCAGTTGAAAAAAACTTCAAATGTTCTGTATACAATATATACATAATATATAATTTTTTAATCTTTAAACAAATTCCTATCTAATACAGTTCACAATAAGAACCAACACTCATTAACGATGTTTTATAATAAAAATATGACTTGGGAAAATATTCTGTAAATGTAGCACATTTAAAATATTTAATTTATTCACCTCGCTGACTGTTTTTGAATCGTTCCAGTTTTCACGAACCATCTGAGTGCAGTGTAGCCTGGTGCAAAATTTACAGATGGAGGATTTAACATAATCCTGTTATAATCCATCTTTACAGTGTGCACTTCTTCATCAAATTCTTGGGGATAACAACCTGCCCCACATTTACTCTCTGTAATTCAGTAAGAAATAGAAAGTTAAGGTGTTAAAAATATATATATTTTCAACGGCTGCTATTAATAAATATTAATATTATATAATTATATTATGGATGACTATACAGAATATTTTCATAATTAAATCAGTAACCATTTAGGCTGTAATTATGAAATGTAGCCATCACAGAGCCCATGGCCACTTTGTAAAATATCCAAAAGCAACCAAACATATTCAGTTTATCATCAAAGCAGCTAAAAAGTCTTCATGTTTGAGAGAGTGACTTTCTAATTAATTTGTGTTGATTTTTAATTGTATTCACACAATCACCAAGCTACGGCTTAGGCTGAGTAAGAAAAATTAAGTTCAAAGTCTCTGCTTCAATAACTTAATAACAGACATCCACATACTTTTCTGTATCTCTATCTGATTGTTAAACTAAGTGAAGCAGATTACAGGGATAATACAGACAATGCTTCATCAACATTAGACTAAATAAGAATAACAAACGCTTTTATGAATCAAAATAAGATGAAAAAGTAGTTACAGGTCCCATGTGTTCAGTCAAACATGGGTTTTCTATCGACTATGAACCTCACCTGTCTGATAGGAATAATAAAGAGCAGATCATGGAGAATATGCTTTAATACAACGTTAGGATCTCAGTTACAGTGAAACAGTGTTTTATGAACTGTGCTCCGTTTCACTGAAAACACATGGCTGCACTACTGTGGCTGCTGGAGCGGTACAGTCCTCCAGACAGGCTCCACTCAGCGACAGCTTGAAATGTAGCAAACCCCGGCTGCATCCACCCGCGGGCGGTGCAGGCAGCCCCGGACTTACCGCTGAGCCTGGTCTCCACCGTCATGTTTCCGTGCGGCTCGACTCCTCGGTGCTGCGGGATGTTTTCCACGGTCTCCATCGAACCCTTTATTTACAACAGCGAGCGGCTCCTGATTGGCTGGTTCCCGGTCAGCTGACACGCGCCGCTGTTGTGTGGCCACAGGATGAGATGGTTTTTTTTTTTCCTCCAGCCCACATGGATCCAGGTGAAGGTTGAAACTCAGCGTGGCCACCAGGCTGGGACTGTGTAGCATGCTGAGGGAAAAATATATTTGAGTAATAAGTAAATAGAAAACAACAGAATACAGTTGTTATTATTTGCCTCATAAAGTGCAGTGGAAAGTACTGTGCTTTATTTTCACGCCACACTAAACTTCTCCTCTACATTACAGAGGGAAATATTGGACTTTAGACTCCAATACATTTATATGTTAGATAAATTGAGATGTTTAAATAAAGAACACGTACAGTTTATAAATTATATGATGTTTTGTGGT
The DNA here is from genome assembly GCA_038496675.1 of Rachycentron canadum. Classification (NCBI taxonomy): domain Eukaryota; kingdom Metazoa; phylum Chordata; class Actinopteri; order Carangiformes; family Rachycentridae; genus Rachycentron; species Rachycentron canadum. Next base: position 11,496,306 of record CM076660.1, on the reverse strand, counting down.
TGATTAGACCTGTTAATTTGATTAATTGCTTAGTTGGGGGAGCTCTGCACAAAATGGGTTTTCCCTATATAAAGGTTTCAATCAATAGTTTCAGACCCAGTGAAAAAAAATGACTTACAGTGTAAATCTAGACTTAATGTAAACAAATCCCTCTGTCTGTGACACTCACTGTCTTCATTGTGATTAAGGAACTGGGAGGATTTTTATGAAATTTGTTTAAGAATATGTCCTGACTTACCCTTTAAAGCTGCACTGATCAATGTTTCCAAAATTAACAATCAATCTGTTTTTGTTTTTGACTGTTTCTGTGAAAGACGTTGCTTTTAGTGACAAACCAACAGAAAATCATCATCTGATTCAGCAGTGCCTTCAAGCGCAACAGTTTTAGTGCCTTTCAGCTCATTGTTTTGTTTTAAGGTCTTTGGCAGCTTTAAACCTGCAATTGACTGATTTCTTCTTTTATTTAGCAACTTCGGGGGCAGCAGAAACAAACTGCAAACACTGCATGCTGACATTTTCACCTCAAATAGAGCGGTTTTATTAATCACTTAGAGTCCTACCTGCACCCACCTGTTGAATGTAAGGCTCCTTATATATTATACCTCATGTGTTTTTAGTCTCTGCCAACTAAAAGATGCTCCTCTTAAGCTGCTAATGCTACTAAGTTAACCAGTTAGTGGCTAAATTTGGCTGACATTTGATCCTGGGTAGGTAATTTTCACAGCTTTGTCACTGGAGATAGCCTCAGGCTGTGGTCAGAAACAACTAGAGTGAAGAGAGTGAGTAAAAACAGTCTTGTTGGACAAAAAACCAAAATCAATTATCTTAAAGATGCTATAAAACTCCACAGAGCTGAGGGGAACAGAAGAGGCAGAATAAATTACTGTGGGGTTGTAACTAGGAGAGACCACTTTCACATACAAATAGTCATTTGATCTGTTAATAATATGAAAACACTGAGGATAGCAGCTTTAAGATTTTTAAGGGGAAATTAAAGGGAGTAAGGGTAAGATGCATATTTTACCTGGATGCAGAAGCAACAGGTTTCCTGTGTTTAACTTCATTGTTTCATTTCTACATGTTTTAGTGTGTTTCTCATCAAAGAAACATTAGTTACTGACAAACAAGTTAGTTCAGCCACTGAGGTTTAACTCATGCAATGGGATTAATTCTGTTTCAAGAGCAGCCCCTCCTCTTACACATGCTTACATATGCTCACACTGTCCTTTACCCCAGGCCTCTTACTGGACTCTCCCAGACCCAGACAACCTTCAGGCCTCACTGCTGCTGCAAAACGTGGCTTCACTATCACTCATTATTACTGTACAGAGGGTCACTCCACCATAATCATTATGTAAAATTAATATGACTTTGAACCAAGGTGTCTGGATCAGACCCAGAGGCCCTCTACTGTAAATTTGGTGAGAGTATTCAAGTATTTTTTACTTCACCAAGGTTCCTCTCTAATCCAAGAGAAACTTGTTGGAAATTTATTTTTTATTTGTGAGTGGCACTGCACCACTTTCTTTCTTCATTATCTTCAATTCAAAATTTTATGACTCATTATATAATACATTTTATGCTTTACCAGCTAAATAATGTTGACCCTCTTGTATCTGTAACCATGATAGTCTGAAGAAAAATATTTTATTTAACTGTAATAGTTCACACTCAACAGATCTTGAATTCATGTTATCAGAAACTAGATATTCAAATCCTTCTTCAAATCATCCAGAAGGAGGAGCCAGAAATTTTAACACTAAACTCCAAGCTGAAGTTATGAAATTTACCACATGCCATATAACAAAATATGACCCAGGTCATAACATTTACAGATTTATTTTGGGTGGCAGTGAGTGTCAAGAGCAAACCAGGAAATTTGTATTAAAATTAAGCTCTTTTTTTACATGTATAACAAGACCTTAGCTTTTTTGCCCCAACATGCTGGATGATTTAAAAAAAAACAAAGAACATTTTTCTTTTACCCACTCAGTAAAGCTAATCTAATTACCACTTTATAATCAGAATAAAACTTGTGAATATAAAGATTTTGTATACTTTGTGCAGCTATATATTAATTGATGCTTTTTCGACAATCTCTAATCTTGAACCTTAAATTCATTTAGCAGGAAAGTTGGCTCTACCTAAAATGGTGTATTTGGTCCACAGCTCAAGTCTGACCTCTGGTGTGAAGCTGCTGCCACTGCATCATTGTGCTGATGGGTTTTGGCATCTGTCACTTGAGGGTCCCTCACAGCTAAGGGTATAAAGCGTGGGCAGACTTTGGATGCTAGTAAATCATGACCTATTTTGACATTTGAATGCTTCAGGACTTAAGTTCACTCACATTTATGGTCACTGAAGGAGCTGCTCGGATGCTGAATGAGGATTACAGTAACATGAAATTGAATTTGAAGCTTTTTTTCCCCCATGTAAGTCTATTGAATGTTTGTCATCATGAATTTTAGTAAAAATGAAAAATTGAGGTGGTGACTTGTTTCACATTTAGAGAGAATCCTGATATTAAGAAATACATTTTTTGAGTGATTTACTGAATATACCTTGTGAAAGTTAATTAATAAGGTTGGTGCTGCACTGTTTTATACTTCAGGAACTGGTGAGACACAGTTGAATTGAGGAAAGCATAAAACTATAGTGCACTGATTTCTGTAAGGCCTGTCTGTAACAGCAAAAATGTGATTTGAGGTTATTAATACAAATTGTTGGGTAGAGATTTTCCCGATTTGTGTTATGAATGAAAAATGTCATGTCATGTCATTGGTCTTACAATGGATGTTTTTTTGGCTAAGTGTATTCTAGCTCACCCTTTGCTCACTTGAACAGGGGGCAGGTTTCTGTCATGTGAGAAGCAGATTTGCTTTTTCAGAGACCCCTTTTCAGTTTCCCAGTGAAACCTAACCTCTACAGCCCTTCACAGTTTGCAGTATGGCACTGGCCTGTATTTTTAAGAGCTTTTGGTCGACAGTGGAGCTCTATTGCCAAAATGCAGGATGCCAGGAAAACAACTGTTACATAACTTGCTTTTTAGATCTGGTCTTCTGAAACAGGTCTTTATCACAGAAGATGCTATGTCACATGTCAGACCATGAATGACACAGGTGTAAATAATACAATAACAATGGCTAAACTTCATATAGCTGTTATACTTAAACAGAACAGAGCACACAATAATGTTATTAGCAGCACCTGTGCTTTTCCAAGCATCCATCATGTGCATCACACTAAGTAGACTACTTACTGCTGCATTTAATTTCAGGTCTGGTAGTTAATGTATTTGATTACTTGGGAGGAACTGGGCTGATAGAATCTAAATCACTTATTGATTTATTTTGACTTAAATGTAATTAACTTGGGTGCACACTCCAATATAGTAGGTGATAGCAATAACACAGGCGACAAGTAAATGAAAAGAAGAGAAACACCCTGCTGATGCCACCATGCCTCCTTTAAAGTGGTAACACTGGGGCCAGGTCCAAACCTGGCCGGTCAAACTGCAAAGGTTCACACTGGTGAGATGCAATTTGGCCACAGTAACAATAATCTACTCCACCACTGTCGTCACATTTAGGGTCTCCTGTATCTAATGTTGTTTGCCACTGATATGTTGAAACCTGCAGCTATTTACAACATTTCTGAAAGTGGCCCAATGACCATCTCTATCTTTGTTCTCTAATGATTAAGTTGAAAACAAACAAGGTCTGGCCGTTTGTCCAATGACCAAACTACCCTACAGACATAAGTAGTATTGATCTAATGAGACTTGTTTTGGCTTCTTTCTATTAAAAGTCTATATACAGTTTTCCAGGAGAAGTGCACTACATGAGGCTCTGACCTCTGACCTCTGACCTCTCCTAGCTTCATGTCATTTTCCTCCTGTTTATATCATTTATCTGGTATATTATGGCTAAAATCCACAGCATGGTTTAGGGTTAGCGTTACACATGGGACAGTAACATCAGTATGTCCAGACTGAAATATCCCATCAACTATTAGACAGACTTCCATAAGATTTTGTGCAGATATCCAGCATCCAGAGGACAAATCCTGATGAATTTTGTGGTCCCCTGTTTTCCTCTAGCACTAACATTTTTGGCTGTCACTGAAATGGCTTGGCAACTATTTGATGGGTTTTTATGAAAGATGGAGCAGATGTTCATGTCAATCATGTCAATCGTAATTCTGGTGGTGACTCTCATCATCAGGCGAACATTTATAATTAGTCCAGTATAATTTAAGTTAGTAACAAAATGACAGAATGACATTATCAACAGTCTGAGCCAAACCCTGTTAGTTACTTATTAGCAAAGGTTACTATGCGTACACACTAAACTAAGATGTTAAATCTAGTAAACAGTTTTATCAATATCAATATTTTGAACCAAAACATATACGTTAGCTTCAGCATGTTAGCCTACTGTTATCACTGTGAGCATTTTAGGACTTGTGTAAATCTGACCACTGTACCCTTTGTCCCTTTGTGATATTTTCACCAAACAGCCAATTTACCAACTGTACATTAGTTGTTGTCTAACCCTAGTTTGCAACAATCAACCAAGTCAGAATCAGAAATGGCTTCATTGGCCAAATGTAGACAAATTAAACTTCTTGTATCCTCTGACGAGATGTCAATTCTTTGTATTACTTCCATTTTTCTCCTATTTTCTTTGTACTTTTATTAAGCAGATTCATAAAAAGCACAGAAGAGTGGATTTTTCACTCAAGTTAAACTATTTTCAAACGTATCTTTGAATCTTACGGTCATTTCATGTCTAATCTCGTCTTTTTTATTAACTTTATGTGCTATCAAACCAGCTCTAAAATTCATTTAGTGTTTTAAACCCTTATGATTGTTGCCTTGATGACTTTGTTTAATTGGCTGTTTTTTTTTGTTTGTTTTTTCCCAACTAAATTTGTATTTTGGAAGGTGGTGGCAGGGGATCGTTTTTTTTTTTTTTTTTTTTTTTTTTTTTACAAGGTGCCCAGAATTTGTGGAGACACCGCTGGCGATAAAGAGTGACTCCTCACTCCAGTAAATTTAAATACTAAAAATACTAGACTGCGGGAGAGATTAAATGTGAGATTTAGCATCGATTCGCCGGGGATAGAGTCGGTGTTTCAGCTCAAACCACGTGTTTGGTTGGATAGTAAAGGTGTAAAGGGTTAAAGATCACCTCAGCAGCGGAGTCAGACTCAGCAGGCTTGCTCCCCGCTCTCAGTACTTGCATCGCTCCGCGGGCAGCGCTGGCTCGATATTTCAACTCGCTGTGGATTGTGGGAGTCGAGGACACTGCCCAGGCTTGTTACCGGAGACATTTTTTCCCCGTGCCCTGCTCTGTAAGTAATCCGCCGGGGTTTGCGCACCGCAGCGCCGGGTTGAGTTCCGCGGCTCCGCGTCGGTGGAGCCGGTGCCCGCTCACCGAAACGAGCCCTCGCCGTTGCCATTTCGTGGTTTTCTGGCATGGAGGCCGAGAGCAGAGACCGAGCTGCTGGAGCTGACAAACAGGGAGGGAGGGAGCAGCGAGGAAG
>CM076660.1:11371393-11485858 GCA_038496675.1 Rachycentron canadum | reverse complement strand
CCTTCCCCTTACCACATAGCATGGACTATGGCGATCCTTGGTGATCATGTCGTCAGTGCTTGTCTTCCTAAGATGTGTATAAGAGACAGGGAGGAGGAGGAGGAGGAGGAGGGGGAGGAGGAGCGGGCAGCTGCCGCCGCTCTGCCGGGGTTATTTGCACCCGAAAGCTCGCTGACCTCAACGGGGAAAATGTCCTCAGGTCGGCCGGCGGCAAGGCTTCAGTGGCTGTCGCGGTCTTCCGGGCTGTGGGTAAAACAAACCTGCCTGGATGAGACATCCGGCGGGCTGTTGACATGCGGAAATCCGTTGCCTTGTCAGTGGCCGGTGGCAGAAACAAATGTCCAGTGTGGCGGCGAAACCCACCTACACCTGGCCGGAGTGGGGAGACCCTGCAGATGTTGCAGCGGGAAATATCAGCGTCTGCCGGTCAATAACGTTGTAATTGCCCGCGGTTTACGTTGTTATTTAATGTGGCGTGTGGAAGAAGAAAAAAAAAGAAAAAAAATCCTTGCATTAAAGCAGGTATAGGAAATAGCTGGCCTGTGGTGGGGCTAATTGATTGCCAGTAACAGAAAGCTAATTGGTGCCTGCATCTGGTAATAATAAAAAAATCTATATATATTTTTCAGTTGCAATCATTTTTCACATGTTGTGAAATTATCCGCGGGATTGACTCTGAATATCAGAGTTTTTATCAGACTTGAACCTGAAATCACAGTGTGTCTGTGCATATTTATATTTGATAATGAACCATTCCCAGGATGCCAGTGGAATATGATATTAGTAAAATATCTGTTTGCAGTGGTGATGATCAGACAGCAGCCGCACAGCTTTTATTATAATTCATGTTTTCATACAATTGGTGTGACATTTAGGTTGCTCTCTGGCCTGAGGGTGATCAAACAAAAACACACAGAAAGCCTGATTTGGATCTTGGGTAATTACCCACCAACATGTTTAATGAATGCCTGTCATGAGGCGAAGCAGCACGTTGTGTGTCCTCCTTGGGTTAGTTGGCAACAAAAACACTTTGTTATGTGTTATGTCTGACAAGGATGTTTTTTTTTTTTCCACACATTACTTTGCGTCACTATTATTATTTACATCTGGTATTTTATGGCTGTTACCATGGGCTCCAGCCAATTTTTATGTACGTGTATATCAGACTATAAAACCAGGAGGAGGGACCCAGTCACAGGCCAATTGACTTACATTGTAAGATTTAAGAAGAGACTCTTTGATGTTGCAGTGAAAGGCTTACATTGAGTATTTAGTGTGGCCCAGGTGCACAACCCACTCTACGGCACCATGTTTATTAAAACATACTAAAATGTAGTATAGTTTGAAACTGACGTGCTTATAGATGCATCAGGGGCATGAAAGCACATGATGTTAACTGCTGAATGTCTTTAAAGACGGTGATTAACAGAAATCAAATGGAAATGTAAAATGCTGTATACCGACTAATGATTTTTATTAACATATGTTAATTGGGGGAAGGGCAGTGTGTAAAAATACTTATACCACCAGACATATTGTCACACTGACAACACTGGAAACTGTTGCTTTTTTCATTCAGCACATAAAAGACACATATGAAAGCACAATTTTAGTATATATCAAGTATTAATGTCTTCTAATTATTCAGTGACACCTAGGCAGTGTCAGAAAGAGGACTGATACACTCAAGAGGGAAATTTCAATGGGGCAAATAGGGCAAATCTTCAAGTTGGGGGAGATGGGAAGTTTCATTTTTTTCTTTTTTGCCTCAGTTTATGATTTTTACAACATAACATAAGTGTCTGTTTTCATTTTCAAGTTTTTTTCCCACATATTTCATAATGACTTATTATTAAGAGTTGGCTTCACTTTAAAACTATTAAAAGAAAATTTAGTAATAGAATAAATTAATGGATCATGGTCGATGTGTCCCTGCAGAGCCCAACACTGGTAGCGGTCTCACCACCATGTCTAGCCGAGGAGGAAAGAAGAAGTCGACCAAGACGTCCCGGTCCACCAAGGCTGGCGTCATTTTCCCTGTGGGGCGCATGTTGCGCTACATCAAGAGAGGGTTGCCAAAATATCGCATAGGGGTGGGAGCACCTGTCTACCTTGCTGCTGTCCTTGAGTATCTTACTGGTGAGTTTTATATTTAGAGAGCAAAGAATGGTGAAATATTAAAAATGCATATTTGAGGACAGAGGAGAACTTACTGTATGTTCTTATTACAAATTTTTGAAAGGCATTTTTTCATCATGGATTACTGCACTGTGATTTAATGGCAGTTAAGTTTAATAAGAACCCAGGCACTAAGTAATGCAACTAAATGACAGTGTGTGGGCACTGATGAGAAAGCACTTTGAAGCTGTATGCATTTCACAGTTCAAGAAATCAAATATTCTCATTATATTTGCTTAAAATCTATACTCATATATATATTTTTACTCTGATCCAGCTGAGATCCTGGAGTTGGCAGGTAATGCAGCCAGAGACAACAAGAAGGGTCGGGTCACACCACGACACATCCTGCTAGCCATCGCCAATGATGAGGAGCTCAACCAGGTCACATTTTAGACATGCTGTATCTATGTAAACTTGATCCTATGGGACATTTATTTAAAGATCCCTTATCTTATCCACTGCTGCAAGAACACCAGTGGTTATACAGCCCATTTATGAGGCATTGTCTAATTAATATATTAATTGACTATTTTCCAGTGCATACAACAAATTGATTGGTTTCTTACTTTTCAGGCAGTGCAACACCATGTGACTGCAACTTGTTTACTTTATCTTCCTGTCTCAGCTGCTGAAAGGTGTAACCATTGCAGCAGGCGGCGTCCTGCCCAACATTCATCCAGAGCTGCTGGCCAAGAAGAGAGGTGCAAAAGGCAAACTTGAGACACCCGTTTCACCTGCCCCTGAGAAGAAACCCAAGACAGTCAAGAAAACAGCAGCAAAGAAACTGAGTGGGAAGAAGGGAGGAGGGAAAGCAAAGGTATGGCTTCATGGGAACTTGATTAACACTGAATGTGTTTGAGGTCAACCCAGGAAGTCAAAAGTAGGTTGTTTATGACTGAAAAAACCCTCTGTCCTGAGAAGGAGTGAGTATCTTTTCATAGACTTGTCATAACAGACATAACATTTAGGAACTAGAACTAAATGCATTATGTTTGACCAGGTATTTATCTGCATTTGTAGAGGTGGTAGGAGTTCTCTCACAATAAAGTTTACATGAACTATACATATACAAAATGCTACAGGTTAAATGGTTTGAATGTGTTTAGAAGTGGGGCGATTTTAAATCTTCATCAGTAAAGAGTTGTATTGACAATAAGACGCAATGTGACAGAACATTAGTGACACTGTAGCTGATCCTGACCTCTGATCTGTCTACGGAGGGGGGCGGGGGGGCAAAGGACATGTTTAATATAGAGAGAAATAAAGCCTCACATGGTGTTAACATATCCTGTGTGTCCTCAACAGAAGCAGGGTGAGGTGAGCAAGGCGGCGTCAGCAGACAGCACCACAGAGGGATCTCCAGCTGATAGCTTCACTGTGCTCTCCACCAAGAGCCTCTTCCTGGGTCAAAAGGTCAGTTTCTGTCAACTTCAAAACATGCTAACCCCAAACAGGTCTAAGCTAAGTATGTAATAAAACATACAGTTGAGTGTCTGATGTATGTTTATTTCAATCATGCCAGGCTAAAATAAAGAGTTCTGCATAAGATATAAACAGTACACACAGGTTAGATATTCAGATTAAAATTGACAAAGCATTTTCTTGTGCACTTTTAGAAGTCAAACAATAAGGACACATTTATTTGTATTTTTCAGTAATGTGTGATTGCCTAGTTAATCTGACCCTAAGTTGTTGCAAACACATTTAATTTGTACTAAATTAGGAACCGATTCTGTCCATATCATTTGGTGAATATACTCTACACTAGTTTTTGTTTTTAAAAACTTTTTCAATTTATAAAAACTAGAGTAAACAGGGAAAATTGTTTGTCTTTTTCAGTCATACATAATCTTATCTCTGCTTTGTAAAAAAACTTGATATTTCATTCATAGGCAAATAAGCCTGGATGAATCAAATAAGTGCACAAGAGAAACTTGTCCTGTCAGATGCCAAACTTTTGCTGTATCAAAGATGATGTGATGATGTTTTCCCCATTAGTTAGCTGGACTTCCTCATAGAAAAAGATGTTTAATGTGAAATTGTGTTCAATAAATGTGAGTTTACAAAATGCTGTACTTCTGAACAAGTCAGCTATGATTTACCACACTTTATTAGTGCTTTTAGTGCTTCACTGTAGCTTGAACTATAATAGTAGCAGCCATAAATGCTGTGTCAATTGTATGTCTTATATCTCAGATCTGTTAGCTCCCCTCGCTTTTGCCTTTTAACCTTATTATTGAGCTGAAACATGAAGGTAAATTTAACTGAAAGTTCAATCTAAGCCATGTTGAAGTCTCTTTAAATGTTCACTTTTCTGGATCATGAGATCATCAAGATCAGAAGCATACAAAAATAGATTTGGGTTTGAAAAACATAAAAGGCAGGAGAACGACACTGTGTGCAAGAGAATGAATGACTCAAGAATGATGCAAGAAATATCACTGGTTCCCTTTTCCTAACTTTAAACAGTAATAATAGTGATAGTAATTGATGATTTTGGCTCCTGTGCACAGTCTTTGAGCCAAAAATTATTATTTCTAATATATATTAATACCCAGATAAACATTGGAGAAGGTGACATTTCTGTTTAACAAATGATGATGACCTCTTGATTTGTCCCCTCTTTCTAAAGTTGTTGTTAGTAACACAATTTTGTTTATTAGGATTAAAGTTGATAGGATTGAGAGACTGCTTCTTTAGGGGTGTAATGTAATGTTGTTTTACAAGCTAATGAGTGATAAAGGCTCTTTATTACACTGTTAAAATACAAAACATTCACCTAAATCCCCTTTGTAGAAAAACTAATTTGGAAAAATTTACCTCCAGATCTCACTGTTTCAGCTCAGTTGTGACTTTAACTTCTGCTGATGGCACCGCATGCTTTTATGCATATCCATATATATGCATACTAATATATTATTTAATACCAATTCACCTTAACTGACACAGTAACACATACATTTAATCGGCAGTAAAGAGGGAACTGTGTCTACCTGTGTCACTTGGCTGCCGTCCTTTATTAAACATCTTTACGCCTCTGTGCCAGTGTCAAACAGAGCCCTGGCATTATTGGTTGGGTTGTCCATCTGTACATCCGCAAGTATGTCCGACCATCCGTACGTCATATTCTTGTGAACACAATCATTTTTTCAGATATGGCAAAAACATTCTCTTGGACTCAAAGATGACCTGATCAAAGGTTATCATGAGCTCACAAAACACATTTTAATTCACACATTTATACATTAATTATGATACAATGTTAAAACAAATGATAACATCAAGTGGTGACATTTTAAATCCCAGTGGTCAAAGGTTGACTTCACTGCATTATCATTTAAAAACACTTGTGGCCATTATTCAATATTGGGAGACTGACGTCATATTTCTTATGAATGCATACAACCATAAAGCAGGACACTTGTTTTTGCTTCTTTTAGTAACCTGTTGCAATGAAAAAATTTAAACTGATTTGGTTGTCTGTATTGATAAGGCATACAGCTATTTAGTAAGAAACAGTGCTGAAAACAGTGTCTGGAAATATGAAAATATATAAAAATGAACAGTCTTTTAACTTTTTTCTGGATAGCAGAGACTGAACTAATTTGAATATAACCTGAAGTAACTGAAATTGATCTTAAAGCTGAATATTCTATCCCTCACAGTATTTGCTGCTGCTGCTTCACCCTCTTCATTAGCGAAAAAGCTCGGTGCTCGATTGTGTAGCTGACCACAGATTACAGCAGCTGTTGAAATCAGTGGATGATAATTAATCAAATGGATGCCGTTAACCTCCCACTGATTAAGATAATAAACCCATGAATAGAAAAGAAAGTCTGTTTCTGTTTTATAGACTTAATTATTGTAACTGCGCTTTTCCTGCCTGAGCATTTCCCTTGGTGTTTTATTCAGTCTCAGTCACACACATTTCAGTTGTCACTACTTTCTCTGTCATTACATGTCTTTGAGATGGCCTGGGGCTTTATAATCAAGTCTTTCAATCAAGTTTAACTCCTTGATGATGAAATACGTTGTTTTGATAACTAATTAATACCCTAATGAATCTGAAGAGAAACGGTGCTAACAGGATATAGCCTGGCCATTTGAAATTCTTAACATTTAGAGGGATACCTTGACATTTTGACTTTTTGTTTTAGAATATCACATCTACTGACAGGTGTTGGTAACTGTTTGCAATCCTTGGTAAAATTACTAGCTTTGAAACTGAAACTGTGGGGTGGAGCGAGACATAAATAAACAAAAGACGGAAAAAAATAAAACAAAAACCAAATTCACCTTGTGCAATAAGCATAAATATGTATGAATGGATTGTTTGTTTGTTGTGCCACCTTGCAAAGCAATCTACATCAGGACAAAGGAGTCTTAGATACAGGATGTACACAGAATCACATTAAACCTGGACATGACTTAACGTGACAAAAATGTGTGGGTAAGACTACGTCATTTACTTCATCTGCTAAAGCATTTAGCATTGTCTAACCAGTGCGCCAGCCGATCTGCTGCCATCTTTTGGATTCTGTTAGCTGTTGTACATGAAAGTGCTCATCCACAGGTCCCACTTAATGCTACCAAATGCTGGTAATTGGCTTTCAATCAGATATTGTATGATTGACCTTTTTATGATTGCAATGATTATATCATTTTCCTCACTCATGTGGTACTCCTCTTTAAACTCTTTACGTTGGCTGTCGGTTTAGATGTCAAGTTCAAGTTCAGCTTTATTGTCATTTCCAAACACACAGTATGCATGACATGCATACAGGGAAACAACGTCGTTCCTCATTGGCCACAGTGCAGCATAGAACTGACATTAAGGACGAGGGCGAAACAGTAAATGAAGTAAACAAAACTAAAACAAAAAAAAAAAACATGGATTAGATATGAACACATACAAGCACTCCTGCAGTGGCAGCAACTGCTTGAATACAAGACTAAATCACTAGACACTATATTTAGGATTTGGGCTTCCAGCTTTCGAGCTGAGATGTTGGGTTCAGTTTTGTAATTCATTAAAAAGTCAAGGTATCCCTTTAAGCTGCAGTGTGATTCTGGTTTTAATGGCATTGCTTCCTTCCCTCTTCCTTCTTGCTATCCCTCCTCCTTGGCATGCCTCACCCTCCTACCATCCCCCTGCCTCCCCCTCTGCAGCTCAACCTTATCCACAGCGAGGTCAGTAACTTGGCTGGCTTTGACGTGGAGGGGGTCATCAACCCCACCAATGCTGAACTTGAACTTAAAGATGATCTAGGTGAGCTCCCCCACCCTTCCCAACCCCATGCTCTCTGGTCCCAGAGGGGGTTTGATATTTTAAAAAATCCTTGAATGTTCAAGAGCTTTACAATTCCTCCTGAGTAAAATTCTCAGTGATTTGAAAAAGACTTCTCAGACTGAGGTTTCAGGCTGGTTGACTGGTCTCTCCAGCAGATATGTTCATTCACACTGTGGGCAACTTGGTTGTTGTTACGCTGAGGACAGTGGAAGAGACAAAGATTGATGCTACAACTCATTACTTTCAGGTTCTATCGAAAAGAAAATCAGATCTCATGTTTAATTTGGTGACTGAAAAGCAGTTCAAAGTCAGTCTATGTGAAAATAACAATTTACAGCAGAAACACTGTATTTATTGTTTTGTTTGTGTTGCTGTCTTAATATTTTCTAACTGACTTACCTAACCCGTCAGTCATTAGTGATTTTGTTGCTTTTTATCAGTGGTGACGGTTTCTGTGCTGAGCTTGCTGTTGCAGGACCTCTCTACTTTAATCCATGTAGCATTTAACAAATATTTGGATATTTGGAAACATGAAATTAAATGGGTGAAAATCATTTTTTTTTAAAATTCAGATATTTTTAGTGAAAACCAGCCTTAGGTTTTATGCAGCTACACAACTGAAAAAGACCAGTCACATTTTAGTTTTCTGAAACATCCAAGTAAGACATAATTACACAAAATAAATCTCAGTAAAAGGACTTGCTGTTCGCAGTGTGAATACATGATTCTTATCTTTGATCCCATATGACTTCAAGTAACTCACCCTGCTCTTTCTGCAGAATTAAGATAGAGTTTCTATGAGAGAAACATTTCAGTGGAGACATTCAAGGATTTTATCAAAGCTCCTCAAAGCAGTGATTCTGCTTGCTCTTCGCATTGTGTAGATGTGTTGAGGTTCATTCCAGGTTGTCCTCCTTTCAGATGGCTGTAAGGCCTTTATAATGCCTTGGCTTTAATTTCAGGAACATTATTGGACTGAAATACAACATTGATTTACAGAAGAAAAAAAAAGACATGAGCTGCTGTTGGTGGTTGCTCACTGCAGCCTGGCTGTAAGGTCGTTCACCTGGATTATGATCATAAATATATTTGCTCAGTTTAATGAGCCAAGAAATCAGGACCACACAGTTAGTCAAAAAACTGGTTAAAACAATTTTTATTGCCCTCGGTTTAAAACTCAAACTATAAAATTTGAATATTTTAAAATGCACTCCTGCATGTAGACCTGTGTGCATGACTATAAACTATAAATTTAGGTAAATTGATTGAAGTTTACTGTGTGTCTGTTTCTTTTTTTTTTTTTTTTTTAAAGTAAATCAGACTAAATGTGCAGTCCTGCTTCCTAATTACATAATGTGACCCACCATGTCCTCAGTGGCTTCCTTGTTTCCTTTGATGTCCTCAGACAATAAGGGCGTGCTCATCTTTTGTCTCTTTACTTCTTCTTTTTCTCTTTCGTTCTGTTTTCTTACTCTTTGTCCCATCCTGTTGCCTCCTGATCACTCACTGTGTTTTTACCACCATGTTGTTTGCCTGTTGTCTGTCGTTGTTGTCGTCTGTAGTTGCAAGTTGTCCAAGCCGACATTTCCATCGTGGAGAGCGACGCTGTCGTTCACCCAACCAGCTCCTCCCTCTATACAGGTGGTGAAGTAGGTAAAGGAACTATTGACACCACCGAGACCATGAATGCCTGTGTGCTCTCTCTCTGCATTTTCTAGGTAGTCTCCATCACAGTCTGTGGACAAACATAACAGCAGCAGCACATTTTTGTATATTTTGCATAGTAGATTTTTGTGGATTATTTAGCTAGTGCTAAAAAAAATAATTTGATTTTTCATAATGTAAAACATGAAATGATTTGTTTAAACAAGGTTTGAAAAAAAACAATGCTGTATCATGGGTGAAAATTTACCTACAGACTTTTGAAATGTGCAAGCAGGGACTGTTTTATAGTGCAGTCAGACGCTATGCTTTTCATAAAACTAAAACAGAAGTAGAAAACTGAATGTGGACATTGTACAAAGGATCATTTCAATTTGGCAGTTTGCTGTATTGAAAGGCTGTTGGTTGGCAGCTGGCAACTCAACCCAGCAGCTCACAACTGGGGTCTATTTCCCAGGATTAATGAAGTTAGCTGGATAACATGGAGCATTATGAACTGCTGTGTAGAGGTCTTCTGGTTTAGAGGCCTTCATGGATCATCTACTTAAACCAGTCCTGCTGAACTGTCTTTGTATCTCAACAGAACCTGAAATTACATGCCCCCACTAATGAAGCCATTCACATTGTTTTAATAGACTGTGATAGTCTAATCAGCCAATACCTCAGTAGTCCTGCTTCATGAGACCGGCCCCTGTGCCTTAGCTATTATACATCTTTTGTACAATTTTGCCAAAAATATTCATCAGACTGCATTTAGTGTCTTGTGCAATTTTCAAGTCTTTGCAAAATTTTCATGTCATACAGACTACATGCATGTATGTATATATATATATATGGGGATATACTGTATCCCCTTCAAATGGGATGCCCATGTGTTACAGTTGTGCTGTACCCACTGATGATGCACCGATGCCCCATCTTTACAGCTATTGCGCCCGAAGAACATTTGTACAGTATTTTAATACAGTCTGTTACTCTCAGTAGTCATCCAATATCCAGGTGCAGTGTAAACATAACCCTGATCTACACAGAGCAGTTGTTGTAATATGTACACGGCTGTATATTTCTGTCTGTGTGATCCTGAAACTGAGCTGCTGCTTGTTCCTTTTTCCACGTGACTGGAATGTGGACGATCTGCAACTCACTTCATGTCCTGTAACCTCCGTCCCCTAGACTGTGCTGTCAGTCCAGCTTGTTAGAAAGAAACTCCACCATGTCTTTCATTTTGACATGAAGTTTCTAAAGGCTCAAATTAAAGCCCCTGAGGGATGATGATCACTGGTCATTTGAACTGATGAGCGAATGAATGTTTAACCATTTTTCCAAAGACAATACCAACAGGCTGATAAACTACAAAGACTATTACTCTTTATCTGCTTGCTTGTATTGGCTGCTGTATAAATTGAAGAGCTTTTCTCACTAACTTTTCTTTAAAAGGCTGACATTAACTTTGCTGTGTTTTTCTCTCCTGCCTGTTTTTAATGATATTGCAGCCAGAACATTCATTTCTCTAGCTCTGGTGAATCACCTCTCTTCCAACCTCTTTGGTTTCCTTCGTGGCTTCTCTCTTTAGCTCTGAGTAAATCTAAAATAGTGCGACGGATGTGGAATGACTTCAATTAGAATAAATAGGAAAGAAACTGTTTCCCACTGGCTTCATAATTTCGTCCTCCGTTCCAGAGGAGGAACTTAAATTGCTTCCTGGACTGTTTAACTTGAAATGTGTGAGCAAACAAGGTAAACAGAGCAGTTACATTTTCATCTACAACACGCCGCTGGTCCTTTTTCTTTTTCTTCAATAACCTCTCTAATTGGTGAATGAAAGAAAATACCCTCAGTCCACAGCAGATAAACCAGTGTGTGGACAGAGGGAAGTAATTAGGGACTGGGATTTTAATGCGTAAGTGTAACTGACTCAGAATGAGTCATTTGGAAAATAGTAGCACTTAGGTTGTGAGACTTCTCCTAAGTCTCACAAATAAAGTAACAGAGACTCAGTGTGTTGCATGAGCACAGAGATTCAGAGAGAGGCCAGGTGAGATGATTGACAGCATTGTTGTCTGCCTGCCCACCTGTCCGTCCGTGGACCGTCTCCATGTTTGCCCACTGGCCTGTCTGTCTGCATGACATCCCCTCTCCTCTTTCCTGCTGTACATCTGTCTGTCTGTCTGCATCATGCAAGGATGTATTCATCCCAGGGCTCTCTCCACTTACAGGCTCTGCTCTGGAAAAAAAGGGAGGGAAGGAGTTCACTGAAGCGCTGGCAGAGCTGAGGAAGAAAAACGGCCCTCTGGAGGTGGCTGGTGGTAAGTGTGCACAGCAAGATGGTGTATATAATAGAGCAGAATCTGCTGCTTACACTGGATCCTAAAATTTATAATTTTTCATGTTTTTATGTAAAGAGTAATTTTGACAAGCATTAGTTGTATTTTTGCATCAAAAGTAATTTTCTGCTTTCGTCTGCGAGGTTTTTTTACAAACTGTAGTTCAGATTCTTTTATTACTAAATTAACATTGGTTTAGTCTGGTTCTGTTATTGTGACCTTCAGAGCTGCAACTAATGATTATTTTAATCATCAGTTCATCTACTGATTACTCTCTTGACTCACTGTCATATTGAAAATGTCTGTTAAAATTCCCTACAGCCTTTTGTGATATGTTTCAGGAGCTTGTTTTATTTAACAGTCCAAAAGCAAAAGATATACATTAACGACAAAAGAAAGCATCACACCCACAACATTTGAGAAGCTGAGACCTAGATACCTAGATAGATTACTACACTGTTTAGTGACCTTAATTTAGGTGTTTCAAAATTCAAGCAGAAAATCTCTCTGTTCTTCCAGCCCATACTCAACAGACAAAGGTTTTTGGTTATGTAGTTACGGCTTTAGCCAACGATAGTTATTTTCTTAAAATGAAATCTCTTGATGAGGTGTTGCGGTCATTATTTTTTATGATAGGCAGTGGACAGCCCTGTGGTTGTTGACTAGCTGCTGTCAGCTGTGGATGGTTCCTGTCGTCCTGACAACAAGACATGACCAGTATGAATGTCAACTGCAGTTCACGCCACAAAGAGCAGCGTTTTTTCTCTCTGCCTCATCATCAGGCAGCACCAATGTTTCACGACTTTCTTCCAGTACAGGGGTCAGAAAGTGCATATTGATCCACTCAGGCACCACCCAGCTCCTATGACAGTGATGTCAGTGTGTCCTGTAAATCTCTACACACACTCACACGCACACACTCACACTAAGCAGCGGAGGGCTGGGGCCTCTTGGCATCAGCTTCCACATTCAGGGCATGATGTCAGGACGCTACAGCAGCGACAAGAGCACACAGATTTCACACTCCCTGATTAATCAGTTCTTTCAGCGTCACCTTATCATTGAGACAAGGACTTCTAATATGCCACAACTTAAGCTTGGTTTACAAACAGTCAATGCTTGGATATTTTTGTGATGGAAATTATCAGACATTTAATGCTGGCATGTAGGATCCATTGTTGGCGATTTAAGTCTAAAACTGAAGGCGTCAGTCGTCAAAGAGCCACATTGTTTGAACCCTTTCTGATTATTATATATCTTCAACCAATTTGTCTGCACTTCTTTTTGCCTCTCACTTTCTCTTTCTCCGCCTGTCTCTCTCATTATTCATCTCTCTCACTCACTTTTTCGAACCTTCCCCAACTTCACCACCGCCCTCTCTCAAATTCAGCCAAGTTAGCTCTGTGTCCTAATCCCTTTCTCCGTGTGGAGCTCATAACCGGGTTACCAGGGGACTGAATACTGAGCCAGGAGAGCCTGTCATTGACTCTGAGGATCTGGATCAGCCAAACATTCACCCTGACCTGAACAGCCATCAAAGAAATCCTTCAGGATATGAAATATGTTTTGAAATAAGTATTTGTTCATCTGGATTTTTAAAATAAATTTACAGGTAACACGGTTATTCAGTAACACCAAAAGATGCCACAGCAGTCGATTAGTTCATCAACAAAAAAGATCTGCAACTATTTTGGTAGTCAGTTGATCATTAAAACCAGTTTTAAAGACAAATTACAAATCATCCCCCAGCTTCTCATTTATGAGGATTTGCTGCTGTTCGTGATCATAACTTGCAATTTTCATACTCGTGGTTGAACAACGTAAGCAATTTGACAACATCATCTTTAGCTTTAGGCTTTAGGAAACTGTGGCAGACAGTCTTTACTGTTTTCTGGCAATTTACAGACCAGGAAAATACATAGCAAATGATTTGATAGTGAAAACAATTGCTGCTATTGGCTGTGTTAGTTTTATTTGTGGCTAAATGGATACAAAGACGAAGCCTCTGTTGATGTTGCTTCTCATTAATGATGCGACCTCTCATTAAAGGTCAGCTCTGTCAATATGATTTGACATTGATCAGTAGCAAAGTTGAGTCTGATGTGAAAGTTCAGTGCAGGTTTAATATTCAGTCAAGAGGTTGATGTGGGTTTTACCTCAAACTTTTCAGTTACCATCCAGATCTTTTTATTCAGAAATGCTCTTTTTGAAACTGTTTTGCTGATTAACAGAAAAGAGTCGTGATTCACCCTCAAGTCAGTTCATAAAAACATTAACATTAACTCTTCTGATAGTGTAAACATGATAATATTCTGGTGATAAAGAATTGACTGTCAGTGGTTCCTAATGAGGGGTAGTTATACCCCAATTCTAATTTGGGGGGGGGACTGAATTGAAAAAAAACTTGACAAAACTATTTTTTTTAAAAAAAAGACTCACACATGCAGGCACAGATCCAACACATCCAGGGTTTTTTCTCTGCAGTGTAGCTTCTTCAGCAGTTCTATGAAAGACAACCCACCTATCAAAGGGGTGTGATGACGGGTACTAGAGGAAGTAAAGTGAATGGAGTAATAAATTGTTGCTTTTGATATTTTGGATTTTGGATTGGATAAAAGAAGCTGGTCATTAGCACAAGCTTCAATAGCCACAGTTTATAAAAATCTCATCTCAAAAGCCCAAACCACATCATCAGTACTCTTCTCATTGTCTGATTGACAGGTGAGCTGCAGATGTGCAGCACACAAGCACCGCCATGTACTGTTCCACCAACCCAAACCATAAAACAAGTTGAACTTTGCGAGCAGCCATAAAAACCCTAATCATCATCATCATCATCCTCAGACTTTTACCTCACAACCAGATCACCCATGCAGTATGACTGGCTCTCGCCCTGCTGTGTGAAGTCTCTCCATCCTCTCTGTTTGCCATCTGGAAATCAGCTCGTCCTCTGCCACTTGACTCCGGTCCAGTCTCACGTTCGCTGTGGGCTAATAAACTCTGACTGGAGACTTTCTCACTTCACAGCGTCATGGGGGCTTTGGCTGAATTATACTGTCTACAGCTGCTGGTTTGATAGAACACTAGAGAACAGACTCCTCTCTTCGTTTGTCTTCTCTTCTTCTGTTTCCCGTTCTTCCTCCTCTCCTTTTCTCTTCTCCTCTCCAGCTGTCTGGAGAAGTGATTTCTCCAGCCCACCTCACTGTAATACCCTGGTCAAACCATTTTAAGCTCTTGGAGATTTGCTGCACACATTTTCCACAAAGCAAAATGTTCTTTTAGCATCTCAGAGCTCCAAACTCAACTTTTGGGTTTTCACTTCTGACAGACCTTGTTAGTGAAGCTGATTTTGACAGTGGATGATGGATGTGACGTGAGGAAATCCAGCAGCATGCCAGAGGTGAACAAGTTCAGTCTCTGTCTGACTAAGCAGGACAAGCACAGATTTTGCTGTGTGATGCTGCAGTAGCATCAAGTTGTTTTAGATACTGATTTCACCAACAATTCATTTGGCAGCTGTGGATAACCACACTCTCTTTCTTCATTTTCAAGTTTTCAGTGTTGTGCAAGTCATCATGTTAATACTTGTTCAGTATATTTATAGGAAGTTCAGAACTGGCACCACATTTTCACCAGTTTCTTGTCTTTTTTTTTTTTTTTTTATAGTGATGTTTTAGTTTAGAATATTTAAAATATTCTAAATATCCTATTCTCTTTGATGACTGTTGTAATTTAATATAAAACTGAGGGGATGAGTTGATTGATTTGTTGACCTTCATTCATTCAATTTCAGGATGTCAACTTGCATTCTGGAAAATTGTGATATGATTTTTTTTTTTTTTTTCACAATTTTCTCATCAGTAATTATTTTGTATTGAAAAATAATAATTCATCACAGACCCTAAAATTATTGTCATTATATGAATGTGCAAAAGGAACATATTTTCAAGTGTTGCTATAATGCAAGTAGAACACTAATACCAATATTTTTTTTTTCACCCCACACGTCTTTCCTCTGCCCTTCTCACCTTACTAACCGTTCTTCCTTCTCTCCTCTCTTCGTCGCTCAGCTGTGTTGACCGCAGGCTTTGGACTGCCTGCAAAATATGTCATCCACTGTAACAGCCCAGGCTGGGGCTCCGACAAGTGTGAGGAGTTGCTGGACAAGACGGTGAAGAACTGCCTGGCTCTGGCCGACGAGAAGAAACTCAAATCTGTGGCCTTCCCGTCTATTGGTAGCGGAAGGTATTAAAACGAACACACACACACACACACACACACAGAAAAAAACACCTGATGTACTAGACACCATGTAATTGTTTTTGAAGTGTTTTTGTCCGGATTTCCTGATTAACGCTTCTAGTGTTATCTTAAGTTAACCAACCGTCAAAATGGGATCTAGCGTGGTTTCTTGACACTGGTAAACACCTGCAGTTTAAACAGGAAAGACCATGTGTGAAAACAGCAGTTAGAAAGTGTGAATGCAGCACTTGAATGTCAGAGCAGCAATTTTTTTTTTTTGGCTCGTGGCTCTTTAAACAAAGCAATGTCTACTTGAATGTCTGTGAATTGCAGCAGTTCAACCAAAGACTGATGTTCCTCACTCAGCTTGTTTGTTCTGAACAGTTTCAGAGGCCAGAGATGGTAAAGCTCTCCAGGATTTAACCAAAAATTGTAAAGATTTACAGAAAGTCCACAAAATTTAACTTAACTAAAGATATTGTAGCTATGATAACAGCCTTGCTCAAAGGTCAATTTGTCCGCCACCCTGGTCCAAACTGAAATATCTCAACTGTCAGACTTGACTTGATTTTGACTTTGACATTTGTGGTCACTGGATGATTTACCTGAATGATTTTGGTGAACTTCCTGACTTTTTCCTCCAGCTCCACTATGAGGTTGATGTATGTGGTTTTCAGTGAAATGTTTAGGCAACTGTTGGATAGATTGTCATAACATTTTGTTCAGTCATTGATGTGGCCCTCAGGATGGATTGTAATAACTTCAGTGATTCTGACTTTTCATCTCACACCATCATAAGGTTCAAAATTTCTTTTTTTCAGTCCTTTGGTTTATGACTGAAGACCTGCAAAAGTAATGGCGTACTATTGCACTGCTGAGCAAACG
This sequence comes from Rachycentron canadum, assembly GCA_038496675.1. NCBI lineage: Eukaryota > Metazoa > Chordata > Actinopteri > Carangiformes > Rachycentridae > Rachycentron > Rachycentron canadum. Next base: position 11,469,274 of record CM076660.1, on the reverse strand, counting down.
TTAGCTTATCCCGACACTCTAACCTAAGATGGTAAACATTATACCTGCTGAGTATGCTGGTGTTTTGTATTTAATCTGTATTTAGCTACCAGAAGAGTTGTAAACAATTTTTTTTTTATCTCTCATCTTCTAATCATTTTTAGAACCAACAAAGGTTTTGCTGGTTCTTATATGAGCAGCTGTAAAGATGCCATTCACAGTTTTCAGACTTTTCAGTTTGAAGAAGTTCTGAAAAATATAAAATGTTATATTTGGTTTACTTAAATACTGAGACTGGGCTGAAGAGGTTGAAGAAGAGAAAGAGGAGTGTTTGAGTTTTAAATTTGACCCTTAGAGTGACTGAATCATCTCGCACTCATGTTCTTTAGGCTTCATATTCGTATTGTATAATGTAGATCCAAATCCATTTTTCACCAAGCGTGTGTCCCTTTTTCAGGAATGGTTTCCCAAAGCAGACAGCAGCCCAGCTTATCCTCAAGGCCATATCCAGCTACTTTGTGGCCACCATGTCTTCCACCATCAAGACCGTCTACTTTGTGCTGTTTGACAGTGAGAGCATTGGGATCTACGTGCAGGAAATGGCCAAGCTGGAGACGAGTTAAGAGTTTGGAGTACTCTCCTCCTCGTTCCATTTTTCCCCCACCCCGTTTTTCCTTCAAGGAAATAGGAAGGTGTTTACTAGTGATTTGTTGAAATGAAGAAAAGAAGAAAAAGAAGAATCTTTCTAAAGGCCGGGAACTTGTTTTTGCATTATTTTTTTTCTATATTGTTTTTAATTTCTTGTTTACCTGTCTCCGCTGGCATTTAAATGTAAAAGTGCACTGTTCATTATACAGTCTTTTAATACAAACAGTGGCACAAAAAACAGATTCAACAAGTGAGAAGACTCACTTTAAAATTTAATTTTCATTATTAAAAAAAAGATGTTATAAGAGATAGCTACACCTCAATTACAGGCTTCAGGAGAAGTCCGATGAATACGGGTTAATGCATGTAATGGCAGTAAAGATAAAGACAGCTATTCTCTTTCTTTTGAGCTCAAAAACACAAGACACCTAATTATGTGTATTTTTGGTATCAATCTGCGTTTTGGAACATCTCTGTTGTTAATAGTACTGTATACTGAAAAGGTTAAGCATAAAGGAAAGTTGAGTTTGCTCTTGTTTGGTCTTCAGGAGACTAATATAACAGAATTATGGAATGAGTTTTTGTGTTGTGTGTTGCATATTCCTCTTTTTGCCTTTGTTTACACAGGCAAAAATGTTTTCTTAGTGTGCTGCAGAAACCTTGAATTTCCCCAAAAAAAAAACGTAATAACGTAAAACGTAACGTAAAAACAACAACTAATTGTAATGTAAATACTCATGTTATATACTCCTGGTTCTAGTACCATGAGTTTATACTATAGACTGAGCACCTGCTGTTGTCATTTAAAAATAAATCAATTTATGACATAAAATAATAAAATTGGAGAATGAAGGTTTTTGCAGGGCACATGGTTTATATTGTGTGTTCCTATAAGTGTTTATATAGATGGAGTATTTGTGAAATGTTATAGCAAAATATTGGACTGTAACATAGATTAGATTTTTATTTTCTATTTTAATTTCCACACTGATTCTAAAAGGCTGAGGTGATTTTGAAAGAAAAAAAATGTAAGAGATTGTTTTTGTGTGTGTTTTGTCTTTGTTAAGCCATAAAACAAATGTACTCATTTTTGATGGAGGTAGAGGCTCTCTGCTGTTGGTTTTGGTTTCACGCTCTTTCATTCAGCTGCCACTAGGTGGCTCTCTGTAATCAAGAATTGGATTTTTCCTCTCAGCCATTTTCTTTGCAGCAGCAGGCCTCCTCAAACAGACACTGGGCGATTTGAGTTGGATTTGAATTGAGATTGACTGACGCATAGAAGGAACCCGACTGCTGTGCTGCATTTGGACTTTTCAACAGTCTAACTTTCTTATGAAAAAAAAATGTAAAATGCTTTCTAAAGAATTACTACAATTGATGATTCTACAAAAGGTCTGTACACACTCCGGTAATAAAATACCTTTAAAAACATCATTTTGCGCCTCTTGAAATTATGATTGTTTTGTGTTTCATTGAGATCCTCAAAATGCTGCCAGAAACTGAGCTTCATAAAAAGCGTATGTGAGTGTGTGTGTGCTTGTGTCTTGAATGTAATAATGAATCATCTCCGCTGTATTAAAGTGAGTTCAATGTGAAGTGTGACAGAACAAATGGCAGTCAAAGTCTCACAATCCCCAGCTCTGCAACTGTGTGTTTCTGTGTTGCAATTACGAAAACCAAATGGTCTCACAGCAGGGAAAAGTGATGAAAGTGTGTGGACTTTCTGATGAGCTATCATTTAAATTTTACATTTTAGGATCACAGCTTTACCTTTTAAACAACGGCTTGGGGCAAGCTCTTCAGCATACAAACTCTGACACATGGTCCTATTTTCAATGATGCAACACAAGGAAGCAAACTTCAGACATCTCATAACTCATAACATCTCATAACATAACAAAAAACAAAGATGACAGCAAGATCTTAGGAAATAATAAAAATAACAAAGGGGGTTCAATTCAAGCCCAGGTCCTCCTTTTAGCTCCACTTTTAGTCTCCACCACCCTCTGAGGGATGTCTCTGGGTTCACCACTACAAGCAGCCTTTTTCACATACAAGTTGTCAAACAAGTCCCTTGATTATTTAAAATATTAATTATAGCTGCTTTAGTCAAGTAGTTGTAGTTGTCTTAACTGAAAATTACTGTTGAGTTTTTCAGTGACAGATGAGAAAACGTGTCCTCTCAGAAATGATCAGAATATGTTTCACTAATGAACTTGTGTAAACTGTGCATCAAATGTGGAGCGTTTCTTTGTTGCTATTCTTTGGCCACCAATGCAAGCTGCTGGTTATTAACCTTTAAAGGCCCTACACAGTGGTCCATACATAGGGCCTGTTTTGCTGCTGAAATTATGTCACTGAAGTAATACCATAACACTGTAATGCTAGTTCAAGTTGCTTTTTCTACAGTGTTTTGAATTTCAGTGTTGCGATCATGAACTGGCCCATTAAATCTTGGGATATTAGTCAAAATTGATAATGATAATTCTGATTTATTTTGACTAATTTAGTTGTGGCCCTTTTGGCCCTCTTGATTACAAGAAAAGGGAATCCAGATGAAGTCAGGTGATCAATGAACAAAGTGTGTATTTATTTTAAACTTTTCTGGACATGACTGCATCTCAAATGTTGATTATAACTCAAATGTTAAGTCCAGTAGGTTCTCATTTTCTCTTACAAATATGTTTGGCTAACCCACAACTTCTTTCACAATCCTGTCTAACTATTTTCTGGCCCTGTTGGATTACTTTTGATGTTGCCATGTTGGCACATCTTAGTAATTACAATGATATTATAATAATATAGTATAATCAATAGAAATTCTGACCAAAACTGAAACAAATAACAGACCAAAGTTGTAAACTGGAGCTGTCCTTTGAAGAGCAAATGTGGTGTTTAATGTGTAAAGTGTAGGGCATTTCAGGCGGCAGTGGGCCTGCCTGGCCATCATACAGAGCCCAGGCCTCGGTCCAGGCCTGGGGCTACATGCTAGCAGGGTACACGGGAGACCATGGAGTCAGAGGGGGGTCAGTTTCCCAGCCATCCAGGGAGGCCGGGACCTGAGACCTCCTCTGAGGGCGCCCATCTGACGCCTAATCCCCAGGAAATACAGGCAGGTTTCACCCGCTCTCCCACCCCCCTTCAACCCCTCCCACCACTTTCCCTCCATCCCATCATCCATCCCACCATCCTTCTCTGCTTCTACTCGCAGGCAGAAAAGCCCCGTAAATTCAAAGCATCTGTACGGGCAAGGGCCAATCCGAGGGCCGCCTTTCCCAGAGCCCGCGCAGATGAAATTTTATTCTTTGCACGAAAAAATTACAGGGGGAGGGGGAGAAAAAACAGAAAATAAAGTAAAGCAAACAGTGGGGGAAGATCAAGGAGGAGAGGAGATGAGGGTTAAGGAGCTGGTCATCAGAGATCTGCCTCGCTTTCCAGTGTGTTCATAAGAAAAAAGTAATATTATCTTCTTTATGGCCGTGAGTCCTGACTGGAGCTTGATAAAAACAACAGTCTGCTTCCAACTGCTACTGGTTTCGGACATTTACTCCTCCAGTGTAAGTGTTGGTGCTGAGCTCACTGCTGAACACAATGGATGGTATGTGGTAGGAGATTACGTGGGTCGAAGAAAAGGCCAACCACTCTGTTCTGAAACTTTAGCACTTATTATTTTACTGACATCAAAAAGTAACAAAAAATAGAATTCAGTTCTCAAAAATACCATTAATAATGATGTATAGGCCTGTGTGGGAAATAATGTTGCAAATACTTTTATTTGATTTAACTGTTTCCAATGTATTAAAGACAAAGACAAAATAAAAACTGATGCTATGGGAAAAAAAGATACACACATCGAAAACAAGAAATCTGCCACACACTACACAACAGTGCAGTGCCAGTTAAAGGGCACATACAGGCATCTTCAGGCAATTTCTGAAGATTTTATTTAAATAATCTTATAAATCTATACATTTTGTTTTGATTTTCATGGGAAACAGTTTTTGTAGTTTATATACAAATAATTTAGATCTTGTACTGTTTGGTATTAAAAGAAAATTATGCAAAATGTATAACAAATCATGTCAATCAAACTACAGCATTGAAATGCTACTGACACTTCACAAAAGGAGAATTAAGTGTTTTCTCAAAAATAAAGATTTATTTTTCTGCTCTAACATCTTCCTGTTGTCGTGTCACCATAATTTCCCAGCCATTAGTAGTTTTTCCTTTTCAGAAAATTAAATCATTGTATGCTCAGAATCAGTATGTTTGGTGGAACTGGGACACAGCTTATGTCTCCTTTAACCTGCAATGTGACCCCCAAAGGTCCCAGGACCTGGCTTTAGGAAACCTGTGCCCCAGACTACTGCTCGTGTTAGAATAAGTTAATAAAAACTTCCTAATCCCTCTGTGGTGACACTGGTTTTCATGGCGAGCAGAAATAAAGCCTCTGTGAAGTATATTTGTGAGCGTGGTTGGCGTTTTGTGCCTCTCAGCAACAGTTAAACAGTAGCCTTTGGTTGTCTTTGGTCAGAGCTGGGTTTCATGTGGTCGGGGACAAAGTCACAACGAGATTTTCGATAATTTCCAAGAATTCAAGTGATGGATTTACACATGAGGGAAAAAAAATATTGGATCTGACCCCATGTGACCCAAATCAGTTATTTTGGGGAAACCGTGGAATCTGGGCTTAAAGTGGACCCAGTTCAACCAGAATGAGTCATCTGTAGTGCAGGTTTGAATTTGTTTAGCGTCCTGGTTGAGCCCGGTTTTACCACATGAGGACAGGTCAGATTGTGTCAAATGTTGAAGCAGAGAAAAACTGTCAACCTTACCGGCTAAGATGTTTTCCCGTCACCTCCATATTTCTTATCCCTCATGTCCACAACTGCCTGCAAATATGGCTCTAATGGGTGAATCTCATCTCAGTTAAACCTACACAGCACTTTTCATTGGATTTTCAGGAGAAGCTGTGGTTGTAATAAAAAAAGTCATCTTTCTGGTCCTTGGGACCACATTTGAATTATTTTTTATATTGTTACAAAGATTCTGCAACATCCGAAGAGTTCAATATGTACTGCAACCGTAACTTAATAAATCTTAGTGGATTATAAATGAATAAATAAATAAAATAAATGAGTAAGGCTCATCAGTTCAATTCCCCTCAGCGGTAAATGTGAATTTGTGTCAGCATCTGTGTCTTCCAGATGTTGAAATGCGAATGCAATCTTTTCTTGGCGTGTAACATTTTCTCCTGCATTTTCCAACCCTATCACTAGACATAACGTTGATTTTGGCTTATTTCACGAAACCACAATCACGTTCAATTATATTTCTTAACTTTCAATGCCAGACTCTTTAAAGGCCCTGAAAACATATTTTCGCAACCAGATTCTTAGGTGAGAGGTTTCTACATCAACAAACTATTATCCGTCAGAGTTTGAACAGTTTGAATGTTTGAGTCATAGCGTCTCTGTGAACACATCTGTGACTGCTACAATCACTCAACATTTAAAAGTATCACCTTTTTGAATATTTTTATGTAAGGCGTATTTGAGTTCTGCAGGAATAAAAACTACTATTATCATCATTTTTAAGTTTAACTCGACTCATTGCTCATATTCAGTTGATAATATCCAATGTCAAAGCAAAAAATACTTAACATTTTAAACCAAGGTCTAAGGTGCTATAAATCATCTACTTCTATAACACATAACTGAGGTTGGAGTTCATAGTTATGGCAAAGCAATTGTTATGGTTAGTTAATTAAAATAAAGGCTATAATGATATTTCTAATAATAACAATCTATCAAGTGACAATGTAATGAGAGAGAAGCTGCTCTTACCGGGCTGCAGCTTTGCTGGGTTTTATAATTTGAGTTTCAGCCCATCTGCCTGGTTTAAGGGTAACAAGGTTGTCACAACTTGTTTCTGCTGCACACAAGAGGACAAAGAAAAAAAAAGATGAGCGAATCGTGCCAATGGTTTAAATAAACAAACAAAATGTGTTCATGGTCCATGAGAAGACAATCTGTATACGAGTGTTTTACTAACCCTATCACCAGACAAGAACATACATATTGGATTATACTGCAAAACCCATATTATATCCAACAAAGTTTTCATTATTAGTTTTTACAGTATCTGTGAATGAAAACTATGGTATAGTTAATGAAGTCAGGGAAACCTATATTTAAAAAGATATGAAAGTTACACACCTATCCACCAACCTGCCACCACCTACATGGTTATATACATACTATGCTTTTTATACCCATCCATCACCCTGACATCAGTGTTGTTACTTTGTCACCCCTCTTCATAAAGAGAAAACAACAACCCGCTCACGGGATGGACCAGGCTGAATAATCCACAGGGAATTCCTAGAGAGATGGGCTGGCATGTCAATAGGTCACTAAAAATGAAGGTAGGCCGTACTTCATGACCCTGTGTCCCTTAATCCCGTGATTCACAACCATTAAACAAGGCTAAACAGGGGATAGCCACCATCTAAAAAACACAGAGTGCTAGTGCCACCTGTCTCCAGAGTGACACCTTCAGTCCTTACTGAGTGCTTCTGTGTACGCAGCTTCAGAGTGTCAGGAGATTCATTAGTACAGACAAGAAAGGTTACCGACTCTGATGTTTGCCTGCCACCTCGAAAGGGTTAAATTGAATCCCAGGCTGGCCACATCACACTGTTGGGCCATTTAGTGCAGGAAACCTGATAGTTTGGTTCCTTTTGATGGCCTGATTCCCAGGCTTAGGAGAATAAATTAAATACAATCCCCGCCGAGGCCTCAGCTGCAACGGCAGGGCATACTGATTTAGGATTTTCATCTGGGGAGCTTTTCCCTCCCCTCCCGCTCTACTCTTCCAGAACCCCCATCTATCCACCCGAAGCCACCCCTGCCTCACTCAGGAAAATGGTGAATATGGTTAAAAATATGGCTTTTGAGAGGCAATAAGCAAGCCTCAGTGCAACTGTGAGTCACTGCAAGGAGTCAGAGGAGGAGATGTGGGAGCTGCTGTAGAAAGAGAAATCAAAGGATAGTGATGGAGAGGTGTCACCCTGTGGCTCAAGAGTCTGAGATTCAAACCATTCAGTTCTGGTCCCCAATGCCTTGTTGCAGTGTCAGGGGCTATACTAGAGCCCCCAGTCTTATGGTCAAGGGGGATAACAAGCCTGTAATATGTGTTTAGGCTACTGATCTTTGGGTCTGTGTCGATTGCGTCCGTGACTAGCAGAGCTGTGTTGTGGTTGTAAAGGATGATGAAACAAGAAGGCATCACTGTGGCAGTTCAGTTCAGCTTTTAAAGCTCCATAATAACACTGCTGTAGTCCTGCAGGTGAGACTAAAAATAGCCGGGAGCAAGCTCTGACGATTTCAGCTTAAGTCATGGGTTTAGTCAATATCTTATTTTTCAGAAGATCATAACACTATGCTTAGGTGTCCGGAAGTCAATAAAAGACCTCCATTTACTTTGACATCAATAGAGTACACCCATGCTTTATTATGTAACTATATACAGTATGAGAAATGCAGTTAGTTTCCCAGATACAGACAAAAATCTAAAGTGAAACATTAGGAAAACTGAGGCTAAAATTGATGCAGAAAGCAAACAGGAAATCCAATGAATATGCTCGAGTTATGCAGTAGAATAATGAGTTCAATTTACTTCTGAGTGTTCAGCAGGCCAGGGACATCTGACAAAAGATGATAGTGAGTTGCAGCCTCAGCGTTTCTGGAGCTTGACATCAAAGGTTTAAAAGCCAGAATATTTTAGCCACTGTTTCTTTCTTTTTTTTAAAAAAAAAACATTCTTTGTTAAATCTTTCTCCAGCAAACAGCCCAACCTTTTGAAAGTGTAGTACCAAATCACCTTTAATAGTCTAATCAGTCTTTAATAGTCTATAATATGATAATATGTCTTAACTGTTTCTACTTGTCTGATCACATATGAACAAGCCAACAATGGAAATTAATTGCAAAAGACCAAAACTAGCAGCAATCTTCCACTATATCTCTGAATCATAACATCATCCCTTTAACTACAAAAAGTCCAAAACCTTTGAATGCTCATAAAATACGTCACGGTTCCAGTGTGATTTTCCATCAGTAACTATATCTTCAAAAGGATGCAATCTTGGCCAACCAGAGTGAATCTTTGGCCGCAATGGGAGGTGGTTCTCTAACACGGCTCCTCTTTGTGATTCAGCCTCAGAAGAAGGGTGTTAAAAACGCTTGCATAATGTGGCCTTGCAATATGGTCCAAGCCAGACATGTTCAATTATGAATTTAAACGAGTCATCTAATGCAAATCTAATATCAGTGTGAGAAAAGAGATGCTGTTCTGGATCTCAGATTCTTTCTTTCTTTCTTTCTTTTTTTCCCCTTGTCACTCCATCTGTCAGCAGCAGACAAACATGGCCTGTGTGTACAGTTTGTTCCTGTATGATACATGAGCAGCAGTGGGTGGTCGCCGCAATGTCTTCATCCACAGTTTGGTGAGCAGTCAAACCGGAACAGAATTTCATTATGGAGGAATAAAGCAGAACCAGTTTTGTCCACTGAGGACAGTGAGCCTTTGGCTTTCAGCAAAGTGCAAAGAATGCTGCCCTTGTATATCCAGTTTTTGTATCTTTTGACGTATGATAGAAGGTTTCAGTTGAACAGAAGTGAACAGAGGCTTACTCATCAGTCTGCTCAGCAGTTGATACTGGATCCACCAAAATAAACTTTACTTCACATTCCCATCTGATAACAATCTGAAGATCATAAACTTTAACGCTGGCTTAAATGTTAATACAAAGTTAAGATAAATCTGGCACCCTCACTGAGGTTTCTCAACAGCTGAAGCTTTTGGTTTTAGCAAGTTTGGGCAAGTTATACTAATGACTGTCCCATTTAAAAGTGACAGATATGTATTCACATAATCAAAAAAATTATGCAACTTCTTTTGTAAAGAATAAATGCTTTTTCCCACATACACTGCGATTTTGAAACTATGGCAGAAAAGGTTTTAAACAAACATACTGGTGTTTATGTTATTTGTAGAGCCACAGTGGTGTTTGGATGTAAGATGTGAAGTTCATTATGAGGGTGGTGCTACAGGAAAGGCAGTGGGGTCATTCAAATCAGGTTTCACTCTGGGTAATCAAATTTCATAGCAATCATAACAATCCACCGATCAGATTATGGGATATCTTTTGAGTGAAGTTGACATTTGGGGCTGAAGGTGCTAGTGGAAAACTCAATGAATTGGTCTAAATTGGAAAGAGTTCATCCTCTGGGCAGCACGAACATGCTTAGTAAATTTAATCTGCAAAACACAGATGGGCGCCATGGGATTCATTCTTAGGATATCATGAGTATCAGCAGCAAATTTAATGGAAATGGAAACTTTCCAGACTTATGAACGATTTTATTGAAATCTTCTGATAAATTGGTAAAATTTGGGTCAATTTTGGATAAAAACGTGGTGAATGGTGCTGGTGGAAGAACTTGGCGTAAACAACAACATGTGCAGCTTGAGATGTGTGATAATATAATATAATTATAAAAATAATATATTTTCAAAATTCTACTTTTTCAAAACAATTACTTCTAATCTTGTGATGTGCAGGTAGACAGTGTAAGTGACATAATCGTCGGGTGTAGTGACAGGTGCATCAAGGCGCCCCTTTGACCACGCACTACCACACCCATCAGAGACACTGGACGTGGTCAGAGGTGAAACAGACTTGAAACTCAAGAGGCCAGAGAAACACTGTACTGAGGTTGTGACATTTGTGATTTCAAATATATTTGCCATATTGTGAACAACTTGTATTGTTATGGGGAAAATATTCTTATTGATATTAAGAGATTAAGTTTAGATATATTTTACCCAACCCTAAGATAGATGATGATATAATGGTAATGTATGATAATGACAATGAGTTAAACCATATCACTAGGGACCTGACACCACCATCCTTTTGCTCTGCCAGTTATTAACCACAAGTTTCATTAAAATGCAGCCATGTCACTTAAAAACAACACAGGTGAATTACAGATTGGCTGCTTACAAGATGGGAAACAACAGCCAGACCATGACAGTCAATTTCTCCCCATGGGAACAGAAGAAAAGGGTCAGGAAACGCTTCACTGGTCAGTTATAACTTGCTTTTATTGGTCTTGCCAGGATCTTAGGGTTATGCTGAGGTTATTGAAGGCTCAAACATCTCCAGACACACATATATTCACACAAGAGCTTTGTCACTTCTCACACACACAGCCACACATACACACACAAAGTCTCTATCTCTTTGTCTGCAGGGTTAATCTGTAGGCCAGATCAAAGGGTCAGGTCCAGGAGATAAACTCCGGCCCTGGAGGGTCCAGCCCCCTTCTCTCTGTATATCTGCAAATCATTAAGCTCAAGGTGATTCATGGCAGCTCCTTCGAGTAGCCCCAGAGGATTCTGGGCCAGATAGGGGAGGATTTGTCCGAGCCGTTGCTGTCGACCCTGCTGCCACTCATGTTGATGTTACTCTGTCGCTCAGCTTTGAGCCTTTGCATGCTCTGAACCAGACATGAGAGCCACTCAAGACACCCCTAGAGATAAAAGACCCTTCACCCCTGACAGGATGGGATCTCGCTAAAAACACACCATGCAAATTATACTCTCTCCTGGCTTTGTATAAGGGATCTCCAAAAAGGAATCCTTTTGAAAAGGCCAAATATTCAGCTGGGTGAATGTCTGGAGGCTTTATCGGGCAGAAAATTTCAATGGGAAGCAAAAGGCTGTGCTTGTTCCTGCTTGATTTGGAATACACTTCTAACAATGTAGACAGGGGTGGATGAATGCATACATGTGTCATCGGTGCTGACACACTAAATGAAGGGTATCAAAGCTCGTAGGTTTGGCATGGAGGACGGGCCTGAATGAGCCAGAGAAGAGAAGAAAGAGGCAGAAAGAGAAAGCATAGGAGAGATAACAACCAAAAAACAGTGGTAGAGATTGGAGAAAAGAGAATGAGAAGAAGAAGAAAAAGGCACATCAACAGCTGGGCAGGCTTTCAACAAACAGGCTGGAGAAAGTTTCCATTATTGGATTCACCACTGGAGCCTGTGGGTTCCCTGTAGGTGTGCTTCACTGCGATACCTGTGTGGGGCAGAGACAGGTCGGCCTCCGGCTAATTGGGATCCTAACCTTCTTCAGAGGAGTGAGAAGGCTCTCACCTCAGTGCTTTGACATCTTTAGAAGGAGACAGGTGACGCCAGGGTGCCCCTCCACCCAAGAAGAGAGGGAGGGAGGAGAAAAGAAGGGTGGAGGTGGGATGAGGCTGCACCTCAGGGCGCCGTGACTCAGGTTCTTCTGTGTTTGTGTGAATGTTGCCTTTCCTGTCTGTTTGTGTGTATATGAGTATGCGGTGTGTACCTGTCTGCCTGTACCCATGTATATACATGTGGAAGCCTGCACACTTTCAACACAGGGAGGTGAGTGTGTGTTCTCTGTGTGCGACCATGTTGCTCGTTCCAGGTATTCAGCAGGGTGTGTAACAGGGTGTGACCACCGCACAGACACTGACAGGTATGACAAAGTATTTCAAAATCTCTTGGAGGTCAGTTATGGTTTGATGAAATACACAAAAGAACATTGACACATCTATAAATAGTTGATTTTTATACCATCTTTTTCAAGTACACAAAAAATGCACTGATTCATATCTGCGAGCAAAAAATAAACCAGAAACAAGATTTTTACTTGACAAAAGCAGCTGTCAAATTCTCAAAGCTGTACACAGTAATGTAACTTTAATTACCCTAGAAATATATGCATTAATTATGTTGTAGCTCAAAAGTATGAGTTGATCTGACTGTGCTAATGATGAAATGAATAAATAAATATATTAGTGTTTGTTTTCATATTAAACTCCATTCTCATGAGAAAGGGATTTTTTGTATTTATTCAGTTGTCCTCCCACACATTGAAATAATTTCTATGACAGAAGAGAGACAATATTAAATGTTCACCTTTTCCAAGTAGAGCATTGTCAAAAAGCTGGAGACCATTTACAGATTACATCTATCAGCATTTGGTTGGTGTTAGGCTGGTGTTCATTTCAAACGCTGGGTGTGACCCTAAATCCACTCAGGCCGGTCTGAGCCACGGAGCCCCACTGACGCCACCATCCCCAGCCAGCTGATTTCCTGAAACACCAGAGGCCAGGCGTCAGATGGCAACAGATGGAGAGATGGAGATAAATCTGAACAATAGTACCTAAGCTTCACCGGTCGCCCTGGCAACCATGTCAGCATCACATAGATCCATTAGTGAAATTACTTTTTTATGATTAGCTGTGGATAACATGCTGTGATGATTATCAACGCACAAAATTCACCAAGCTCATCAGTGTTAAACATATAATTTCCCCAAATCAAATATAATAATATGGCCCAGTTGTTAGAATAGAAAACAATTACTAGACTACTTCTCATTCGACATGGGAAGGACCCCCAAATGGCCACCAGAGATGGTTATTGTGGCCGCTATGAGTCAGCTGTGAGTTTTTCACCACACACAGCAACATCATATGGGAGGATGTTGTATCAGAATAGATCTGAGCCAAACACCTATAGTATTGTCCTGTACAATAAGTCACAATGTGGTGATAGAAGCTTGCGTTTGATTGATTAAGCACTTTCTCAAAGAAACCCTTAAGCAGGATTCTCCATCCAAACTGCTTACCAGATGTTGAATCAAGCCTTTGATGTTCATACTCACCTCAAGCTCTGATTGGTCAGCTGTGTGGTGAGGTGGGAAGGTAGCCAAGGACTTAACTTCTCTCCAGCTCTCTTCATTCTTGACATAACTATTTGTGGCACAACACAAGTGAATGTCTTGCAAGAACGAATGTGCTCCTTTACCCTTGTACAAACATCATGTCTCGTCTCCCACCTGTCGACAATGGCCTGTTTTCCACTTGATATTTCAGTGAACAACTATAAACACATTCCCAACATTATTTCCCAGAACATATTAATAACTACTTCTGACAAGGCATAAACCTGGATTAATTACTTTTGTTTGGCCACTTGCGGGCATTGGAAACAAACTGCATACAACACTGTTGTATCATCGGTTTTTAAGGGTTGGGATAATAAACATGGACATGTCCAGCAGAAACAAAGCAATATTAGCAATTGTTTAGAGACTTTTATCTCTAAACAATTAAGATTGTGAAGTTGTCATAGAGACGTTAAGATTTTTTTTTTAGCATTTAGTTAAAGTTACAGCTATGCACTCCACTGACCTGGAGGAAAGCCACGCAGGGAGAACTTGCAAACTCAACAAAGACATGGCCCAGGCCCCAGGTTAGAACCCAGAACGCCCTTGCTGTGAGGCAACAGTGCTAGCCACTGCATCACTGTGCCACAAAAGAACTGATTGTAATGTGAAATACTTACTTATTGTGCTATCAGTCACTAGAATTAGTGTCCCATCTGCAGCATTTAGTGGCTTTTAGTCTAAAGGTTTGGTCTTGTGGTGGATAAAGCTGAGATCCTCTGGCTCTCACCAATGTCCCATAAAAAACAACCCACTCGCAGCTCAGTCGGCACGAGCAAACATGATTTTACCTCTCTAATCTTAAACGGTTGGGAGCTGAAATGAAGAAGATATTCAAAAAGTCTCAAAGAATTAGATGTTTTACTCAGGAGTTGTTGGACCAATGCTATGATTCTGTTTTCTTTTTTTTAATATTCTTTTTTTGCATTTACATTTACATAATCACAATTTCATAAAAACATTTACATAAAAATAATACAATTTTAATATAATTTGTGCTTTTATTGGTGTTGCCAATGCTTAACTATCACAAAATGAAAGAAAAAATGTCCAAAAAGGGTTCCAGATATGAAACTATGCAGGGTTAATTGTCATAAATAAGAATAATAATGTATAATAAGATATATTGTATTCATTATATCTTTCCACTCACATCAACACAGTTTTAGCTGTTAGGAATATAAACTGAAAATAAAATCGCTTCCCCATTAGTTTTAAGAAGGTTTTGTAGTAGTAATCACCCAAACAATCACAGTGACTTAATTCTCTTTCCTGCTCAGGTAAAGTATGTGTAACACTCCTGCAGGTTATGAGGGAGGTTTTTCATCTTGTTCTTGCATGACTGAATTGTTGCTAAATGTGAATCATTTCTTGTATTGCGGTTTAGAACCAGGAAGAAATGTACTGGATAATTTATTGAGAGATTATATTGTTGTGCTGAGACAGTTATTATTCCTCAGGGTAAATTTCAAAAGCACTGGTTACATTTAAATTCGTTTGTCCTACTGTTTCCCTCAACATGCAATCAGTTATTTTGCGGTTTGTGTGGCAGGTAAAGTCATGAAATTGACAGATGTGTCAGTGTGTATGTGTGCCTCAGTGTGTAAATAATTCATCAGGGTTAAATAATAAAGTTTTCATTATTACATTACATCATAGATCAACCATCTTTGTGTGTAAACAACACCTGTTATATAAGCTAACAAGAATTGCTTGTGTTCACACAGTGGATGTGTGATCACCTCAGCCTGTGCTCTGCGTTTATAGCCTTACACCATCATTAAAGCCACGAATCAGAATGAGCAAGACGGAAAAAATATTACTGGCATCAAAGCCAGGGTGGGATTCATGTCCACATGGACCAAATGAGAACTGTAATGGGCTTCATGTGGATCCAAAAGCTGCTAAATCTGGCACCTACATGTTAATATCCAGAGTCTATTGGCAGTAACACACAAGAGCATAGTTACTGATAATTGCAATTATGTATAGGTCTGCTATCTAACAATATTATCCATTAATTAGAAACAGGGACCAGTACAAATGCCTCTGTTAGTGATTTGACCGTGTTGCTTTTAGTCCAAAACAGTACTTAAATTACAATAATCACATTTTTTTGAGCAGAAGAGTTCAGTGTATTTTATTGAAAGCTCATCAAGAGCTCTGCAACAGACAACAAGAATATAATGCAAGTACCAAACCTCATTGCTCAACAAAAGGGCACAATAAGTGACCTGACTGCGCCACACACAAACAACAAACCATAACCAAGACATCCACAAGGATTTTCTCCACAGACTCTACTCAACTGACAAAAAGCCTAATCGGCGTCAAACTCAGTTCCTTCTGGATCTACACTCCAGTGTGTAAAAATCAATCCAACGCTCTGGGTGAAGAAGATTTTGACAGCGTTGAAACGCTCAGCCCGGCTTTGCCCTGATGCCACATAAGTCGTGAGCTGTCAGCTCTCTGATCCTTACACATCCTGAGATGTGTCAGGCCTTACACAAACTACCATGATCACACACAATGGCAGGGTGGTGTCAAAGGGATGGAGGAATAACCCTGTTCTCCAGCGATGTATGCATCTCATTGCATTTGGAATAACATTGTCCATCTAATGTTATTAGAGATGTGACATACATTGCACCATGTTTGGAGGCAATACATTTAAACCTGAATTTAAGGAGCTATTTACAAATTTTGCTATTGCTACATAGCTAACGTTAGCATTTGCAGCTATTTACATATCAATTTAGAGATACCACTGCAAGTTCAGTATCAACATTCATTCCTTTACTCACCAAGAGTTGCCTCGAGTGGTGGAAAGCAACCCTTTTGTTTTTCTTCTGTTTCTATCTGTTCTTCTCCCCTACTGATGTTAGCATGCTAACCAGCTAGCTCCAACCTGGTTGGTCCATCTCGACATTTTCTTTTAGTCCTACTCCGAGATCCGAGATCATTCAACAGTGGCTGGAGCTCATGGCAGGATTGTAAGTAAACATCTGTTAATGCTAACATTGGCTATGTAGCAACAGCAAACCTTACAAATGGCTCCTTCAACAATTTGGCCTCTTGTCAGTGGTGGAAACAAACATCTCTTTGTGAAGTTGATGTGGCCAACTTGTTAGCAGTGACTTATTCACACATGCAAAGATAGAGAACCACATTATCATTTGGAGTCATTTTGTCTTTCTGTCATTTGCTGCTGAAAGTCCACTGAAAAGATCCTGGTGCTGAGGTGAATGGTGGAATATGACGAAACCTGTCTGTGGATTTGTCAAGCGACACCTTTCAGGTAACATTGGATCTATTGTCCATCAATTATTAAAACTACCTTTACACAACTGATTGAATTTTAAATGTGCCATTTAGACATTTCTGGACAGTTAGACAGGGTGAGGTAAGAAAACGCCCCTGAAGAAAGATTATGTCTGTGAAAAAGATGGACGAGCGGAGACAACCTGGTGGTCTTCGGCTGGAATGGGGACAGAGAGAGGTCTGGAGGAAACGTCCACCTGTTTCTGTATACGTGTGTGTGTTTGTGTATTTTCACACAGGGTTGAGTCCGTGTGTGTCGCGTCATCTTTCTGTGCCTGCTCAGGCCACACATGCATGTCTTTGTCTGTGTGTTTTTGTTGTCAGGGTCTTGACGCTTTAAGCCTTTTCCTTTTATGCCTTCAGGAAGACAGCAGGACCTTAGGCTCTAACCTGTCCTACACACACAGAGGCCACAGAGGGTCTGCAGAGCCTGGGTGTCATCTATTCCCACTCTGAGTTCAAAGTCCAGCAGAACAATGAGACACAATTAGGAGCTTACAGGCTTTTCGCTGCCGGGTTCACAGACACTGAGGAGCATGTGTAAAATCTGTGCATGTGTGTACTCATGTCTTTCTCTTCATGTCGGTTTCTTCTTGTCTTTTTCTGTTCTTTTACCACAGACGGTTTTTTAAGAGAGAAATAATGACTAGCAGAGGAGACTTCATCAGACTTAATGGAAGTGTTGTAATTCTTTGGAGTGGTGGGGATGGGGAGCTGTTCTCACACATTTCCATTAAGATGATTACTTTTAGGGAAACTTGGTGGTCTGAGAGGAAAGAGGCTCAACTGATAAGTGAGTGTGTAGATAAAATTTATGCATCGCCCAGTTTATTTGTTTATTATAGTATTAGTTATGACAAAAGGTACTTAAAAACACACATTAGAAACATTAACAATAATGTTAAATCTGCTAAAGTTAATACATTTTAAGCTTACAATGGACAGATGTTGTTGCAAACAACAATTTGAGTCACCCTGTTTAATCGGGTAGTTACATTGAGATTTAGACCTGAACATCTATAGTCCAACAATTAAGCATCAACAATTAACAAAAACAACAGCAGTGAAAAAAAGAAGAAAAACATTTCTTAAGTATGCTACAAATTCTGTCGTGCTGTTGTCTTTTTTATAGTTTAGTCTAGAAAATATCAGAAAATAATGAAAAATACCCAGAAACAGGTTCCACAACCCAAAGTGATGACTACATTTTTGTTTAGTTCAACCAACAATTCACAACTCAATCATCATATTATTTTTTTCACAGCTGGAAACTGAATGTTTGGTATTTTTTCTTTACTTAAATCACTGTATAAGTTGTTGATGAGCATTTTGAGAGATGTATTAAACATTTCAATAGTAACTGATTCACTTTTTGTATACAGCGATAATAGTATAACACAGACTCACTCAAATTCACACCCACACACACACACATATATATATATATACTGTACACCCAGACACATAGTTTGCACTAAACACACACACACAAGACCTCCCCCCCATCACCATTAAGCATATTGTCCATGGTGTCCCCTCTGTCTGCATCCCAGTCATTGTGTGCGTCCAGTGTAACTGGAGACCAGTCTAGACTGGCTGGCTACTGGCTCTAATCCTCAGAAACATGCAGCTGAATCAATCTGAAACCAGAGAGCCTCTCACCGTCGCCCCTGTTAGCAGCATGACAACACAAACACTCATTCATTAGCACAAACATACAAATAACAAACACTATTAAACACATTATTGCACTAATGTCAGCCTGATGTATTGCTGGTTTTAGTGGTGGTAGTTACATTAATACAGCAGCAGAAACAATGAGCAGAGGGAAACAACACTCATTGAACTACAACTTTAACAGTAAAGAGTAACAGCTTCATGAATAATCACCAGGCACTGGTTTTATATATTGTACTGAAATTATTTTTCAATTAATTTAGCTTATTAAAAAAATACTATGATGATTAATGGTTTAGATTATTTATGAAGCATTTGTTGAGTTCCAAATTTAAATTGATTGTCTCAATTGAGAAACATTTCACCTCTCACTCTGGAAACTTTTGTCACATTTTTCTCGATCAAAAAAACATACATAATAATAAATTATTATAATTAGGCACCAAAAACAAGCAGACACACAGACAATGTTCATTTTACAGCAGTGAGGCTACATATTGAGTGCAAACACACAGAGATTTACAAGTTTAATATTAGAGGGTGAAAGGTGTGATCACTCTGACCAACATAATTTGCACTGAAAATAAATGGTTGTTACCTATAATATTTTCTGTATAGAAAATATCAATGGAGAAAATACATTTGTGCATAACTGATAACTGATGCATATGAAAGATGTTATTGGCCAAAATCTAAGGTACACACGTGGTTGCACTTGGGAACATAGTAGCAGCAGTATAGTGGTGGTACCATGGTTAGATGTCATACAAGTTATTAACAGTAGCAGGACTGGAGCAGCTGTTCAGCTGGTCAGGTTCAGCTAAACTTTATTAAAGGAAACTATCAATGGAGACAGGTTATAGATTTTCTAGAAATTTGTCAGATCCAGTTCTGTTAAACCCAGCATACTTTAGGTTACACTTGTTACCGAAGATCTGTTATAGATGAATATGCAGACCTATGTTGACTGAAGCTCCCACAGCTTTAACAAAGACGATCCACCTTCTTAATGTGTTTGACACGGCTGATATAGTGTTAGGAAAACTGGACACAACCCTACCCTTAAACAGATAGACATCATGTAGTTTGTCTTTTAAATTACATTTTCTGAACACTCCCAGTCACCGTCTACATATAAATGCATCTGAAACATAACCCAGGCTGAGGAATGTGACTTTGGGAAAAGCATTTTCTACTGGTAGAAGAAGGAGCAGTGTCATGTTATGCAGATGGTACAAAGTCAGCTCCTTATGGCAATTGATTTCGCCACTTCAAAGCTGTGTCCACTTCACATATGAAATCCAATCACTTCAGGGAAACGTTTCATCACGAGAGGGAAAAAAAATCAAATTGATCGAAGACGAAAAATGTTGACGAATAGAAACATATGGAGAGAAAGCCACAGGTGACTATTGTCAGTGTCGGCCATGTCTAGACCTCTTGGAGTATTTTTTCCCCCACGAGCCTGACAGACCTCAGATCATCTTCACAAGCACGTTCTCTCTTATTCTACGAGATGACACTGAGGGATGATGGGATGAGGGAGGAGGGCAGGAATGGAGCAGGTGGTACGACAGTTAGACATGGTGAAATGACTCTCCATCTTAACCATGTAACTTTTATGTCATTTGTCTTACAGCTTTTCTCTCTCACTCACTCTTTCGGTCTAAAGATGAATCTGTTCCAGAGGAAGGGCATTAGTTTCTGACTGAGCCACAGACCTGCTGTCACATGGAGAGAAAGGTGGTACAGATAGGCGCAAGGAGGTGTTTTTTGTTTTTGTTTTGTTTTGGGTTTTTTTAATTCAAGCACATTTAAGTTTTCAGAGACAGCACGAGACAAAAGAAAAATGCCAGAACTGATTCAGAAGCAGTTAGCCAAAACAAGATGACTCCCATGTTAAAATGCTCAACTTTGCAAATTTACCCTAACTGTGCAGAGACTGAATTTTTATCCCTTTGAATAGTATTAAGGCTTAAAGTTCTGCATAATTGAGGGCGTGCCTCTTCAAGTGACAGCCTCTGCTCAAACCAGTCTTGGCCTCACACCTACCGCTTAGCATTCTTTTGGATTTTTTTTTGCAAGCTAAGCGGAGTCAGGCACTGGCAAGATAGTGATGACGGAGCGGCCAATCAAGCTTCAAACCGCTTCTCAGAAACCTATGGGTGATGTCATGGATGCTATGTCCATCTTTATTTACAATCCTTAAACCACAACATGCCAATGTCAGCAAAGAGAGCAAAAAGTTAGAAGTCTCTATCCCAATTCATGAAAGAGATTATTTAGATATTTCAGAGGATGGACCAAATGACTGACTAACAGACTAACATTACAATATGGTGAAACTGTGGACCAAAGTGAAAATTTAGTCTGCGAGTTTCTGTCCACTGAGCCAAAAATCATCACGGAAAAGTCTTTCTGCAGTGCCCACCTAGCTGAGAGCACAGGAGACTGTAACGCACTACACCCAGTTTGACTTCCACTCTCACAAAGAACACACATCATGGCCTCACAGGATTGAATTGTGTTTACACTATGACACCCTCCCATTTTCCCCCATCTCGTGTCAGCCTACCATCCCTGCCTGATTTAGCTGAGGACAGCTTGTTTTTCACTGTATATCCTCTGCAGCAGTGTGGCTCCATCTCTTTCTCTGAGCGGAGATGAAAGCATATGGGTCAGACGTGTATATTTGACTGAGGGGGTGACCACTCTGAGCCAGTCAAGATAAACCAACACTGCCTTCCTTCCTCTGCCCTCCCTACTCTCCTTCCTCAAACCCTCCATCCATCCATCCATCCTCCTCTAATTTCCTCAAACCCTCCTGCCCTCCCTCCCCTTCTAAAGTTAGGCCAGTTCATTTCAATCTAATATGGTTTTGGCATGATAAAAAGGCAATTGAAAAGACTATAAAATGTTATTTTCTCTTACTGTTGTTCTATTATCAGAAATTTTAGGCTCTTGAAAATACTTGCATGAACCTTTTAGCATTTGAAGTTTCAAGTGTTCAGTCCTCATGTTGTTTTTTGATGTTTACTGCATCTTGCAGTTCTAATGTAACATAACAGTGGTTTGATTTAAAGTCCAGACTGCAAAAAAGGGTTTATGACCCACTTTTTTAATTGACACGTGCAGATCATATAGTTGTTTATTCAAATGCAGCAAAGTAAGACTTGTGTCTTACTTGTGTGTGCTCTAACATTTTTTTTATCACTAAAAGTTTTCATTTATTATTGATTTTACTTGGTTGGTGGTAGTTTGGTCATTTGCTCCTACAAAGTAATAATGTGGTTGGTTTGACTGTTAACCTGAAATGATATAATGCTGTGATTCCCATCGCACTGTTTGTAAAGTTTATACATATTCATATGTTGTGTGTAAGTGTATTTATGACAATGAAATATGAAGTGCGGGGGAAAGGCTAGTGGTGGCTGAAAATACTGCTGTTGCTGCCGCAGAGAAACAGAGGACGAGTGAGCCACAGAAGGTTTTTGAAGTGCTACCAACAGGTGTGAGAAATCAGCTGCTAATAGCTGAAGGTGCTTCAGATCATCTGTAGATTACACAGGAAGCAGCAGTGAACAGAACAGCAGCTGCTGCTAAAGACAGTCCTGACAGAGATCGTCTCACAGCTGCTGCAGTAACAGACTTACTGAGGACGGCACTACAGCGTGTCGGTGTGTCTTATACCATAACTATGAGAGCTCGTAAATCTTAGGAGGAAGTGGGCACACACACACACTCACATACACACACAACCTCCTTTGTTTATGACCAACTGAAATTTAAACAGTTTTTGTCATAGGGCTCTGGGACCCACCACACACACCTATTTATACTGTATGTACACATATAATCAGTTGGAAATGTTTACAATATGCACACAGGCGTACACACACTATATACAATACCCATACACCCTCTGCTGAAGACTCAGCGGCATGGTAACACTCACATATGGAAATAGACAGACACACACTCAGAAACACAACCTAAATCTGAGGTCTGGGTCAAGTGCTGTATTTGAGGCAAACACTTCAGCTGAGAAGGACACGCTGATAAGTGCTGAATAAAGTGAATGTGTGTGCGTGCATGTGTGTTGTGGTGCTCTGCCACTTGTTGTATGTATTATTGAGCAGAACACAACCCAGACCACAGCTGAATAGTTGTATATAAAATGATCTTGATTATAAGATATAACCTCACCTTAATTTTGTATTTAGTTTTTGAATGAAGATTTTTTTAGAAGATAAGACAAAATATTGGGACAGATAAGATAAAAAGAAATCTGTAGTCATCAAATGTCACATATGAAAGATGAGTACATAAAATAAACTAATTTCTAATTTTACCTCAATAGACTAAAATTGACTTGTCTGCTTAAAGGCCCCATCATCCTAATGAAAATTAACGGAACTGTCATTATCAGAGCACTTGATAAATCAACACAGTCTTCATCTTGAGTTCAGTGTTGAACTTTGTTATTGCTTGATGGTGTGTACTTCTCTGTGTTGATAGAGTTAACCTTTAGAGGTAAAGTTGCAAAGTGGAGCAAAAAAAATATAAAAACCTATAATTACCATTTTTATTTGATCAAGCCACTATTAGCACCTTAAGGCTTAGTATGTTCTTGGTCACTTCCTCCAAAAAATGAAATTAAAAAAAAGATGTCAATTCAAATATTATGTTAAAGTTGCAACTTGATGCTTATAAATATAAATAAAGTTATTTAATGAGAAGCACATTATTATAACATTTGTAGCTCTTTCTTTGAAAGCTAAAAATTCACAATAATGAGACTTAATCACACCTAGTGTAACCAGAGATCATTGAAGGACCAACAGGAAGAAAGAGCGTGAGGAGCCTTGGACTCATTGAATCCAAATCAGGGACCCCCTAATCACGCACCAGACCCATCCCATTGAGAGATTGCACTGTTTGTAATTAATGCTCAATTAAACTTGACATGGTCGCCCCAAATCCCCTGTAAGGTAACGGATTAGTCTGCACAGCTGGTCCACATTGGCTATGCTGAGGCGGCCACTAGAGTTACCTTGTTAAGGTACATTCGCTTCCTCAATGATAGTATTTATGAGATTTGTTTCATCCCTCTCGGCCCCTGACAGACCCGCAGAGAGGGAGACATGCTTTAAACACAAACTGTGGTAACTTCACCATCTGATTACACCATAGGAATCACTGACACTTTGTAAGTGCGCACACACATGCACACGCGCACACATACACACATGGAAAGAATCCGGGGAATCCATCTGCAGATGTATTCATCTGTGTGTGTATTAACGTCTTATTAACAACACATGGCATCTATGGAGAGAAATTGAAGACTGGAGTCTCATTTTCTGCCACTACGATGAAATGCAGTGACGGAATCTGTGCTTTTTGGTTAACAAGGGCCTTACTTACATCTAACCCGACTGAATGTGCGGCGTGGAGGCGGTGAAGGCTTTGTCCTCACTCTCACACTGTTTGCTTTGGTATTAGATGGGCAAACAGAGGGTGTGACATTACTGGCTTGTTTATGAGCGAGAGAGTAAGTGCTCATTTGACCCTGAAGCTGATGAATATTTGTCCACTGTAAAACTACAGCATGCATGCAGTTTCATTGTCCCTCCAAATCTCAGATCAGTCTACAGACAAAACCGCAATCTGTACCATTTAACTGCTGCATTGTAACGTAATATTATAATATAATACATAATATTGTAGGTTTGTTTCTTGAATTTTTGATCTCTCTCCACCCTTTGGTGAGACAAAGTTCACTAGATGATCAACCGCAAACCAAAACAAATGAAATCACTTATCAGTTCTTGATCCTAGACAAGTTGTGGGATGCCAGGTTGTAAAAAAATCCTTTTGTTTGGTGGGTTCATTGGGTTTATCCACAATGTTGTACTTATTCTCCCAATCTAGCCCTTTAAGGAGCAATTCATCAAACCTTATTTTTGTTGACCTCCAGTTGTGTAACTTGTTGCAGTTGATATAGAAGTGTACTCCAGGGTGTGTTAATACACTGTCACTGCTGTGTGTGGATACACATGAGAGAAACAGATGCAAAAACTAACTTTAGATTTTCATCTAGGTATCAAATGAGCCTTTAATTCACAAAACTGTCCCTCTTATGGACCGTGCTTATCTATGTTGACATCTAAAGTGTAATATCAAATACATTTTGTAAGAGATGTAATCAATGACTGGATGATGTTTTTCAAAAATATTACTAATGACTGCGAGGTGGCCAGGAAGTGGCGGGGTGGAAGGTGAGTGTACAAAGCACACAATTGTCATAACTGACGGGAGTTTGTATCCAAACTTATGTCTATGGTTTGGTTCAGGTTCAGACCCTGTGGACCCTGTTAAGGTCATGCAAAGATGGTGGTTCTGGTTTACTGTAAATAAATATTATTGAGTCTGATTCACTTGTGTATTAAACCAGATGATGGTTTGACCCAAGCCTTAACAAAATGCTGTGAAAGTTGTGAGAGAAAAAAGTTGTATTCTGTGGTCACTACAAATGGATATTATACTGCAAGATCATGTCAAAGTGCAAATATGTTGTCAGTGAACACTTTACGCATATGTTCAGTATCAACATATTGCAGATTTCCAAATACATAAATAAACATATTCTCTTTATATTAAAAGAAAATGTTGTGTACAAAACATTTTTGCTGGAGCAGATTAGCTACATTTTTACTGTCATTAGCGAGTCATTAACACAATAAGTCATCAAACCCAAAGTTATAAAACTTAATCAGTTTTTAATAAATAAAGCTTCACACAGCTTTCCACAATGTGGAAACCATGAAGTTTTCTTTCTTCATGACTTACTATTGTCCACTAAACATAAATCATTTTTTCTATTTATTGAAAAAGCCATTTATCTCTGAGTATAAACCTTCTTATCATAAGCCAAATCATTATTAAATGTTGTTCCATTTCACAGATTTGATGATTGTAGACTCAACATGCTTGAACTATTGCCCCTTTCTTTCCCCTTCACTTGTCCCTCATTCAGGATCCACCTCCATCCACCTGGTCTCTGTCTCTCTGAGGACATTCCAGTTTGTAGTTTTATATGCATACCTGTGCGTGTTGTGTTTGTGAAGGGGTCTTGGGTATTGTTGACTCTTGGTAAATGGTTACCTTCTGACGTTGTGTTGCAACGGGAACTGCAGCAGCATGATCTCAAAGCTGTGTTCTTATCAAAGACAAAATCATCACAACAAACACCTTGGCTGTCAGAGAGGGAATCTGTGGCGATCATTACTGAGTGGCTGAGTCATGTCAGTGCAGAGGTTACATACGCTGGTTATTGATCAATTTAATGACCCAGATGTCAAGAAAGGATGCCCTACATGTCTTTAATCATTAATCATAATGTTTCTATTTGTAGGTTTTTCATATTGTGTAGAGTTAGGGTAAAAAAAAAGTGTGTGTATGTGTCTTCCTGTTGGCAGATGATGATTTCTCTCATCACAGCTGAATGTGGAACCTGCTCTCGTGTTTGGATGGTGATGAGGTTCTGTGTGTTTGCTTGTCATGAAGGATACAACAAACCCTGCATTTTCTACACCAACAATCCCACAGTCTTCCTGCTGAGAGGACAGAGGCTAAACCCGGCTCAGCGGCACTCTGCAACCTGCTAAAAATGGCAACATGCAGCACCGTCAGTTACATAGGAAGTTTGTGTCACTTGTGTGTTTGTGTGTTATTGACTTAAGTGTCATCCAGTGTAATGCTATTAAGCTGTCTTATAATACAATATCAAAAAAAGCACAATTACATTTTTTAATGATTATGTTTAACTGCTCAAAAACCCTTGGTTAGGTTTGGGGGAAGGTCGTGGTCCAGGTAAAGTAAGAGATTTTCAGCAAATGCTTGTCATTTGTGTCTGACCAATTACTCAAATTACTGATAAATTTTTACCTCAACTATGCAGTTAATGTATCAACCTATACAATGTTATATGTCATTACATAATCAATTAATGGACAAAAATTTTTGAAGTCACCAAAAACTGTCCCTCCTGACATTTGAACAAACCTCACTCATTTGTGAGAAAAGCTGATTATTATTTTTTTTAAAGACTGATGGCTGTTTGACCCTAAATGAAGAGGTCAATTACTTGACATGTTTCTCATAATACCACTACATCATAGCCTACAGCTACTGTACCGACACCACGTTAACCAATCTCTGAGGGCAATGTTTACATTGTCTCAATATTTTTCCCATGTATCACAGCCTTTACAGGAAGGTTAGCGGTGAACGTCGGGTCAGGAGGAGGCTGTCTGTCAGCTGGACTGCTGCTTTTCCGCCCATCTCCTCCCCAAGGTGTTAAAATGAAACTGACATGGGTGACATGTTAGTATGACATGTGTGGCGTCAGGGAGAGACACCGCTGCAGGGCGTCCGGCTGCTGCACTGTCTGAAAACTTAAACGCAAGGGCTGGAGTTATGTGTCATTGTTCTGGAGTGACAGAGGGGATGTTGTAATGTGTGTGTGAGAAAGTGCATATGTATGTTTGTGTGCACGCCCACACTGTGCAATAATGTAAAAAATGTTAGTGGATGAGTATTTACTGCCCTGAGGCTACAGTGTCAGACCTAGAGCTGATCTGATCTGTGTGTTTAATGGTCTGTGAGTCAATCCTTTCACTATCTAAGAGATAATGTCACTGTGACTTATGCTTTCTCATATCATTTCAATCTTGTAGCTGATAATGGGGTTTTTCAAGGCCAATGAAGATGTTTTTGAACAACAATGCTTTTCTGGAGAATATCTTTTTCAGTTTTTAGTTTTAAACTTTTATCAGCAGGCCCATAATAAAATGACATTAAACTTGAGCTTGAGTAAATTAATACAATTTGCTAATTACCATTAAACACAGGAGCTGAGGTTGACCTGACCTTTGACCTGATGATGGTACAACATGTATTCAAAGTGAATGACAGCCCATTGAAAAGGTCTTGAGATGTTTCATCTATGATACAGTTACACACTGAAGTGTGATGTTTTGTAAACAGTGGACCCTGAGCAAAGAAAATACTTGGTAATCTAAGGTAATCTACAATCTTCTATGAAATCAGCATCCCCAACACAACCAGCACCATTTCCACTTCCAGACTCATGTTGTCATGAATCATCATGAGCTGAGGAGAAGTAGTGTAACCTCATGGCCTCCCACTGCTGTCACTGTCTGAGAGGATGGGTTTGTGAGTTACTGTTTTCCAGAGTCTTAGCGAGGGTGGGAATGTTGTCCTTATCTGATCTGCATGTTAACACGGAGGAAGCCATTCACCATCAGCGGCTGCTTGTGTAAACCTGGAGTAGAGCACAGGACGAGAGGAAGTGTCAACTCGTGTACAGAAAAGGCTCAAAAGTATTTTCAATTCATGCCAAAAAGGTTTCAGGAAAATCAGCTGATGACAGATTTCATAGATTTGTGATGTAAAGATAAAGAGCTTAATTTAAATCCCAGCAATCATCCTCAATTTTTATGTAAAAAAGAATATTTTTGGTATTGTTGGTGTGAAAATTACATGTGATAAACAAATCAGTGGAATCAGCACTAATGTTAGTGAGGACAATCATAAAATTAACCTATGAGAGCAACAGTAATTGGTTAGTTAGTTCAAAGCTAATTAATTGTTAGGTAATTTTAAAAGTAAAAATAATAAAAATATTTTCTGGTTTTCTTAGTCTGTTGGCCATCTTGTCCAAGCCTGGGCAGAGTTCACAAAGACACCACATAATTTGAGCTTTATCCCTCTGTTGAGATCCTTTAGGTGACGTTTGCGTTCTCTGATCCTGTGAAAAGGGATCTCCATTTCCATCTCATTAGAAACTAACTTTAGTTACACTAAGTCACACAAAATGACAATGGTGTCACGGACAGATAGCAAATATGAGTCTATGAGAAAGAAAAACCAACAGAATAAACAACTACAATATATCATCATTTAAAAAAAAGTTAATTGCATGATGTTTAGCAGTTGTTCATTGGCAAGTGTAATAAAAAAAACAGAGGCAAAATTTAACAGGCACTAAAACAAGTAACAGTAACTTTTTACATTTGGATTTGTCTCCTTGACACAAGTCAGGTCATTCTATCAGGAAGAGGAGGGGGAGGGGGGGAAGAGGGTGTGAAGACTGGCCTCCTCCCTCCTCATCCCTCGTTAGTTAGGAATTTGTTTACCCTCCGTCTAGAGCCGTGACCTGTAATGGACCACGAAGCCCTCTGGTCAACACAGGATTACCCAAGAGCCTCTCCTAAGGGCGAGGACCCTCACAAGAACACATACATACACACACACACAAACTTAACACTGGGCGATAGGCCGCCTAAGCCCCACTGATAACAACCATTACTAATGGCAATTAGCCCATTAGATCCTTGTTAATGTCCAATGACTTGGAGATAGTTTGGGTGAATGAATCTGGGAGGATTTGGTCTACGTGGCCTATCTCGCGTTACCTCTTTGTCTTCTCTGTCTCTATGGGGGAGATATGAATACTTCTCCAAACAACAGCAAATGACCATTTCCTCATAGTTTGCCTGCAGTGACGTGCTTTTAGGAAGTTGGTCGATGAGTCCTTAAAAATTTATGACATGCTAGAAGTTAGATATGAATAGGTCACGAGCAGAAAGAGGTGCTGGCTCTGTGTTTGACTTAGAAAAGGCACTGGTTCCTTCAAGGGTTAAAAACCAGGCGCACTGGGATTATGGTTACTTCGAAATGAGCAGGAACATCGTCCTGATTTATATTGTACACACAGTTAGATAATTACTGAAAAATAAATTAACTCAGGAGCACCATAGCAGCCTATAGCAGCTACTTACCAACTCCTAATGCCAATTTCCATTTTTAACAATCACCATTTAGCCATCAGAATACACAAGCACCGACTGTGCTGCTGAACACCAGGAGCCAGACTAGCTGAGTATCTAACCTAAGTACCTGAAGCTTAAGTGGTGATCTTTAAATTTTGTTGCTGTGTGTAGGGTCTCTCCACCTCAGGCTCCATTAGAGGACTTTGTGTTAATCCTGCAGGGATTCTGCCATCCCCCTGCCGCCCCAGGCCTCTATGTGGGAGATAGGACAGCCCAGAGATGGTATGAAGTCTTGGAGTGAAGCCCAAACACCGCTAAAAAAAACTTGCTGGCCTTTTTTTTCTTTGCATCCCTCCTGTGTGCAAAGACAACACACACATACCTGTTTGATGAATGGGAGTTTCCTGCCCAGTTTACTTTGCAGCGAAAACGCCTTGGAGTGACTTGTTCTGCATACAAAAAAAAAAAAAAAATTGAAAGAAAAAAAAAATTGAGAAACAGCAGAGTATGCAAATGTGCAAATGTTCCCAGTCAGAAATACATCAAAAATGTGTTTAATGCACATAGCTCCTTGAAGGCTGAGCTGCTGTTGTTTCAGGGCGTTTTAAAATTTCTGCTGTAAAAATGTCTCCATAGACCTATTTTTGTACAAAGCAACATTGTGAAGAAATAGCTTTGTGCTGTATTTATCCGCTTTAGCTGATGTGTGTTTGGCCTGAAGGATAACAGAGGTGTAAGGCTTGTGTGTGTGTGTGTGTGTGTGTGTGTGTGTGTGTGTGTGGGTGTGTGTTTTTTTTTTACTCTAAGTCAGCATGTCTACTCCTCCTTGGTCATAACTTTGACAGCTAACAGTCCACCTCTGGATAAGTGCTGTTTGTTTAATTGCACCCTACAGTAACAATACTGTTTGTGCCCAAATTGAGAGCTATAAACTTTTAATTAATTCAGCACATTATGTTAAACCAAAGCAAATCACCACAGGCTGCTTTCTTGCTGCTGAAGCTTACAGGCTTTATGTTTATGTGATCGACCAGCAAATTACCTTTCTTTAAAGGGACATGTGATGTCATTATATACATAGCTATATATCATTATCTTAATTACAGATGCAGCAACACAGGAGCAGTTTCATTTTACAGCTGGTCAAAGTAGAGCTCATTTGTATACTGTTACATATAGTTTGCAACATATTTTATAGATTTATCATGTTTTATAAGTAAAATCAGGAGAGTAACTACACACCGTTTTAATTAATGTAGAAAAATGAAAAGAGCAACATTTCCCTTTTACCTAATTGAACTATAGTTTAGCATTTGAGTGAATGTAATTGAATACTTTCCACTGCTCATACTTTAATAGATTATTTAGAGTATGACCCAATTGCTTTTCAGGCCACTTTAATCATAAGATATAATGTAATCTTTGGCTGTGTCTATGCAAACGTTATGCGTTATGTCACTGATGTTGAGTGGGAATGTCATCTGCGGTATGAAAGCAGCAGTATACAACAATATAGAGGTGTATCCTCTGTAGGTGTAGTCAAGTTTCAACTTTATGACTCAAGACAGAGCAACAGCAAACATAGAGAGGAGGTGGAGGTGGTTGCAGGGGATGACAGCAGCCTAGTGACGGAGAGGAACGATGAATTATGGGATTTCTGCATCAAGATTGGTGGTACAGTTGCACAAAGTCAACTCGTAAGAAGGGAGTTTCCCTCTAAAATGCGGCACATTGGAAAAACAAGTTGGGTCTAAAACAAAGAGAATGCAGCTGAATAGGTGGCCGACATGTCTGTTTGGCAGGGCGAGGAGTGGCGAGTGAAACACAGGAGAGAAATGCCTGGTATCTTCTACTGTGGATACAGTCAGTGGCGGTGATGTATCACATAAAACTAGCCAAGCTTGTCCAAAAAACTTCAACAAAATTCAGGGTTGACTGAGGTGAGCCACTATCAAATAAAAAGGGCTTATAGATAAAAAGTTGAGATAAAAGGCTAAGTGGTTAAAACCTTGAGAGTTTTGGGGACAATTAATGTTAGAAACTAACCAACAGTTATTTGTGTATATCCTCCCATAGCAACAGATTTTGGAGAAAATCTCAATACACAAGACACAATCAACTTTTGCACGGTGGCCTTGCCATTCACCCATTTACAACACTTAAAGTCATGATCAACTTTCTTGTGTACACTCTACTAAGATGAAACAAGTGCTGAGGAAGGGAAAAATGGTTTTCAAACAAAGCCTACAGTATGTGAGAGCGGCCGTGGGTGCTGCTTTGTTTATCAAAGGACTCGGCTGTTGTCAAAAAGACAGATAGTTGCTCTTTGTCAACATGATTCTGCGTAATGACCCTCATTATTTATTTGGTTGCTACCATGGCTACAGTTGGAGAGGTTTGATGTATGGGGTTTCTCAGCACTCTGACAACAGCGTTCTCTCTATTGACATATCCAGTGTTTCGCCAGGACGTTGCGCTGCATGAAAGTTCAGGCATGAAACACGCTAAGGCAACAACAGCTTAGCCGGGCTCTGCATGGCACTTTGAAGTGCTTTTCATCAGGAGCTTATCGACAGATAGGCATAAAAAGGCGACGGAGGTGGGGAAAAAAAAAAAGATTGCCATAAATTTACCTCACTGTTTTTGACACCCTGTGCAAACAGAAGTAAAGGTCCAGTAACAGAGAAACATGAAATTAAGGAAAAGTCCCTCCATTGCTGTTTTAGTACATATACAAGTCACCAACATGTGAGTTTATTCAAGACTGTGATTAAACAATTCAAACACAGCTTTTTATTACTGGTGAGTTTAACTCTGTGACATTTGAAATAACATGAGCGCAAAGATGGAAATCATCAAAAGCTCCTCAAAAAGTGTTCGTCACACTGTATGTACTCAGTCTGAATGCTCGAAAAGCCACAACAGCAGAACTCAGTTAAATCCCCAATTCACTGATGTTACATGCAGCCGAGAGTTAAAGAGTTAAAAGGTCAAAACCTTAGCTCCCTGGTTTGAGTCCATGTTGTAATATCTCTTTGCAGGTATTTTGGTGTCGGGTCTGATGTGATGTGCTGTGTTGTGGTGTTTCATCACTGCACTGTGAGGCAGAGATGTTTCTCTTGACCACAAAACTCTGGTCTGAGGCGCAGAGCGTGCTTTGATGTGAGCCTAATATGGCTTGTAAAAAGGGGGATCCTGCTCTTTGAAGTGTTGCCTGATGCTGTCCAGACACAAGTGTGTGTGTGTGTGCGTGTGTGTGTGTGTGTATAATGGGTGTTTGCGTGCACATGGGTATGGTGCTTGGGCTGTAGTAGGTCTGTGTCATCCCAGAGTTATAAAAAGTGATGTAAACATTGAGAGAGGCCTGGAGAGAGAGCTCTCTGGAAGGACAACATGTAGCTAACATAGAGTAGGACATTATTTATGTAGAGCAGCTTCTTATTTAATGTTTTATTTATTTGATGCTTTGTCTTCTGGCCTCACTGTGTCCGTAGGTGCACAGTTATGCAGCAGACACACTTCCAATAAAGGTTGAAGATAGTGGCTTTGTTTATGAGGTTTTTACTAGGAGCAACTATAAAACTGTGAATGGACAACAAATTCATTCAAGAGTGAGACCAAAAGGAAGGCAACTTTTAAAATGAGTTAGAAGCTTACAGCAACAAAGAAAGTGGATTTACAAAAGTCGAGACTAGATGTCAAATCGAAGCTAGTCACTCTCAACAATAGATCAATATTAAGATCAATAATTAATGCAGTAAACATGCACAAAGAGTTCAGACAAGCAGTATAAAATAAGAAACAGCCCGATGGTAAATTTACAATTAGCTACTTAAAAAGTTGCATTCGCAAAACATTAGTGCCAGACAGCTGGTGTAGTGGTTAGCTTGGTTAGCAGTTAAGGTTTAGTGTGGGAAAAACACAGACCTGACAAAATGGTGAATAACAGTCAAACAGTCAACAAAATGCTCAACTGAAACTAAATATTATATTTTGCATATTACACGTAGGTTTTACTTCCTATTGTTATTAAAGTGATGAGGAGATACATACGTTTGGCACTGACCACAGAACCACAGAAAATATTGTATTTCATTTGAAATGAAAATGCACATATTTCTCATATTTATTCACCCATACTATTATATATATATGTAATACAGTAATGAAATGATTTGGCAACTTTAAAATGAAAAAGTCTTAGAACACCACCAACTTAAAGTGCAAAAAGAGAAAACACAAAGATCTGGAAGCGTTTTTATAGCATAACTGGGGTTTTGGATAAAATATTGTATATGGCACATAAAATATTCCACACATGCAAATATTAGATTCTGAACGAGGACTTCTTAATAAATAAACCAAGTGCTATTATTGTTATTTTACAGACTGAACTTCTGTTAAATACACCAGGGGATCCTTTCACTACGTAATCAGTTCAAACAA
Organism: Rachycentron canadum; assembly: GCA_038496675.1. Classification (NCBI taxonomy): domain Eukaryota; kingdom Metazoa; phylum Chordata; class Actinopteri; order Carangiformes; family Rachycentridae; genus Rachycentron; species Rachycentron canadum. The sequence continues at coordinate 11,435,507 of CM076660.1, read as the reverse complement.
AGATAAAGAGCTGTTACGACAGACATAAAATCCCCAAAGACCTTTAGATAACACATTAAAATGGGAGTAACATAACCTCCACTCTGCTTTTTAAAACCTGTGGGTTATACGATGTATAAAAGAGAAGACGTTGGACATGAACAGTACATCATGCTGCAAGATGTCAATTATTTATAATAGTCTAGAAATGAAACAAAAGATAAAATACTTTCAAATGTGTTAAACTTGAGATGAAGAAAAAAAAGGGAGAATTCAAAAAAAAAAAAAAAAAAAGAGCTTTCAGGCAGATTCCTGCACCAGCACAAGGGAGTTGGTGTGTGGTGTATAGGAGCTGGGGCCTGGAGTGTATAGATCATGGTGTTAGTAGGGAGGAGGTCAGGGCCAGTGCATCTAACTCTTCTACTGATTGTTATGAAGGGCCATGTGCCAGCATCCATCCGACCACTTTATAACTCTTGGCTGTTCCCTGTGCCTCTCCTGCAAAAGGCCCTAATGCATTCTCTTTGACCCCGCCGGTGTAAATCAAATATCTGGCCTCAGATCTTGTCGAACTACACAGTGATGCATGTGTGTGTGTGTGTGTGTGTGTGTGTGTGTGTGTGTGTGTGTGTGTGTGTGTGTGTGTGTGTGTGTGAGTGAGTGAAATAGAAAGAGAAAGAGAGAAAGAGAGAGAGAGAGAGAGAGAGAGAGAGAGAGCATTAAAGTATATAGGGAAAGGAAACAAAAGAGAAAAAAAAGTAAATTCATATAAATAAACAGCTGTTTGTTTTCTCGATTATTAGTAATATACAGTTGTGAGTCAACCTATATTCAATTTGAGAAAGCTGCATTTTTTTGGAAACACAAATTAACCAATGATCATTTTTCCTTCCTGTACCAGTTTTTTATCCCATGAAATTCCTTAGAAAGGATCGTGCCACAGGTCTGATGTGGGGACTAGAAGAAGAGCAATGCAGAACAGTTTGAGTCAACAGTTTAGGAGAGAGATGCTGCTGTTTGTAGACTGATATAACAAAACAAAACATGGTGATATGTCCCCACTTGTACAATAACTTCATATACAAAATAAAAATAAAAACAGAAATAATAAATATGCAAATGCACATACAAAAATAAAAAACACATCACAGATATTTGGCACTCTCGTCTCCCTCTGAGTGGGTTTTCAATGTGTGAGTGTTTCTCTTGGCTCGATGCGACTTTGCATGGTCAAAAACAAAAATGTGTGTCAGCCAGAGAGAGAGAGCCCCCAGTCAGTCACTCAGGCTTCAAAAGTCTGAGTAGTCATGTCAGTGGTGCTAGTGTCAACATAGGTTAAGGAATAAAGAACTGTGAAACTGTGCAGCTGCCCAGAATTAGATTAAAACGGAGAATTTTCTTTTTTCTTAATAGAGAGGATAGGATAAAGCATATCTTTATGTTGGACTTAGAATTTGTTTTCTCACAGACCATTTTTCAAATAAACATAGCCGCCCACACAATTAACCATAAAAAAATATCTTTATATATAAGACTGTAGCCTTTTAAAACCTTTAAGTATCTTTACAAAAATTGGTCTTCAATGTAGCACATTAACTGATTTAATTGTGTAAAACCTGCAATTACTGATTTATTGGTCACTTGGGGAATGGGGAAACAAAATGTAAATACAACACTGACATATTTTCAGCTTTTAAGTTGATAACTTTTTGGCAAACAGTTGCTAATTTATATACCTAGTAGTTGTGAAGTCATGTTGTGTGTCAACCTGATGAGTGCAAGCCCAATATTCTTGCTTTTTTAGCTCTAGTTTTTGGTCTCCACCAACTTCTGAGGGAAAAATCTGGCTCAATGCTGCTAAATGTGCCTAAATGCCTATATTCACCAGCTGGTCACTAACTGTGTCTGTCTTTCGTTTGGTGCTGAGCAGGTGGTGCACAGTGGGTTATGGAGAGGGTCTAACCCTTTTAACTTTATTGTTCAAAATGTCTGCCTACTGCAGCCAAAACATTTCTGATGCTGTAACAGTGAACCAAATCACTTTCATAAACTCAAACTCCACCAGCCAGAAATTATAGGAAGAGGGGCCCACACTGTTTGACTGACAGATGAAGTCATCATTTGGCGAGTGCTGAAACACCAAAAGATCAAAATTAAGCATCACAACTTTCACTGAAGTGTAAAATTCACAATTGATGCTGGTTACCACTTGTAAGACATGAAGAAGATGGAGTTAAGTCACAAAGTTGAAATGCCACAAACAAGACAGATGGCAGCAGCAGGCTCCTGGTAAAGATTACTCACAATTTCATATGTGCGTCTGCAAAATCAGAAGGCAGCATCTACAACAAAGGCAGTCTCTTTGTGTCTCACAAGAAAAAAATCTGGGTCTGTCGGCCTCTGACTTTTAATGAGGCAAAACAGCTTCAACTTGTTATGACTTTGAATTTTTAACCAATCAACACAAAATGTATTCACAAATGTATGATATAGCCACATCAGCATACGCAGCTCAGAAAAACTGGCCATAGTTTCCTGATAGGTAGTGAACAGGAAAAAAAAGCCGTTACCTGAAATTTACCAGTGGAAACAGATGGTTTTGTCCTCAGAGAAACCAGTACTTAATGAAAGGTCATGAGAGGTAAGTAGTGGAAGCAGAGAGTTTCTTTCTTTTCTGAATGAAAGCTCATTTAGGAAACAAACTTCAAGCACTCTAACCTTGTTTTTGAGTTTTTTTTTAAATAACAACTCTTGAATTAATAATTACATATAATAAAGTACAGCATGTCTGGAGCTGGAGATGCAAATATCTTGGTGCACTACTGGTCTGTAGGTTTGGGTGTGTCTTACAATAACTCACAGTAGATTTATACACTCCTGGACAAACATGTTGTGCACGCAAAGCCCTCCCACTGAAACGTACATCACACGCAAGATTTAATCCGAAAACAGGAGGGTAGCAGTGAACCCATCACAACAACAACAATGATATGAAATTAGATAATAATAATAATATTAACAGAAACAACTTTTCCTGAGTGGATGGTCTCTGTATCGTTATGTCTGTGAATGCCAGAGAGAACTCTGCTCCCAGCATTCCCAACATTCCCATGTAGCTCTTGACCCCTGACAGCCTTAAATTATTAACATTCCCATATGGGCTTAAACCCCCTGATCGCTGCTTGCAGCTACATTTTTCATGTGTTTTTCATATTACCATAAAAATTGACACAGGAGATAAATATCTCTTTTCTAATTCACGGCCTGTGTGTGTGTTTGTGTTTTTATAGCGTGTCTTCCTGTTTATCTATCCTGAAAATATCACCATCGTGTACTAAATTTTATTTTTTTGGAAACCTGCAGCCAAAATACATCTTCCACACCTCAGTTTTCTCAGTCAGTGAGTGCAGGTCAGCAGGGGGCAGTAGTTTGCCTTTTTTCTGGTGTAAAAACAGTAACTTGACTGTCTCTTCTGCTGCTTTTGAATCCAGCACCACTGACAGCACACGGGGCCAACTGCACAATGGGTTATGAATGACACACAATTAATCAGTGGGCCAAACCCATTAACTGTCAGGCAAGGGACGAGTTTGTCTTTGCAAGAATGACGGACTGCTCGACTGTTCAAATGCATCAGATGGTTTTAAGTTGTCAAGAAAAACTGGGTTTGTGAGAATGACTTCCTTCTTTGTATTGTCTTTACAAATGATATATTCTAAACCGTTAATGTGGAAATATTTTAACATTTTGAACAAAACCTGCTCTGTGATTTAACTGAATTTGAATCTGAACACCACCTTGCACCTCATATCTGAGCCCAGATCTCAGCAATGAAAGTAAGTAAATAAATATTTACTCATGTCTGGCACTTTCTTACAGTAATTTATTTTCATACAACACTGCATTTTACAGGGAACTATACTTATTGCATCTGTCTGACAGCAAGTTACTTGCTATTTTACAGATTTAAGTTGCATTATCATAGATTAAACCAGCTAAAGGTTGATAAGGTCCATATAAACCAGCTACAACACAAAAATACTGCTTACACCCTAATGTATTAGTAATAATCCAATAATTAAAAAATATAGTACTATAAAGAGGCTATTATGCAGAATGAGTTACGTAATTTTGTTTTTAAAAGTTTATTATAAGTACATTATATTTGTACTCTTATTATTGTGTACTTTTCTGAGCAGTACACAAACTACAAATATTCCCTTATTAGCAATAGAGTTAGTCCAGGTATCCATGATAAACACCTGTTGTGAAGACATTTTCACAGCAGTCTGCATGATGCATGCTTCTGGTCATTTTCTTACACAAAGATTGTTTAAATATGTCACACATAATAACATGATCTCAGTCAATAGGCTGCTGATGGCAATCTAAAAGGGGAAGTCAAATGTAAACATCTCAGTCAAGTTTGAAAGGACATCTGTAACATGTCTGAGTGACCAAACTTCAAACCCTCAAAGTCTTCCTCAAACAAAAGTAAACCTTTCTCTTTTTTCCCCTTTTTCTTTTCTTTTCTCCTCACTTTTCCTCCCTCCATAACAAACACCACATAATGATTTTGGGTATCTGGTAGATCAAGCAGGGTTTTGCCAGCAGCTGTGTGGTGGTTGCGGGTTTGCCAAACCAAATAGAGAGGGCTCCTGGAGTCACCTCTGCCCAAACATACACCTAATCCTCCCAGCACTGGCCGGATCGCAACTCTTGAACGCACAAGACAGTTTAAAAATAGAGGGGGGGAGACAAAGGTCAAATCTACAGAGGGATTTAAGGCCTTATCATTATCACGGAACAGCAGAGCTGAGCTGCAGCCCTGAGAAAGTGCCTATGTGTCTCCCAGAGATGGAGACAGGACAGGAGGCCTCTGCATGACTAACAGCACGCAGACAGAGACATCCACATCTTCACAGATTCAACTCTATTCAGAGCTGCATGGTGAATTTTCTCCCACTTATACATCTAAACTATAATTTTGACCTTATAAATTACAAGAATATTTGCCCACACAAATATTTTAGTTGACATGTCATCATAATGTACAGATTATAGGTCTACTGCTCTGCCTTTAACAGCCAAAACTTTGCCCACAGAAAAAGCACGGAGGCCGTTCTGTCTTTCTACTTTTTAATTTAATAAAACCACATGTGATTTATTTGTTTACTTTTTTTGCAGCGTTGAATTGAATTTGGTTGTGTGGTGACGACTTGTTTCCACTAAGTTCACAGATACTGGAAGAGAGACGTGTGGCAGGATTGTTTAAAATCATGTTGATTTTTCTTGTTTAGCTGCAGACCCACTGCTTTAACATACATCATAACATACATCCAGCACATCATGTCTGTACAGCATTTAGATAACGATTTTTAGTTGATGTTTGTTTTCAGTGCCCTGTAGGCTTTATATATGTTTTAAAAGTCATTGCTTACTGATAAAAACGAGCATGAGGAGAATGAACATAGACAAAGGAGCTTTTGAGGTTTTCCTTATTTCCCACAACAGGTCCTCTGAGAGAAAACTCCAAAGGAGAAAAGGGAGATAACAAGATGTAAATAAAATGCTCTTAGTGGTGTGATGAAATAAACCCTTCGTCTAGAAACAAATAGTAAACTCAAGAGGATTTTAACGGGTTTTCAAAAACCACAAAGTCTCTATTTACACAAGTGTTTTTTTGGCCCAATGAGTCCAACATAAAAAAAATACAAGCACACGTATTGTGTGTGTTTGTCATTTCTCATTTAAAACCTTACAACATTACAGCTGTTAAGATGAATAAGACTAGTATTGTGTGTTTCCTTGTTGTATTTTGATTATTCTGGTCACTCAGACATGTTAGGACAGAGAAGCCTCAGATACAACACATGGAGCATTGAAAAACAAAACAGAATTCCAGATTTAATAAACTATCTCCAAGGCAGGATGACTTACCACGCCCATTGCTGGTGGACAAACTCTGACGTGAATGTATTCAAACCTAATTCAACAATATAAGGAATGAAAACAAAAAGTTGCAGAGAAAATGAAGTTTAATAGCAGACTGATTTTCTGTAACCTGATGTGATCCCTCACTATGGCAGGTGGATATTTTAAGGTAAAGTTGCTGTGCATGAGATGAGAATTGAATTCTCTTGCATCAATCAGAGCCTTTTCCCTTCTTGACGACAGTGAAATCCCACACCGCTCCTCAGCAGCGAAGCTGCCACACAGCTTTACTCCAACAAGTCAAGGAATTTGATTAAAATTGTCTGGTTTTGTAAGCGAGTCGGCTGAACTGACCACAGTGATATTAAATCAGAACCCAGCATACGGAGGTGCTGTCAATTTTCTTTCTTATGAAATGTATGACAGGCCATGTGTTAATTCTGCCCGGCTTTGGCCCCACTATGAGCAGTTAGCTGGTTTATTATCACCTTGTTGTAGCTTAGTGTGTATACATACACTGTATACAAAGTTATTACAGACATGAAAGCACTTAAGCCCACTGAAGGAAAAAGGGTGTTTAGAGGCTTGATAAAAAAATCTCTGTTATTTCAAGGGGAGTTGAGGGCTTTATTGTTAGCTTTCGGCCACAGAGCTGGAGTCAGAGATGCTTTAAAAGAAAAACTCTGACGCTGACCTTTAGGCCTCAATCAAAAGCAGACCCTTTGGTAAAAAATAAAGGAGGCGAGAAGCGGGAGAGAAGAATTTACCACCAGTTCAGGACATGGCTGTTTCGGTTTTACAGAGAAGAATATCAGCAAGTGTGGCCAGAAACAAAACCAGGTGAGCTGCAGCAGATTTTAACCTCAACATCATCACTTCCATTATTTGAAAATTGGAGTTTGACTTCTCATTGTCAATCAGTTATATCAAGCAGAATTCGGAGTATCCTGAAAAAACCCCGGAGACCATTGTGTTCAGTTGCACTTTGTAGGTTTTATTCCAAGGTCTTAATCCCTTTTTTTTTTTTTTTTAGAATGAAAAACACCAGGCATGTTTAATTTGGATTGAGACTAATAAATCCTGGTTAGTCTGTGCATTTCCCCAACATGCAGTCTGCCCACAGAGCCTGTTAACTTTCCCGTGACAGCGCAGCCTCTCAGCCTCCGCCCGGAGCCACCGCCGAGGCTGCGACCTGTCTGCGTCCATCAGCCGAGCTTCGTGCGCGCCTTCATCCTTTTTAATATCGGAACATGTGAGAAAAAAAAACAACAACAACAACAACAACAACCCACAAGCGACGCTGAAGAGACTTAAAACCTCATGAGCCCATTTAGATCAACGACTCAAACAGGCAGGCGACGCTCAACACATCCCGCGTTTTAATACTGTGTTAATGCCGAGAGGCTTAAAAGGCAGCGTTTACTAAAAAAAACAAGCTTTTTCTATTTAACCAGAGAGGATCTTAGCGTTTAAAACGAATTTAAGGTTGATGTTCAAAACAAAGTCAGGGGATGAAAAAGGAATTAAAGCCTAAAAAAAACGGATATATAAAACAAAACAAAAAAAAAAAAACAAAAAAAAAAAAAGGAAACGGAGATTAAAAAAATAAACCCAAACATTTGGGCTAAATTAGAATTTAGAATTTAAAAGCGTAATATTCCGACGATTTATTATTATTTCTAAGTATTTGTCTTACATTTAAACTGATTTAGAGATATCAAAAAACAAATTGATGAGCAGGCAAAACTGTAAGATCAGTTATGTTGAATAAAAAGTCGACACGTTTCTTCATATTATATTTGTCATAAAATAAGAATGTTTTTAATTTGTTAAATTATATGAGCAGCAAACTATCAGAAATGTATTTTACAGTGGGCTCCTTTAAACTGATAAGAGACTTCAGAATATTTGAAAGTTTATGAAATGAAAATTTAATATTCACTATGAAAAAATAATAACAGCCTATATATAAAACGAAATGACAAAGTTCTTCTTAAAAACAGTGTGTGCTTGTGTGAAAGAGTGTGTGTGATGTTTTTCTCTCTTGATGAAGAGGGTTGGGTGGGTGGGGGGTCCAGGTCTTTTTATTTGTTGCCCCTGAGGAAGGGGACTTACCCTCCTTTTTGTTCTACACTTGAGCCTCTTAGAGACGAAAACTCCTGATGTTACTTAAAGCTACTGCTGCTTCTCAGAGATCAGACAAACACAACAAAGGCAGAAATACCAGCAGAAGACAAAATGTCCACCTTTAGGAAAGGACAGGAAACGGGTAAGCTCTCTTGCTTTGCCAAGAAAAGCCTTATATTATATGTTATATATATAACATTGAGTATTTTTCAACAACACCAACATGACTTTTCTTTAAAAGAGAAGTGCTGATAAATCTGGTTAATATTAAAGGACATAACACACACACACACACACACACAACCTGACATTTCCTGATCTAAAATGGAGACAAAAACTTCAAAAATATCAGAAAAACAACCAAATTGCAGATAAGCCCTATATGATAGAACAATATGTTTTCTTTGGTTCTCACAGAAAGAAGAGGAGAGAGATTACAGTGGGAAAACACGAGTCCAGAAAAACAAGAGAGATGAAGAGTGAAAAATATCAGAAGTGATCATCTAACAGGAGCCACAGGAAGCAGAAAATGTCACCTGATCTGATGGACACAGATCAATTTCCAGCCTTTAGACCCCTGTCTCCAGCGGAGGACGCCTGATAGACATGAATCATCCCTCCTCATGCCTCCTACTGTGTGTGTCCAGCGTGTGTTGCTGCTTTTGAAAATGTTGACATCTGAATTAGGGCATCAACTGCTCTTAATATGTGAGCTCATTCTACTAAAGCCCTTTGTCACAGTCCTAAATGATAGACTTTGATGCACAATGTGTTGATTAGAAACTGCTGATGCATTTGCCTTTAAAAAATGCTGCTTATGCTCAATACCGCAAATTAAAATCATGCATTTAATTTCTTAGTCTGAGCTGTGAAACTCACAATCTATTAAAAATCAGTTTTTATCTATCAAGTAAAAAAAGTGCATGTTATTACTTTATGTTCTTAAATTAAATTGCATATACATTAAATAAAAATACATTGTAAACCACAGGGAAACATTTATAATTCAATTATCTCATAAATACAATCATCCCCATTTTCTTCAAAATACTTGCACGAATGATATCAAATCAAAAGTAAACAATTTAAATTTGACTGGCTTTTATGAATGGGGAGACGTGATAACATTTCAAACAGCAGTGATAATTGATCGGAAACATGATAATATAGAGATAATATGTTGTAAAATACACTGGGTTTAACAGAATGCTTTACAGACTAATTATGAGGGGGGAAAAACAACAACAAAGAAATAAAAAGAGGAATTTAAATGATGATGTTGTAAGAAGTTTAAATAAATGCTGAAGCCTCCTACTGTGAGAACACACAGTGTTACCTCCAAACAGGCAGGCAGAGCACTTTATAATGGAGTCCTTACTGTCTTATAAACCCTGGCAGGCTGTTCTCATGGGCCAGCAGAGTCATAAGCCCCTTACACACATACACACACTACACACATACACACACACACACACGTACATTAAAGCAGTACCTGGCTGCTATAGGGAGGCTTGTGCAGCAGATGTGGGGTCAGTGCTGCAGGGCCTTGCATAAGGCCTCTAACTAAAGAAATCCTTTTATATTGTTTAATTACTCATCAATTACAGGAAAAGTTGCTAATTAATTCAATTCAGCAAGTCTTAATGAGATTTCTGAAAAATCTCAGAGATTAGCAGATGTGACAAGCTGCTTTGTATTTTATTTTTGGAGATTTAGGAAGTTTGTTTGTGCATTTTAACTTGCTCACCTTTTATTTGAGGGTATAAAATTCAAAACCCTTAACAGCTTCAAAATACCAGCACTTAAGACTTTGTATTTATATGTTGTCTGCACTGGCCCAAGCCTTTTGAGGATTTGTTACAGTTCGCCCAAATGCTGTTGACTTTTCAAGAGCTTTTTCGGATGTGCGTGTAATTGAGCACTATAATGATGAAGGAATCTTCCTTTGATTACGTGTATTGGAAATAAATGAATAAATAAATAAATGAAAAAGAAACCGCACATAACCGGTTAGTTCTGGAGGCCCCTTGGTTTTGGTTCACTTATGTCTCTTTATTCACTTATGTCCTTTGCCTTTTGTTCCATTATTGTCCCGACTCTATTCATGCAGAGGCATAATACATCAGAAAAGCAACCACAACAATGTAATTACAAACAAGTGTCAGACTGTATTGTTTATCTAAAGTTCACCAGTTTCCAAAACATGTTCCCATTCCTACCTGCTGACTGTCGGTGGCGGGGCAAAGCACACCGTGTATGTGTGTCTCAAAGACGGGTGTTTAGCATCACAGCTGCTGCAGAGCCGGAGGGGAAGGCAAGCAGCTAATGCAGCCAATTAAAGTCTAATCCAGTGATGAAGCATTGTCTCAGGAAGATAACAGAGCTGCTAAGTGGCACAGCTAATGACAAAGGAGAGGTGGGGATCACTGCTGGATAATGCTGAACACCCTGTCTTTATGAAACACATGCGGAATAAAATGAAAGCATACTGTGACTGTGAGATAATAGAGATAGGGGTCTGGAGAACACTACTGCATACAGGAAGTGTGAAATCTGAGAGGAAAGTATGGACAAAAAGTGCAACTGAAAAAACCTGTGTGGTTAAGGTTATATTGAAATAATTAAGTAATAAGTGATGGTTGTACAGGGCAGGCTACAGGCTATATTACTTTAGTTATGACTCTTGCCTCGGATGTCACTTATTCTAAAATTTAAAAAAAAAAATCCCCCTAAAATATATTATTTTTGTACATATTATACAAAAAAAAAATTAATAAATATTCAATTCCTTGAGGAGGGTTTGCAGTGTAAACATTTTAATTTCCAGCAGAAACAGCCTCAGTTGTTTTTAAATTTTAAATTCACATTTAAGCATGAAGCTTGTATTGTTTTTGCACTGTTTGTGCACAAATAGACTGTGAGCAAAGATGCAGTAATGAAACCTGGAGAGGTGGAGCAAACTGTTGTGTAATCTGTGTTGTGTAATACTGCATTTTGCTAGGTAAGGTATTACATTATTTCAAAGGGACAGAAATTTACCCTCAACATGTGACATGCTTCACAGAACCACACACACTCACGGAGCATGGACAGCATGGACAGACAGCGTGTAAAAAGTGCTCTGCAGAGAAAATAAAAGCATGCACATCCACCACCACTTCCACAACATAAAACTGACACCTCAGACAAAAGTACTAAGTTGCTAATTCAACAGGCTTTATGAGGCTTAGGGGACCATTGTCATGCGGATCACAACATAATGGTCTTTTAGATGCACCAACAAGATTAGTTGCAACATTTCCACACCTTCCTGCTAGTAGACAGCATGCAGACATCAACAGAGGGCTGTGTTTAAACACTCAGGCTGATGTAATTAACTATTTACTCAACATTTAATATTGACTAATTCATCTGTGTAACAGGATGAAAGTTGGACAAGGGCTGCACAGTGTGAGTGTTTGCTGACTATTTGTGAAACAGTGTGCTGTATGTAGCTGAACTGTGGGAAGTGACAGGCTGGGGACTTACAGACCACCTTTAAACAGGGAAACACCTTCAAGTGTGATTTATGAAATTATATCAGTGCCCGATATTGTTCTTTATAGAGGTTTTCTTGGCAGTGTAACTTCATAAATCATTAAATTAATTTAAAGTGTCCATTTTTCAAATTGAATGTCAAGGCTGTACAGAGGACATTAATGTCTTTGCTTGAGGAAATAAATGGGTGTAATCTTCAGGTACTGATGGAAAGTATGGATGTGATCACCAATGAATACACAGTGAGGAAATTTTTTTGGATGATAAGATATAATTATACATTACTAGGGATTTGATTTGTTTTAAAACTTTAGTTAATGTATCCTCTTTATTTGGGACCTTTGACCTAAAGTACACTATAAATGTGTGGATTTTAAATCACAAACACATTCTGGGAAATAAATATGGGGACCGTGAAAACTATTTTCCAAATTAAATTTAAACCATGTCTTCTGCAATATAATATAATCCTGCACAGATGAAATATATCAGTCATGCCTTTACAATTAATCACAAACTTTGTACAAATATGAAAAACATTTTAAATTTTAGACTCTGCTGTACTCTGTCCATGTTTATTCTGCTTTGTTTTTGCTTTGTAGATTTCATGCTCTATCTCCTTTTCTGAACCGGTCTCTAGGAAATAATTTGCACTCTGAAAGAATAAGAATCTATTTTTCTTCATTTGAAGAGGTGATGTTAGTTATAATTGCAAACTCTTGTCACTGCTGCCATAATAAATTAAAATAAATAAATATATTTTGATCACATTTTCAGTAAAGTCAACAATGCATATGCTAGAAACAAAGATACTGAGTTACATAAAAGATAAGATTATGGAGATTTGATCTTTTTACCTGACAGGAACAAAAACACCTTAACTCATTTGATTACACTTAGGAGGTTAAGCCTGCTTCCTGAGTGGCTGTATGTGTATGTGTGTACATGCTGCAACCACCCACTCAATTTTTCGCTCTGTCAGGAATAGGAAAAGAACAAATTTGCATTAAATTTTTATATTTCTAACATGCATATCTTATTCCAACTTGAAGAAAGAAAACCCCATAAAAAACAGAGAGGAATCTCCCTTTAAACATGCAACGTAAGCTCAGTAATCATCCCTCGAAGTGCTTACAGGCACAGCACTGTACAATCAACAGAAATTTGTAGGAACGGAAAGCCCTGGCAGGGCCCAGGCTCCTGAGATCATGTCTGTTTTATTGGGGGATAAATGTTGCCATTGACATTGTGGAGGAGGAAGACGGAGCGTGGCCGGCCCAGCTCTAATTGGCTGCATTAGCATCATCATTGCTGTACGTCCTCCCCTCCCACTCTGGCTCCGTCCCCTGTGCTTTGATTGGCTGCGTCAGCATTCCAGTGCAATTTACAAGCTACCTCAGGGATGGTTTTTTTTTTCTTTTTCTTTTTCTTTCACCCCCCCTTTGCCACTTCAGTTTTTTTCTTTTCTCTGCCAGGGCCTAACAAGCGTCAGTGTGTGTGTGTGTTTCATGTCCTGAGTCTGCTCCAACAGCGTGCCAATACAAAGGGGCTGAGAGTTGTGGAAGATTTGACTGAAACCAGAAGAAGAAGAAGATATATTTATGAAACAAAAATCCTTCAGCTTTACAGTGGCTTCAGAAAGTATTCAGATGCCTTTAGCTTTTGCACACTTTATTGTGGTGCAGATATATTTTTAAATGGATAAAAGTGCACATCGATCTACACTCAATAACCCCCAGTGAAAAAGAAGAAACGCGTTTTAGAAATTTATTAAAAACCAAAACCTGAAATCTTACATTTACAAAAGTATTTGGGCTTGTTGCTGTGGCACTCCAACATGTGGCCAGATACATCCTGTTTGCTTTCATTTTCCTTGACATGTGTCCACCTAGCAAATTGAATCTACTGGGCGTACTATAGAAAGGCACACACCTGTGTATATAAGGTCCCATGATTCACACAGCATACCGGGACAAAAGCCAAGTCATGAAGTCTGAGGAACTCTCTGTAGACCTCCTTGAATTTTGGTGAGGAATATATCAGGGTATGGGTATTAAACCATTTCTGAAGCTTTGAGTGTTCCCTGGAGCACATTGGCCCCAGTAAGTGTTAAATAAAAGAAGCCTGGAACCGCCAGGACTCCGACACTTGGTTGTCTGGCCAAACTAAGTAGCTGGACAAGAAGGGCCATGCTCAGCGAGATGACCAAGAATCCAACAATCTCTCCTCTGCTGAGGTTGGAGAACCTCCCAGAAGGACAACCTCAGCATGCTCTCCATCAGTCAGGCCTTTATGAAGTGAATAGACAGAAGCCACACTGAGGAAAATGTACATGACGCCCTCCATGAATTTTACCAAACTTACTGGCTAATATGCCGAAGCATGATGGTGGCAGCTTCTCAGCAGCTGAGAAAGGAAGACTGAAGGGATGAATGTAGGCAAATACAGAGAGATCCTTGAAGAAAATCTGCATCAGAGAGCATGCTACCTGAGACTGGGGTGATGGCTCACCTTTCAGTACGACAGTGAGGCAAAACTTGGCTTGGGAGAGGAATGGAATGGAATAACCTGCCTGAAGCTAGCTATGAAAAACTTATAGAGACTTCCAAGAAGACTCAAAGCTCCTAAAGTACTAAATGAAATGTATTTTGGTAAATGAGAGATTTCAGTTTGTCTGATGAGATTCACCTGAAAAAAAGCTAAATGACACAAGACAGAATGAGCCTTTTCAGGGTCGCAGTTAATCATGATCGTCCCACATGAAAAAGACCTCACTCCGTATATTGAAGCACACACATTGTCAGTAAAGGCACTCGCACGATTGCAGTGTGCATGAACCAAGTGTGAGACACTAATTACTTACATGACTGCTGTATGTGTTGAGTCTGTCATTTCATCAAAGGATTTATCAGGGTAAAAGTCAGCAAGTTAAGGGACATGAACAAGTAGCTACGATCTTAGAAAGCAAGTTTTTTAGTATTTTAGATTTTCTTACCACATCGCTGAGGCATATCCTCAGATTTTCATCTCTTCAGTCTTTTCTTTTCACAGCACCTGTGATCAGTTTTGGCTTTTGAAACCCTTTGAAGTGTCAACTCTGAAGGTGTCTTCCTGTGCCTATAGAGTATGAAGGGAAATGTTGGGAGACGGGGGATCCTTAACCCTGGATGTGTGATGATCAACTTTATGCATGGACTACTTACTTAACAGTGCAATGTGTCTATAAACTGCATTACTCAGGCCACTAGAAACATGCTGTACAAGCCAGGATGAACAAATTACTTCAGTATAGTAGGCCGCCATTTTAATGTCTCCAGCCCATTGTGCCCTAATACCTCCTTCTGACACACACACACACACACACACACCCCTGCAGGTAGGCAGACAAAACAGGAAGTTAAGGTTTAAATCAGTACAACACGTCAGCAGAGGACAGAAGTGCCACTTGCACAACAGGATATATAAAGATAGTGTATACTTGAGCACATGTATTCATGCACATGCGCACACACCTGTCTCCATCCCTCCTCCACTAACCCCACAACTACTCTCACACACAAAAAGAGCGAGAAGCTTTGTGGATCATCTTTTTCTGCAGCCCAGCCATCTTTAATCCCTGCAGAGGGATTTAGGTAGTGAGGGGGGAGGGATGGTGTCTCCAAGGTGAGGTCCTCCCTGGGGTACTCTCAACCGGGGAGCAGGGGCCTAATTGGGGCCCTTGTAGCTACAGTTAGTGCTCTCAGCTTGGCTGCACAGAGGCTTTGTTTCAGAATCAACAGACAGGAGAACTGTAAATTAAACTCTGGCTTATTAGGTTTTATTTGGATCCATTTCCAATAATAATCCATTCCCTTGTATTACATTTTATTACAATTTAAAAGGTATTACTGCAATGCCTTGCTGCCAAATGATTCTCTAGGTGACCAGTGAACAGGCTGAAATCCTCAAATATTTACAAATTACTGGGGATAATGTGAATCACATGTTACGGTCTTGGTAGTCACCAGATCTTAACCCAATTGAACATGTGTGGAAGGTTTTGTGCAGACCACCACCAATTGTCAAAACATCATATGAGTGAATACGTTTGGGAAGAAAGATGTTCCATCCTTCAGTAGAGTTCAGAGACTTTGTAGAGTCAATGCCAAGGGGCATTGAAGCTGTAATGACACCTATCTGTAAATATGTAAAGATGATGATGAAAGTCTGCAGCAATGCTCTTTTAAGGTATTATTTCATTGTTCATCATGAACTGTGAACAGCCATCTTATCACCAAACAAGCTCAGACAAATGACACAATAAAACAATGACCGCTGGCGACATGTCTGAGGGGTTGCTGCTTCTCTGCGAAGCAGTTGGACAAAGTGAAAGCTTATTGTGTCTGGGCCCTGCGTCTTATTTGGCTGCACTTCATGGTGTCTTGCACAATAAAGAGGTTTTTTTTCTAAGTGTCTTAATACTGAAAAAGCAAACACAGTTGGGTAAAACACATTAATGCATGACCTGGGATCAAAAAGTGTGGCTTTTGGTATTGTAGTTGGACATAATTAACTGCAACAGAAAAATCGAAACCCACACAAGGGACAAAAAAGTTATTTTTGCTTTTAGATCAAACAAAATTAAAATATGTATTGGATTTAGTACATGAACCACATGAGGGAATATGTGGTCAGCTTCTACTTAATTTATGAGAAAATACATAGTGTTGACAAGTAAATAAATACATTTCCTTCTCTCACTCTCACATTGCAACATGGTTCATACCCGATTTCACAATCTTGTGTGTATCTGAGTGTGTGTGACAGATGGTTGTCAGTGTGATGAACATCGGGATGACTCAAACATCCAGCCATTAAAGGATTAGATAGTATTTCTGTTGCTCCACAGATCAAAGTCCCACCAAACTATATCATGTCTGCTCCAGAGTGTCGCCTTTCCTGTCCCACATCATTTCAGGACCCAGATGAAATAAAGGACAATAAAAGAATACGTTCACAGACTCAGTTTTCACTTCCACTCCACAAAATATGACATGATGAAGATTGATTATGTCTCCTGCAAATTGCATTTACATACTAATATGTTTGCCACAGCAAAAACAACTTGGAAGAGACGCTTCCAAAATGATGGTCTTAATCAAAATCATTGGGGAGAGGTTTTTAATGACTGCAGAAGCTAAAGTGGATCCTCTTTAAACATCAACTACATAGATCTTCGTGTGATTGCATTTAATTTGATTTTTTCAACAATATCTGCTGGTAGCAACTGAAGTGTGATTTATAAAAAAAAAACTTTACTTCTGTGTGAAAAAATGACAACTTTACAAGGAAAAACGCAAAGGCATTAAAAAACAGAAACGCCTCAATGTGAGTCTAACCCCAACACTCACACATGGGACTCAAGATATTAGTCCCAGTCTATGGTGTCAAAGTCCTGAGCTTTGTACAATCACCACTCACCCCAAGTAACTTTTAATCCAGGCAGCGATTACATGAAAAGACATTTGGTTGACGATTAGTTGGATACAAATGTAATTCTAGAAGACAGGAAGTTAGCTAAGATTATATACAGTAAGATATGATATTCTGTGTCAGTCAGATGTTCTTGTTTTCTCGTGTCAGCCCTTTGAATATAAAGGACAGATTTATCAGTTTGAGAAGATTTTAGTAGTAGAGTGACTCTTGGGTTTGCACATGGATCATGGATTGTGCTTCGACACGCTCAAAAGTGTTTAGCAAGATGAAACAAAGTCTGAAATACTATGATTGGAGACTGAGACTAAAAATAAAGCAGTTCATTTTCTTACATGAACCTACATGTAGAAGCAAGTCCACCATATCAGACAAGACTGTAATCTGAAGAAAAACACTGGAATCAGGAGTGAAGGAGGAAGCCAGTCGAAGTTATTATGGGGCAACAAAATCCACTCTGGGAAGGGGTCGTGGAGGACAATTAAAGTTGTCACGAGTGCTACAGGTAATTTCAATCCTCCAACACCTTTTCGATAAAGATATGCAACCCAACATCCTTTCTTTCTACAATATCTGTGCATGGCAAATATATCAGTGTTAATGGAGATAAAAAAAATAAATAAAAAAAAGACTGTAGTTACGATTATTGTACGAAAAAATCATGCTGACCTCCACACTCTAACTTTCCACAGTGCACATACTGGACGATACTTTCTTGGGATAGAGGTGAAGAAACAAAGAGAGGAGAACTTAGCAGTTGGGATAAGAGTCAGGTAGAGAGGAGGGAAGGGAGTGTGAGGATGAGTCAGTGAGATTATATGGGGGAGGAAGGATGGGAGATGGAAGTCTGTAATTGGTTGCCTTGAGAGGATTAACCTGTCTGCCTCCAGCTTCTCCCTTCTACCTTAAACAATATACTATATACCCACGTTACTGTGGCAACTACTGTCTCTGCCTTTAACCCCCTATCGTACCACTTCCTCCCTGCAGCCCCAGCATCTCTTGATGTCTTATTCTTTGTCTTTATCCTGACTCTCCCTATAGCTTCACCTCTGCCTCCTTCCTGTTATTTTGTCCCTACTCATTGATTAATGATTAATTAAGAAAGTGACTCAGTTCCTAGTGAGGGAGTTGTATTGTCTAGCTATGGTATGCTACATTAGCATCTGAATTTCCTGACTCCTTCACCACAAACACTATAATTAAAAGTTAGGGAAGGGCATCCCCTTCCTTTTATCTCTGGATTTAATTTTGCTTTGAGACTTCATACCACACACACACATATATATATATACACGCGTACACATTTCCCACACACACACTCCTCACCTCTGATGTAGCCGCAAGGCAAGCAGACACTAGTTTGTGTGAGAAACCACAGCCAGCCACACACACAGAAACACAGACAAACACTCCTGTGAAAAGACAAGAGAGCGTTTGCGAGGTTCCCACCATATCGCTCTATGACAC
Source organism: Rachycentron canadum (assembly GCA_038496675.1). Classification (NCBI taxonomy): domain Eukaryota; kingdom Metazoa; phylum Chordata; class Actinopteri; order Carangiformes; family Rachycentridae; genus Rachycentron; species Rachycentron canadum. Next base: position 11,416,988 of record CM076660.1, on the reverse strand, counting down.
CACACAATAGGACAGGAAATAACACCCAGACAACACACACCTTCATCCTGGATTCTGTCTGAACAAACACTTGATTGAGAATAGTAAGATTAATGGATGAATTCAGTTTGCTCAATAACAACAATGATATGTCTGACTGTTGTGCAGCCAACTATGAGAACACAGGCTCATTAAACATCAAATGCCTGGATGTTGGATGCCTATATGACCTGTTATCCATCCAGATACACATGTAAAAAAAAAAAAAAACATCTGTAGAGTTCTGCTACAGTATTTAAAATGGTTTTCCATTCACTATGTATCTGTTTAAATTGTGATTTGATCGTGTAATCTTTATTAATCTCGGCCAAAATAGCAGCTAAATCTTCTGTCACTGCAACTCGAACTGTAGTATAAACCTTGCAGTGATCACATTAGTTTTCCTTTTGTGCTAATGGGAGCAGTTAAAGCTGCATGGTGGCGAATGACAACAACCCACCCATGAACTTCATGACTGATGTTGGATCAGCTAAAGAGGCTGCTGATGATCCATGAAAGTCGGGCTTACTGGGATGAATCTGAGTCATAACTGATAGTGAATCCCTTCTCTGCTTTGCTGACTAACATGTTTTGCTCACCTGTGCTACGAAGAAATGTCAAGGACACTAGCGGATTAAATGAAACTCTGTCAACTAAAAATATATGCATCATGTATGTGTGAACAGGAAGGGATTATCTTTTTCTGATTTATCAAAAATGAATGTATGTTGTCACATAAATTTGATGCAATTCTACATTTGTCACATTGTGTGGTAATTTTAGTTTGGTATGTATTTATCTTAGTGTAAGTATTTAATATGTATCCTCTTGCTTGTTGATGAAGAAATAAATTTAAATTTCAACAGATATTCACATTAATCACAGATGCAGATAAGCTTTATTCATGTAGAAATAATCTTATAGATGCTGCAGTTTCAGTTCATTCTCTTTTTTTTCACTGTTTCATACTGTAATTTACGGACAGGGATGCGACACAAACAAGCATGTAAGTCAAGCTGAAGAACAAAGACTAAAACCAAATGACAAAGATGTCTGTGGCTGAGGCTCAATAAAGCTGCCACACATTGTTACAGCCTGAGCTGAGACGCACAACAGAACCACACACCCCATCACAGAACCAAGGATTATACTTTTTAAGCAACATCTGTCTTTCCTTCTCTTCTCTGATTCCCTCTCCCTCTAACCTTCAGGAGGACGGGATAAACAAGCCAATACGCATCCAGATCATAAACCATTATCTTGATCCTTTGTCTGTCTCCTGTGTATGTTGACAGAGATTACAAATGACCATGTTTATGTATGATTTTGCTTGGCTGCTGTTGGTTTGGTTTTCCTGTGTATAACCAGATGTGGGCCACATCACTCGGGCCAACTGTAGTTTGTGTTTTAAAGTCTTCATGCATGAGTGATTCCCTGGATGGAGTTGTGTTGTTCTCAGTGGCAATGCAGTCAATCTACTCATCAAGAAGCCAAAAGACCAACCAAGTTAACCAGCAAACCACTCTGCCAAGTAGTTAACTAGGCATTGATCCAAATGGACAACTGGAACAGACAGAGATAAACTTTGTTGAGGTGAAGCCTGGAGTTTTTTGGGGTTTATTTTGATGATTATTGCCAGTTACTGGAGCCAGAAAATCCAAACGGAGGCAACAGATTGAAGCCTTGTTGTAGCTGGAGTGAGTCAATGAGATGTAAACATTGTGTCTGAGACCACTTGAAATCTGGGAATCTCCTTTCAGAGAAATTATGTACTATTATAACTGTTCACACCAATGCTGTGGTGGCAACATGATCACTGGGTGGATTACTTTTTCAAAAATTATTTTAGAGCAATATTTATTAATGGCAGAAAGGTGGTTGGGATAGATTGAAGGGGTATAAAGTGTACAAATGTGACACTAAAGGCTTGCAGGGCTCCCATCCACTGTGATGTTTGTGGTTAGGTTTAGACAACAAAATCACTTTGGTTTAAGTAAGAATGATCATGATCAGGGTTAAATGTAAATAAACGCATCATGCCTGAACTTTTTCTGTATTAAACCAGACCAAAATCTTTCCTAACCCTAACCAAACACTATGAGTATCTGAATATTTGGACTTGCCAAACCCAGCATTTAACAAATTCTCCTTATTAGATAAATAGAAAACACAATGAGGTTAGAATATTTGCTGTATAGTTTAGTTATATATGAAGGTAATTTCTGGGAAACAGGTGTGAATTATGGCTTTCACAATCGAAATATACATCTTTAGCAACTTTACAAGCAGCATCCTCGTGGAGGGGTCAGATGGTCCAAATTCATGTTGCACAGTCCAAAATTATCGAAATGCACACTTTATTTCACATTCTAGAGCAGGTCTTTCCAGATATGGCAGGTCTTTCCGGATATGCCATACACTGCTGCCATACAAGCTGAATTTTGCGGAAGTGTGTGCAACATGATGCACAAGTCATCTGCAATATTTTGAAGAATAATGGAACAACATATAGTGATACCATCAGACAGTGTGGAATATGATGATTTTCTCAGTGTTGAAGATCAAATTTAATATTGTTTTCAAACCAGCTATTATATAGTTAATTTATATTGTGTAAACAAAACAAATAAAACAATAAAGCAAGTCTACTGTCTACTCTGGCTTGAATCTTTACAACTTCTGTTTTATTTATGTAGTTTTGTTTATTATTTTTATTGGTTATAATAAAATTATACTCACCAGGTTCATTTATGAGGTATGAGTTATGGTAGAATCATAATTGTTCCAAAAGGGCAAGAAATACAAGCATTGAAATAACCAACCAGTAAACCACCCAACACATTTTCCAACAAAAATTTCGACTCGCTAACATGCAAGATGCAAATGATATAAACAGCCAACTAAACAGTTATCACAACAAAATGTCAACCAACAATCCAACCAAACAGTCATCTGAAGCTGGAAGAAAGACTGCAGGCAATGGGCACAACAGTCAGTCCACTCAACAGTCAACAAACCAGCTCCACCAAACCATCAATCATACCACCAAATTGTCAACTAGACAACACACCAACCAAACAGCCATCTGGAGCGGAGGCAATCACACCAGGCAGCCACACCTTTAGGTTTGGCGGCATGTGGCCTTAGACAGAAAACACCACACTATGTTTGTCATTACAGTGACACAGTGTACAATCAAATGATGAAGATTAATGACATGCAGAGCTGGGAGAGATTATGTCTTTGTTTACCCCAGGAAAAGGCCATCCGTAAAGTGCCAAGCCCAAACAGCGGACCAGTGACGGTACAGTATGGGCCTACGTGCTGGGAAATCCTTCAACCTAAAGACCAGATCATACCTGCGTCACAGGAATCCAGCCTGACACAGTAGCTGGAATTTCAACATTTTACATTATGTGAAAAGACAAGAAATACGAGATACAGTTGATATTGATACACAGTTAATCCGGGATAAATAATGCAACGCATCAGAACAGTAACATGATGTTATATATCATGTTTGTTTTAATGAAACATACAAGTCTGCAGAAAACAGCTGTAGCTCTGTACCACTGTAGGACAGCAAATAACTAATATTTCCATTGTCTATTAATCTACCAGTTTATTTACTAATAGATTTTGATTAATCTCCAGAATGAGGCCAAAAATATCCACAATAAGCTCCCATAGCCCAAACTAACATCCTGAACTATCTTGTATTGACTTTTTTGTCAACTGTGTAATCCCAAAGTTTATTACACTGAAGAAAATATGAAATGTTTCTGTGTCTAAAAGGTATTTTATCAATTATTGAACACTTCATTTTCTATTGACTGTTTAGTTTGATCAATTCATTGCTTCAGCTCTAGATCACTGTATGAATATTGGATAACAACCAAGGAATAATTTTCGAAGAAACACCAACAGAGCTAGTACAAAGCAGAGTACAAATCAGCTGTGACGTGCCTGTCAAAAGCTCTGAAAACATATTTCACATTTCATTATGGGAAATAATGAAATGAACCAACTTTAGCGTAGAAAGCAGGATAATAAATACTATACTGCCGACAAGCAAATGATTTATTTCAGAGCAGCATCTGCTGTGGTGATTTATATAATTTCCAAATCAATTAAAATCCAATTTCAGCCATTCTAATTGGTTTTGTCCATCCTTGTTTAAACCCAGGCTGATATTAGAAGTGGCTTTATTTTTATCTTTAGTAATAGTATATACAAAATTCTAATTGCCCAAATTGCAATGTAATTCAACTCACAAGTGAATGTAGTTTGTTTTTTTTTTAAATTGAGAATGTAAATAAATAATAATAAAAGCTCTTTTATCAAAAAGTCTTAAAATATTGAATCCACCATTTTCCATCAACAAATATGATACAGAAAGTGCAGAAAGTTTATGAATTAATTTGCAGCAATTTAAATTTCTATGTGACCAAGAAGGTTTATCATTTTGTGTAGCCATCTGAAGCATTTTTAAACATGCTGTATGAACATTTGGTGACAGAAAAAGAAAGAAGAACCTGGTCAGGACGATGACAAGGGATATTTTTATCTCAGAGGCATTTCATTACTACGGATCTACCTGTGCAGCACCACAAGATTTAAAGGTGGAGACTACCCGCGCATCACACCTCTGTTTGAATTGCTCAAAGAAATAGAAATAAAAGCACAGACAGGTACATCGAAAACCTTCAGCATCTCCTTTTAGATGATGACTCACTCATCTTTTAGTTGTTTCTGAAGGTCCATGAACTGTCAGATTATAACTCATTTATCACTGCCATATAATGAGAGTACGTTTTGCTTGAGGAGTTTTAGTAAAGCCAGGTGTGACTGCCAGGCTCAGACAGAGAAAATAAACACCTCCTGTGTGATCCCTCACGCCTGGTTAACATCACTGACAACATGCCGTATTTCACACAATCGCCAGCAGATAGTTTTTTCTCATAGCTGATGAGGAATCCAGTAAAGCATGAGATACCAAATTTTGATGACACTGCTGATGATGCTCCTTGCTCCTGCTCCGTCACTGGGTCAGGTGAGGTTTTATGAGCACAGTTGCTGTTTTGATAAACAGTAAATTGGGCTGCGTGTCTCTTTGTTATGATTGGAGTCATGTTTCAGGGGAGCAGAGAACTGTGTGAGGTCTGGCCATGAAAGAAGGAGGATAAATGAGTCTTTAGGCTCACTGTACCACCAAACCTCTCTGAGAGGTTGCGCCCCTGCTGATTCCACATCTAATGTTAACATACAACCCAAAGACATTACATGCCTACATCACTATGGCAATGTCTGCACATATACAGACATATTCTTAATATATTTTATTTTTGTTTCATTTTCTCCTGCAATAGAAGAACAAAATCAAGCTAATTTTTAAACATCTGGTCATGTGGTAGATCTGGTACATCTGGTGATGCATATGAGATCTAATGTCAACCACATTGTGGCTGAGGCTAGGACAATATTGTTATTACAGTTTGCAAGACAGCAACAATTAGCTGTGGCTCTGTGACCTCCTGCATTAAAGTCACATGAACTGCATGTCCACTCACCACCCCCGATCGCTACGCCCTCACTTTACACCTTCCTAGATTAAAGACTATGTCCTGCACTGGCTCTGAATGGACATCCAGAATCGTCCAATATAAATCCTGGCCGTGCCCACACTCATATCAACTGTAAGTTATTCCACCACTACTTGTGATGTTGCTATTGGTTCAACTTTTAGGATTTACACCACAGCAGCATTAACAGAACTTGAACTGTCTCAGAATAGGGAGGTGATGAGCAATGGTGAAAACCCTTCATGAAAAAGAGCATTACAGTTAAAAGAACATCATCACAATTGAAAACATTACTATGGAGGTGCTATGGACTGAGAATCCTTGGTTTTAACTTATTACTATTTCTACCAGAGCCAAGGCTGTGATAATTAGTCCTGACACCTCAAAAGGTTACCAAAATAAAATTGTCATGATGATAGTCATTGTAAATACAAATGCAGTAATACTTGCTAACCTCTCCTGCCGTTCCTCCTGGAGGCCCTGCTCTGTTTGATGTTTGGATGAGAGGTAGTGTTTGTTAGGCAGAGACGCACCAGGTCAGCCCCGCCGCAGGTTGGTTCATGTCTAACTCACTGTGGGTGGAAAGCATCACTGAGGAAACTCATGTTGACAAGAAGGGGGATTTGAGAAAGACACTGTTAGCACTGGGCTCTTTTCTGAGTCTGTGTTTGTGGGATCAATCGAGCATGATGAGAGCTTCTCCTGCTAGTGCTGATAGCGTCCTTACTGCTTTTACATTACATTAATATTGCATTTGTTCGAAGCACTACATTTTTTTCCCAACTGGGAAAAGAATTTGGGACTCAGTGTTGTGCTGCATGACCCTTTGACATGCGAAAAAGAAACTGAACCCTGCAATGACTAAACCACCTACAACCACCTCTGCTATTACATCTCATGCTGCTAACATTGGTAATGCACAAGTATATGTCAGCCTGAACTGTAGTACAGAAGAAATCAACATGTCAAACTGTAATAAATCTGAACAATAACATCAGCAGTGATTTCACATGAGAAAGGAAATATTCTGCACTGATTATTATTAAATCATATTTCAGTCAATTATGACTATTATTTTATAGGTCGCACTGCTTTGCTTAATTACCTCAATGATTTCTACCTTAACTACTCAGTGCAGTTTGTAAAAATCACACTTAAAATCGCACACACACTTAAAGCATGACGAATAACTTCACCTGCCATGGCCTTGTTTGCCCCTGTGCCCTTCACAATGCAGCTAATCCGTAGATTCACCAGAGATCCCTTTATGCATTCGCCATGAGTGGAGGTCCGCAGCTCTGAGCGCAGGCAACCTAACTGCCCCCCCTGAGACCAGCCTAAACAAGGGGGCCTGAGCCTGTCAATTACCCCCAGGAGTTGGTACACCAAAGCATATTGGATGCCGCTAACATACACATGCACACACCTATTCTCGCATGTTGGTGGAGGAGCAGTGGCATAATGGATATGTATGACACATGCATACACACAATCACACACCCAGACAGCTGTGATTTCCCCAGGTAGCTGCTCTAAGCCTGCAGAGGGAGGATTTGTCAGACGGCCTTGTTTAACACAGATGTCAAAATGAGAGTAGCACAGCACAGTGGGAGGAGGATGAAGTTGATTTTTGAGATGTTCATCTCATGCTGCTTTTGATTGACAGGGAGACAAGCTCTCAGTTTAACCCTCCATGTCTGACAGAACATCTCCTGAATGATAAAGTGGAGACACAACTCAATTTAAGCAGCTGTTCATGTCGATGAGGTTTTGTGGGGTCAAAGGGGTTTTTGCATTTGAATTTACCACAATATTTGGGTCCTGCTGTCTCAGGAGGCTGGAGTGCACGCCGGAAATATTTAGTCACCCTAGCATAATGGCTCTGGTGATGGCAGTGTTGTATTGGTCTATTGGTTAGTCCACCACATTGTGCTGCTCTTATCCTGCAGCTAACCTTTTTAACCTGATCACACCATATTTAGCACATCCTCATGACATAGCTTGTGGTCAGGCTGTGGAAATTTACCTGTCTTTGTGAACAAGTTTGCAGATTGATGTGATTTTATGCAAATAAAATGATTTAGTGACAAACTTTTGCAGTTTTAAACGCCGCTGTGCCTGAGGCAAAACATTATTTGTTAAGGCTGCATACCTTCAGTTTTGCAGCTATATGTGTATGGTATATGTAAAGGAAAGGTCAGGGGGCCACCAAAGTCTTTAGGATTCATCCTCTTGGGAACATGAATACATGCACATTGTTAAATCAGCTACTCTCCTTGCCAAGTTAAAAGTGGGACTGAATGTTATATGAAAGATTCAAACTTTGATGACTTTAGTTTCAAATTTTATAAATGTAGGTGTTGCCTGATAGTTTATTGATCTCTTATTCTGTGTGGTAACTTATTTAAATCAAAAATATCCACCGTTTCAGTAAAAATACCACAGGAAATGTCACTTTGCTCCCAAAAACAAATTCAGCAAAAAAAAAAAACCTCTGAATGATTTCATCTTTGTGACTTTGTTAAATAGTTTGACATAGCCTGGGGGAAACTTTTTGACCTGTTACCTACCAGGCCTGAAGCGCTGCCATGAGGAACTCCACCTTAATGAACTCCTCTGACTGACTGGAGCGTGGGACGCATGAGAAATGTCTAAAGGGGAAGAAAACTTAGAGATGTAATCTCCTCTCCTGAACTTGTCTGCTGCTTTTTGGATACACTCGCATACAAACAGTGCATGGAAGAAAAAAAAAAAAAAAAAAAGGGAAAAAGGCCCTCAGGAGGGGAAGACAACCCAGACAATGATTTGCAGCAGCTTAACAAAGCACCTGTCTGACAAAGATGGATAGACAACACACAAAAAAACATGCAAACAAACACCAGAACCTGTCCTGTTCTATGCCTGTACAAATGAGGCAGGAAGAGGAAAAAGTCTTTAACTCACGGCTGCTCATCCAAATTGGTGTAAAAGGAGAGAGGGCGAGTAGGCAGCATAACAAAATGAGTGTGGGAAATTATGCAGAGGCAAACAGTGAGCGTTACTGGAAGAGGAGGGGGAGAAGACGATATGGTGACATCAGACTTAAAGCCCAGAGATGGGGCTTGTTAGCAAGAGGCTCTATTAGGTTCGCCTCCTGCCCCTTCCCGTTCTCCTTTGTCCTCCTCACCTCTCCCACCAGGCCTAAATTGGCCTCCAGAACTCCACCTGACTCCCCTACCAGCCTGCAGTGCTCATGTATATGCATCTCAAATCCCCTCTAGACACGGGCAGATAGGCAGGCCAGGCGTAGCACCGGGTTCACCTAACAAAAGCAATTTGGTACAATAGACTGTTTGGGTCAAGTACCCTGCGTGTTCCCCCTCAGTTGTTTTAATCAGGGCAAGGTAGCAGGAAAGAGAGGGCTCGGAGGCACCTAAAGGCACCTTTCCTCCTGGCCATTATCCTCCAGTGGGTGAATTGTGGATGTGGTTGTTAAGAGAGACAGATGTGACAGCCCGTCTTCTGGACGAGTCAATTAAAGGAGACTGGAACTTTTCTAAGGGCGAAAGATGCATATAGACATATGTTTTCAGGGAAATTAAACAACAGGTTTGACACCAGAGATGTGGAGGTGAATGTCAAGCGGGACGTTGTTAAACTTTTGTTGTTGGAGTTGTTGGAAGTCTCTGGACCAAACAAATGATTACACCATACACCAATACCCAAGTTTTCACATTTGTCATTTGGTTCCTTTAAATCATTTTTACCATTGAGCCCAATTTTACTATTTTTCTCAGATTGGCACATATACTAACGTAGTCATTATGTGAACTTAAACATCAAGACAATGCTATTACACTTCTAATACACTTCTCCTATCACAACTGGAAGGTTAGGCTAGATTGTGTCATGTGAGCTCTAACTATTTATTACTCTATTACTGTGCATTTGGACTGGACCTGACCTGTGGAGAGTTGGACTGAATGGGCCTCATGCAAGAACAGTTTAATTCTCTTCTTGCCCGAGGAGATAAGGCTAGGAGAATCAGCGACTTCTCTTAAATTACTTTTAAAAACTTTTAAAAAATTTTTATAGACTTGCTTTGATGTGATGTCATCTTTTTACTTCGCCTGACCTCTTTTTTTTCTTTGCTATGTTAGCGTTTTATCATTATCTTTATTGTCATTATTATTGTTATGATTTAAATCCTCACTGTATTCCCCTTGCTGTGTCTATGTGCATGTTTGAGTGTGTGCATGCATGGTATCTGCTCCCTGTTCTATTTTAGAGTATTTTGTTTTATGTTTGCTTATGCTCTGCTCTAATTCATATGTCAATGCAGTTTGTATACTTTGCTCCAAGTCAGATTTGCCAAACTGTCCAGCCTAATCAAGGAATGCTACGTGTACATGAGTAGATCCACGAGTCTGGAGACTCAACCATTATCACAAGCAAACATCAAACCATGACAATGATACAGTCACATAATGGTGGGTAACGCCATTACACGACATACGCCCTTTAAAGAATGCCTGTTCTGCTCCATTTGTGAGCGAGTTTCAGTCACAAAAATATTACCAATGAGTAAAAGGACTTTCAGACTGTGGAGTTTCAAATGCTGCAGTAAGAAATCAGCAAACAAAAAGATTGGCAGTATTTGCTAAAATGACTGATGGCAAGATGACTCTTGACTTATGGATAACTTGTTTTTATATCCTTATAATTTATCAGCTAAGATGACAGACAAACAATATAAAGGCAAGTCTCATCCCTTAAAAGTGTCTGTTGACTAGTTGGCATTGTCTTTCTGAAATGAGGCACAAGCAGCAACTGCAAGACAATGTTTGCTAGCCATTACAGTTCAAAGACTGACAGGGGTAAAAAGATGGAAATCAATCTGTCAGAGTGAGCCAAACAAATGTCAATATTTTATCAGTTTCAGCATGCTTTAGTTGCAGCTGTAAGGTAAGTTTCAAACTCTAAGAGTAAGGTGATGCGTTTTAATCCAATGTGATACGTGTCATTTGGCTCTGGTCCTGACTCAGGTCAAAAGCGAAAAAACAACAGCTGGAGAGACAAAGGAGGAAAAATGCTGATAGAGTCCACTGATCAAAACCAAAACAAACTTTCATGTCCTGCGGCAGTCGTGCCCAAGATTCACCTTTACAAAGACTGCAAATATTTTGCTATCTGAAAATCCACAGGTGTCGATGCTACTTGGTGTAACCTGTCACAGGCTAATGCGTTTTATGTCATGTTAGCCTCAGGCCGGCTTTACTTGAACTACAACTGACTGGCAAACTCTGTGTGTAGATTACAGAAGCATATTTTGACAATGGCAGCAACAAGTCATACTAATTTCAATCCTTATGTGGCATTTGTGACATGAGTTTGTTTGTTTGATTCTCTGCACCATGAAAATCCGACCTACCTGACACTCCCAAAATCAGTTGTCCCCAAATTAGTTTCTAAATTAGAGTTGTCCACATACACCCAACCAATAAACAGAGCAGTGAAGATGTTACAAACAAATCACCAAGTTAGATGTGAAGGTTTGTAAAATTGATCTGAATCTATGTCAGACTAACATTTTATCTCTCCCTGATGTAGTGATTTAAGATGTCACTGATTATTCCCACATGGTGATACTGCACTCGTACATGTCATCATATGTTGAGCAAATGCAAGTTGAGGGTCAGTACTTGTTGCAATCATTTGGAATAGCAGTAGAGCGATTTGATTGTACTAGAACTGACTGTGCTACAGGTCAACACAATTGTGAGAAAGTATTTATAAAATAAAAACATCATTCAGTGGAAACTCTAAAGGCAACATTGAGACTTCAAACTCCTGAAAATCAGCAAGTCACAACTGGAAACATCATAATTGTATGAACCATATGGAAAGTCATGGTCTGACCTTTACAACATACTTGGCACTAGTTGTTAACGCGCTACAATTGTGCAGCTCTGACAGTTGGTATTGACAGACATATGACTCATGAAGGAGTGTGAGGCAGACTTGGACCATGCATGTCCAGTAGAGCTGAAAGTAACTCACGGAACTGGTTCAAACCATTTTATATAATGATGGGGGAAGTGTTTTTTTGGCAGCAACGCGGTTGAACTGTGCCTAGAGTACTCCCATATCAAAGTGTACTATATTTAACTATCGTAGGAGACAAAAACCTATTTTACATGTTTTGTGTTTTGACAATCCCTTAACTTTTCCTCGAGTGGCACCATGAAGCTGACTTTGTGGTTTTTAGTGAAATGTTTCAGCAGCTATTGACTAGATTGCTATGAAATTTGGTGTATTCATGTGTCCCTCAGAATGAATTGTACTGACTTTGTTGTTTCCCTGAATCAAGCCCCCATCAGGTCAAAGTTAAAATCTGCCCAGTACGTTGGCTTATGACCAAATACCTGCAATATGTATCCATACCAGCAGGAAGAACCTTTCATCTGTAATTCAGAGCCGAAGACACCAGGAATTTCTGTCACCAGTGATATCTCCCACATCTTGAAAATAAAATTCTATAACCTACCTGTGTGAATTACATCAAAATAAAATCCACTGATACAAACCACTCACCTGATTTTACAGGAGCAGTAAACTGTTAAACTTGATAAAAACCTGATGCAAATATGTAAACAAAAGAAGCAAATTTGGGCTGTTTATCTGGGATGACTATAGGTCAGCACTAGAGCCAACCACTCTCAAGTCAGAATGAATTGGTTTTTCCTATTCTTCCCATTCTACCAACATTGTGTGAAGGCAGTGTTTGTGCTAAATCACACTTTACCATGCTTACAGGCAAGTCTAAGATCTATTAGCAGTTCAAAGCTGCTGCATCCAAGTACATCATCTTTATCGCTCCATGAGACACAAATACCCAGAGCTGTGAAATGAAAGGGTCATTTTGTTTTGGAAATTCCAAGACATACATACGTGTATTCAATATGCACAGCGACTAGTTAACAATATATTAATTTCATTTAATATTTGCACTGCTGATAGAGATACACTCTTGCATCACAATATAATAAATAATAAAATTTATGTATGTTTTTGAAAACATGAAAATAATATTTGGGTGTGACTTGATAAATCAATAAATAGAGAAAAATAATTTGCATGAGACTTAAAAATAAATTTACCATAAAATGTGTTTCATTGCTCCACCCACCTGTTTCCACATAGGTTACAAAGGCTGAAAACAGTTTTTGAGGCTACATGGTTCAGACCCACAACTGCTGGTAGTGCAGCTGTGTAAGAGCAGCATGTGTTATGTAAAAAAAAAAAGGATGATATTTGAGAGGGGTTATTACAAGAATCTGTCTGCCTGATGAAGAGCAGATGGCGTCTCTGTGAATACCTGACAGGCTACTGTCAATGTCACAGCCAAAGCACAGAAGCAGGAAGCAAAACCTGTAGAAAAACCTGCAGGGCAAAGTATCCAAGGGATTAAAAGTTAGTTTTGGTTTGACCTCAACAAATCAGAAGGAAGAACACATACTGTGAAATGAGGGAAGCTGTTGTGAGACTGATAATACTCATGATAACATTTAATCTCTTTTTAGTTTAGTTACTTGAATGTGTTGAAAACTATTCCATTATGGGGTACTCAAAAATAACCCAACATGTTCTTGAGCTTTTTCTAGAATAAAAAAATAATTTAATGACCTTTCTGCTAGCTATATCAAGACAGTATGGAGATGCAACATTGGCCAAGCATTCAACCTAGCATTAACATGTGCCTTCAATGAGCCGATCACAAGTAGACAGCTCTACTGTAGCTTGCAAAGGCACGAAACCTCTATAGGTTGGTACTGAAGTTAAACGAAACAGTGACTGCTAGTAAGACATGCATGAAAAATGTATGTTTTTTTCTAATTAGTTCAAAGATTGGTTCATGAATCATTGCCCTGAAGTGCCTTGAGTTTTTTTCTTAAAATCCCCATTCCTGGGAAAACGTCCAACAAAACAAAACATCAAAGGTGGCCTTATACTGCAGTCTGATGGGACCCACCCCTCTGCCTCTCCCATCAAATCAGACTGCCAGTCATGGTCCAACAGCTATCTCATTGGCTAAAACTTTCAGTGTGATATATCCTGCCCTGACATGAAACCAAACTCATTACTTCATCTATTTTGTTCTTTTTTTTTTTGCAATTTCTATTATATTGGTGGATAATGGCAGACCTCCAGACACTGCCTTGCTGGCTTCCTGCATATTATAAGAGACTTTAGTTTCCAGCTGTGGAACAATCCCTTCAGACAGCAGCCAACTGACAAAAGATCAATTATTATATCCCTTCCTGGCCATGTCATGATGAGTCAATCAGGTGTGCTGCTATTTCTGTTGCTACACAAAAAATAAAGTTCCAAGTGAAAGGCAGCACTTTATATGTGCATGTGCACACACATTTTGATTTGACCAAGAGCAAATTTTATTGAAAACAAAATTAAAAACACAAACACATTTAGTGAATGTTATCTATGTGTGTACTTTATGCATGTGTATGCACTCATACAAAACATGTGTTCACATAGGTGTGTGTCTGTGTGAAATTTGATTATGCTATCCAGAGCACTATCAAACTTCAAGGGCAACAGTTTAACTGCACTGTGTGATCTAAACGTGTCTTCCCACCTCTGTACATGTTTCTGCAACACTTCCACTCACGTGTGCACGCTTGTGTAAATGCTCCTCTTCCATGTGTAGTTGTGTGTTTGTATGCATACTACTGTCACAGCAGTAACTGACAGGGTAGCCTGCAGGGCATTTTGTCATGTTAAAAAAGGAAACACAGACAGTGAGAGAGACAGTGAAGAGGGCTGGAGGGAAAACCTGCGCGGTGATTATTACACTGTTCTTCACCTCCTCCACTTAACCTCAGCAAAATGCAGATCGCAATCTTTCCTGTTGCTCTGGAGGAAGCATTTTCTGAGAGGTAACAATGGTTAAAACTACATTATCTCAGGGGACCAACTCATGTTTTGAAAAGAATGTCTAATACTGCCCATTATGGTGTCTAAAAGTTGAGTTACTGGTTTGCTTTCTTCCTTGTACTATAAAATACCATACTGGAAATGGGTAAACTCATTAGATTTTTTTATCATTAATTTGGTCAGAACAAATTCCATATTTGTATGAAGGTCATGTAATATGACTGAAAACCACAGAGCAGTTTTTAAGTGGACCTTTTGGTTTTCTAAGCTTCTGTTTTCGAGATCCAGACCTTAAATTATCCAAGTTCAGTTTGTTTTTTACAAATTGTAAAGGAAGCAAGGAAACTAATTTTTAAACCTTTTACAGTGTACAGAACAAATTAAAAGACCACTCAGCGCATTAAATTACTATGACAACATCAGCAAATGTGTTAAAACCATTCAAGTCACAGATGCATTTCAACAGTTCACTAGTTTGACCTTGGAGGCTTTTCAACATTGATTAAGTAGAGCTGCATCTTACACATGCACGCCCATTTTAATGGTGCCAGATCTTTGCACAAAGCTTTCCCAATCCAGCCAGCCCTCATTACCCTCTTCTGACTTGTTAAGGCTATCATCATCCCTCATTACAGCCTTGCAGCGTGTACTTTACCACGTGCAGCTCACCAAAGGGATATAGATTCATAAAACATTCACCAGCGCACTACACCCACTTTCCTAATGTAAACTCAATGAGGGTGTAAAATATCCTTTGAATCTTTTAGAGTGGAAATTACACAGGCAGTCTGTGGGGTAAGTTTGGTCATTGTTGCTTTTTGTGTTTTGTTTTGTTTTTTTTTTTTTTGTTTTTTTTTTTTGATTAGTGTGGATCTAGTTTTGTTTTGACATGTCAAGGGTGAGAAAACAAGATGGAGGCTGATTGAGGCAAACCACAAGCAAGAGTTGCTACAGCGATTACATGTCATAAATCTTTGCTGTTTAAAAAGAGCAGCGAAGAGATCTTACCTCAGTATGTTACTAAAGGACGAAGGAGAACTGAGCAAACTCACATTTTACATTTTATATCAAGTTTGCCTCCTGGGAATCTCTGTTTTCCTTCTTGCAGCCAGAAAGTATGGAGGCTTATTGAAGATTCACTCATATTTTACACCACGATACTTTATCCAGTGTTTTGTATACTTGAAGAGTCTAAAAAGCTCTGGCGACAGCATACAGCCAATATTTTTGTTATATCGATTTCCCAAGATTGATTGAAAAAACCCTTTTTAATCTCTCTTTGACTCACCTCTGGGCCTCAGCCCAGATGTTGAAAGCTGCAATACTCGATGGTGAATTTACAAACTATGGAGACCATCTTTCCAATATTGAGTTGCAGCCCCTTCACAGTTCCCATCCAAATCTTCTCAGGACTTTGAAATCCTTGTGTAAACTTTATTTTCTGACTCCTTCCCTTCACACTGGAAGTGGATTTAACAAGTGAGATCAATAGAAAATAAGAGCTTTCACCTGGATCTCAGGGGGTCTTTTGATTTCATGAGAACAGCATGTTGTTTTTGTGCTCTCCGTGTGGATACAACAAACAAGTATTGTGTGCAGAGGAGCTGAGTTTTCTGGCCAGTGCACAGTGTGTGAACAGTGCACTTTGTTTTGACTGGTGTCGTGAGAGAATTGTTGCTCTGCCATTGTGTTGATGGAGGCAGGTTAAGAGTGTCAGTCTTGCGTTGCGCTGATGCCCTGCCTTAGCTGTTATTACTGCAGCTTTTCAAATGCTCCTCTCACATTCTGACACTCTGATTGGGACGGGACAAGTGAGAGTAAGGGCGAGAGAGTGTGTGGGGGTCTTTTTTTTTTTTTTTTGTATATACGTGCTTATTTAGCTGTGTGATTGTGTTGTGCCATTGTGGGCTCTGTGTGTGGTGTGTGTCTGTGTTTCAAAACCCATCCTTGTCAGTGTGACAAGCAGGCGAAACAGTTGACTCAAGGCCGTGATGACACAGAGTGAAGCTTCTATTGTTTTTGTGTAACTGGGATTAAGTAGCCATTCGAAGGCATTGAACTCATACTAAATAGTCTGGGAAGTTATCACTGCTCGTTGTTGTGGGGCTCCAGCTGAGCTCTGCTCATACAAAAAGGAGTCCTCAGGATTTGTTTGATGTTGACGCGAGTTAAATGAAATTATGCTTGTTCTGTGTGAGTCTCATTAGTCATATGTCCGTAAAGCAAAGCCACTTTGTGACCAACTTGTCAGGTGCAACTGGAAGAATCAGAATGAGTAACATCACAGTGACTTCTCCTCTCTGAATGTTGATCTCTAATAAATCCACACTTGAGTCCACTTACTTTCCATAAGCCTAAAAGCGTGTAACCACACCAGCGGCATCACGACGCAGTGATACTCATTATGCACCAGAACACAGGAAACAATACTGTTTGCAAAATGGAGCTACAACTTTCTTATTTTCAGATTATTGACAGGTGTGATATAAAGTGTAAAACACACAATGTCCAAGTCACGGGACATTTGAGGGTAATAACACACTGGATGCATCATACAGACCAAAGTATTGGAGGTCATTGGGTTGTTCCAATCCAGGGAACAAATTAGATAAACATGCAGCTTTTCTGAACAGTGAATATCTATTGATGCTGGGATTCGGAGAGCCGAGGTGAACTTTCAGATCATGCCGCAGAAGTAAGAAAGCAACCTGACTCAAAACAGTGGATATTAAAGTGAAAAAGTTACAATTACTGATGCGTGGGCTTAAACAGAGAAAATTAGCATGTTTTTTTTTTCTGATTCACATTACAGTGATGTACCACAGCGATGCGGTTGAGGTTGATCCACTACTTTAATGGACAGAAGAGAATCATCTGTTGAGCCTGGAGTAAGGTTTGTAATCTAATTGATGTCATATTAAAATATGGTTTTCAGAGCATAAGTCACATTTTTTTCTCAAAATATAATTGATTGCATCGCCGTTTAAGTTACCATCTGACTCTTTCAATGTCAATGGTCTACAATACAAGACTTTAAACATCACTTATAGAAGTAATCATCCCGATGCAACTTGCATTTTGAAAACCCTGGGATATGGTGAGCAGGTATAATTCTGGCATCATTGTTATGCTTTTTAAGTAAGCAGATTTTGCAGAACATCATTATCTTAATGGCACTGCGTGATAAAGATTTGGTCTAAACACTAATTAGTCTTTAGGCTGTTCAAATACAGACAAAGAACCCTAATCATAATGTAGTTTCATCTTGCGATTGATCTAAAAATCCATCATCTAATTACAAACTAAAAAGCAGCTCAGTGTTGGTACAGTTGCATTTAGGGAAACTGTGTTAATATATCATCTTAGACACTTCTGAGGGTGGGCTGTATTTACTATACTGCTGTAATACCCTATCATCAATTCCCTTTGTGCTGGCAGATTGTGGAGGCTCACAGGATTACAACAGGCCGTTTCAGTGAGGCACATTTACAGGTGTAAGCTCAGGCTTTTGTCTGCACTTAGAGTGTGCAGCCTGTGTGAAGGCCACTAAGACAGTGAAGCTGTGTGTTTGCTGCTGCTGCTGCTGCTGCTTTAACCACACAGTCAGGACCTCAAGCTGAGCAGTGAAGAAACCAAAATGACCGGTTGCCTCCCCAGAGGGGGTTAGGAGGATTCAATAGGAACACGGATGTAAACTCTCTCTTCCGCAACACACTGTGTCACTGTCCTGTGGCAAATTGGTGGCAGAGTGTCTTGAAACAAATTCAAAGATGCAGCGTCTCTGGGTTTGGGAGCAAATCTCAGCGCATAAGTTTGTAAACAGAGGTCGAATCTCAAGCAACGAGGAGACAGGTTTACATTTGCGCTGCACCAAATCCACCCAATCCCCACTTTAACCTCCACATCCCCTCGTCTACTGTATCTGTTTTCACCTCGCTCACACATGCTGACCAGGGTGGCTCCTAACGGACTAAATGAGGGCCACTTAGGTGTCGGTATTAGGCTTAGATAGCAGAGTGACAGGGTGAGGACTTACAGTAAGTCCACAGTAAGTCCTTGCTCTCTGACCAGCTCTCTCTCTGTCTTTCAAACGCTTTATTTTTTCCTTTTTATGATTTTTCCAAGTGTCCTTCACTATCTCAGTCTCTTTCTGTCTTTTTTCATGTTTCCGTCCTTGTATTCTTTTTCTCTTTTTTTCTCTCTCCAGTCAGGGCTTACAAAGGGCTCATACGAGGTCTGTGTGCAATGACTTCAGTGGCCATGTCTGAATAATTCAGGTGAGACTTTACCTTAAAACGCTGTCAAAACAATAGTATCGCTGTCACACCTGTATCCCACCCGGGATTTACTCCACAATCATTCTGTCACAATATTTCTGAATTGGTTAATAAATAAGAAGCAGAAGGTGAAGAGGAAAGTTTGTCTTATGGAATGATTTCATGTGGACAAAAACAACTGATTTATGTATTTTTACAAAGATTTATATATGAATTAACATATATTACCAAGTTACAACCAGTTTCATGAGAAGTATTCATATCATTCACTTACAATGCCAACACTACACTGTAAAACTCCTGCATTCAATTTTTTGCATTAAATACTGTAAAAGTGTATTATTATCATCATCATCAAAAGCAAAAACACTGTTAATAATGGCCCTTTATTTAATACATTGCATTTTCAGATGCATTCATGTGTACATGAACAGTACTTTAATGTTGTTATATCTGCATTTTTTTTATCTGAAAATTATAGTAACTACAGCTGTGAAATAAATGTAGTTTCATGAAAAGTATCATATTTGCCTCTAATTGCAGTGAAGTAGAAGATTGAAATACTTGTTTAAAGTCCAAGTAGTTCAAGATTGTACTTAAGTAAATCCACTTACTTTCCATCACTGATTACAACCTGTAAAGATTAACTCTCTTTACTGAATAACTGAAAAACTGCTGTTTCAATCCCAGAATTAACTGGTGTTGAGAAATCTCAGGTGCTAATAGTGTGAGATGTTGTGAAGCTGCTTTTTAGATCATAATTTGTGTTGTAGTTCAGTCTTTTCAAATCATAATTTCTGTTTGTATTAGAGTACCTATTACACCCAAGATGGGACACAGGGTTACCAGTTGGCAGCAAATGTTGACATTTCTCTTTAATCACATGCAATTTTCTCTTTAGGAGAGAAAAGCAACCTAAGCAAGATCAAGTCACACATTCATGGTTTTCAAAACCCGCCAACATCAAAGGAAAAACAAGAAATCACTGGGAAAGGCAGCGCTAATGATACAGGTGTATAATTGATTTTAATTATATGTGTGGTGGGGAATAACAGCCTCCTGGCAATCTTTCTACTACAGCCCAAAAACTGCCAGTGTTGGCACAGGAAATCAAAGTATATCCTCTTCATTAACTTTGGGTTCAGAAAGCAGGTTAGGGTTATCGTTCCTTAATGGCCTATAAATACAGTGTGACTGAAAAGACCCAGACCACACCAATTTTCTGACAAAGGTCATTTTAAGTGTCATGTGGGACAGAGGATCTCTTTCTAATTTTTTGTAAGCCGTGACGAAAACAAAGCAGTTATTCTCCTGCACCAACAACGTCAAACCTCAGACTGCTCAAGACTTAATCATTACCCCTTGGTTTTATTTTTCTTACCTAACCAAACCTGTCACAAACGGCATGTTGGCTCCTTAGGGTTGACAGGCGAAGCCTTACATACACTACATGCATGGCTCTCCCAGCAATGTGGCTCACACTTTTGCTCGTTTAAACCAAATGGCTCAAGAGAAATCCCACAGGATGGATACAAATTTGCTCTTGAGTCTGATCTGCTGGCCTCTTGACTGGATTTCATGACCAATGAACTTACAGTGTAATTTCAGACGTGCAAACATACTACATATGACGTTGTCATTTGTCATCTCAACTACAGGTACATTTTTAATGTTTGGATAAAGCTGGATTTTTTTTATAAAAAGATTTGTTTTTGTGATTTGCACATCCTCAAATATATAAATTGTTAAAGGTTTAAGACTCAAAATGTCAGTATAGTATAAGCAAGAAAAGTGGCATGTTTTGGCTTGTAGTCTTCACTAAGTTCAACAAACAACATTTTACAAAGAACGTTTAAATACGATTATTAACTGATGCATTAAGGTGGAAGCATTCTTAAATATTATAGTTGGTTTAAGCTAATTTCAACAAGTACACAATTAACTATTGGGTTAAACCATAGCAAGTCATAATTATAATTTGATAACATGCATGTAAAATCTGTATTATCAAATAAACGCATTGAGTAAAAAAATAAATAAAAAAAAAAACATAAAAAAAAGTATATTTTTAAATACTAAAAATTGTGCTTGAGTAAAAGTATTAAGTTACTTTCCACCACTGCTCATCTGCTCAAACACACACACACACACACACACACACACACACACACACACACACACAGGGTAGCACAACAAATGGGCCCAAACACAAAAAAAAGATAATTCATTCTGTTTTTCTTTCATCTTAACATTTACACAAAACATAGATTAGCTCTACAAACTATACACCTTGTACGATAATACACATAAAAATACTCGTCAGCAAACACACATGCACAAAAGGTAAAAGCAAACTGCCCTCACCCTCTTCCACTTCTAAGGTGGGTGGATTTCTCTGATTCTGTCTAGGTTTTGTGGGGTGCAAAGAACAGCTTTGATGTCACCATATATCTTCCTGATCTCTCTGGCTCCACTCTGGCCTCCACTACCTTCAGGTTTTACTTAAAGCACCACCGAGCGTCTAATTTAGGGCCTGGCTTCTAGAAATTGGACTTAATATACTCTTTGCCCCTTTTTCCCTGAGTACCTTAACAGCCCCTTTAAGGGAATGTAATTCACCAGTAAAAGGTGTTTTGCGGAGACCGGGACTGAACAATGAGTGTTGGAATAACGTGTGACAAAACAAATAAAGATGCATTTGGAAATGTAACAGTGGAAGGAAATCTTTAGCAGATTGTACATTTTCCACACTGCTGAGATCCTAAGTTCAGCACAGGGGCTTCATTTGAGAGATTTGATTAAGCAATAGATTGATTCGTGTCATGAAAATATGCAACATAGTATTTGTGATATATTTTTAGAGCACATTCATTAAACATTGTCAGTGGTGTATAGCTGGCTTTAGACCATTTTGACAGTAGTTTCCACTGCACAGGAAACTGTGTCCAACACTGTCAATCAGGAAAAGCAGATAAGTGAAGAAAGTACGGTAAAAGGAAACAAAAAGCCAACAAAGCCACTACAAGCACGTAGGAACCAGTCATGTCTTTTCTGCTGTGGGCGCCATCTAAAAATATAGTAGCTGCAAATCTGGAGAGCAACAGTATTATAGAAAAGTGTGATGCCAGTGGACGCCTCTATTTTGAGTCAAATGCACTTCTAGTGAGCTGTCAAGGTCTGAAGCTTATGATGCAATGCATCTGAATATACAATAGTTATGCTAACAACCTTATATGAACAACAACTAATTCTGAAACAAAAC
Organism: Rachycentron canadum; assembly: GCA_038496675.1. NCBI lineage: Eukaryota > Metazoa > Chordata > Actinopteri > Carangiformes > Rachycentridae > Rachycentron > Rachycentron canadum. The sequence goes on along the minus strand of CM076660.1, from coordinate 11,394,915 downwards.
AAAACTAAAGACTGGGTGTTGAAAGTGTGTACGGCAGTACAAACAAAAACTCAGTCAAACAGCAAATAACTGGAGTTTTTTCATTTTAATTCATGCCTTTGTGAACATCTATTCTTCTCCTCACCAGAGCCCAGTTATTCAGATGGCAATCTTTTGTATACACAAGCAACTGATACAGGCAAATGCTTTACTTTGCATTAAATCACCTTAACAAAACATGTGCAGCAGGGCAACAGTCTCTCTCATCGTGCCTCTGCATTTGAATAAAAATGCACCTTGATACTGAAAGAACAAGAGCATAAAAAAAAAAGAAAGAGAGAGAAGCCCTGAAATGTAAGCTGGTCTCTCCTTGATATCCCTGCCAATTTATTCTGCCTGTCTGTCAGCACTACCATCCATCTGTAACATGAAGACAATGATGAAGCTGTCTCTCATTTGGCAGCTGTGGCCTCTTGTCTGGAGCCAGCCAACTCCTTTGCATGCAATGTGGACACCCCAGCACTACCTTGCAGTGGACCAGACTTCATATTAAGCAGGTAGAGCTGGTTGAGACTGTCAGTAATGGAGGTGTGAGGGTATTTGTTTTAGTCGGAAGGGGAGGGGTGAGCATGAATTATTCCAACTGCGCTTCTGAATAGTATTGACATCTGCATATAACAATGCAATCAGACCAGCTGCAAGCAACTGCCAAGACAGTTAGGCGGTAATGCAAAAAATGCCCCAAAACAACTGGCAGTGCCAAAGACGAGAGACAACCTCCTGAGACAAAAAAAAAACAAACAAAAAAAAACAAACAAATGAAAGGACATCACAGTGACATATCCTGTGTGTCCAGGAAGGGTTGGGAAAACTGACAAAGAGAGTAATTCATTACACCTACCAATGAATACACCCAGAGGAAGAAAGTGTACACCTTCTATGACAATGACAATGAGACCGATCATCACATCCGTATGTGCTTAAGTCAATTAGACCACAAAACAATGCAGTGTAGTCTCAGGTCACATGTACAAGCCGAAAGTGTGACCTTATGTTTACTCAGAGATTTGTTGAGTCTGCACCGCCCTGCTTCAACGTTTATACAGTTACAGTTCTTTATTAGTATATTTGATTTGAATTCAGCGACTGAATTACATACATCAAAAGAACTCCAATTTTGCGCTGCTAACCACTGAGCAGCTGAGCACTCGGGTTTTATTCAAGGGCACCTTCATGCTGTTTACAGAGGCAGGAGAGAGATTTACACTTTCTCGTCTCCTGCTATGATTTTCCCAGTTGGGACGGGGATTCACACCCCAGCCTCCAGTCACAACACCACTTCTTAACCCTCTAGTTCTCCAACTGGCCAGTTGAAACCACACCAGCATACTGACATAACACCGCCACTCATCTGCCCGGCGGAGGCATCTCGAAGAGACTTGGGGATGCTCATCTGGACCCGTGACTCTTAAAGGTGAAGTGATGATGGATGGACTCAGGCAACTGACAAAGCTGAAGGAGACACTTTCTAATGCTATTGTGGAGACGCTTTCATCAACCGGAGGCGATATCTGCCTGGATGGTGGAAGAGGACACCAGGAGGGATAACTAACCTCTCCACGGCAGTTCAGACAGCACAAATCCTTCAAAGACACTCACAGACATGTAGACAAAAAATATTAAAGCAAATATTACGCACAGACAGTGTATACATCCGTGCACATACACACTGAAAGGCTAAGGCACATAAATCTTGTGAGTACCATGTGACATAATCTTCTTGACTGACCAACCATCCTGAGATCTCAATATAGAAGCAAAGATTTGTGGAGAAATCTAACGTAACAGTATGTTTTTATGATCTATTTCAGGGTATGAGTTTGTGTTTGGTTAAAAGTCAAACAGTGTCAGAGTAACTTGTTGTTGAGGATCAAAGAGAGGCCACGGCTGAAGAAGGTACTTTCTGGTCAAAGTACAAGATACAAGGAATATAACTTTGTGGCTTTTTATTCCAACACTAACATACGCGTAAAAAGGGTTTTCACCACCATGAGCATGTTAGCACTTAGCTCAAAGCACCTGCGTATGTAAGTGTGGCCTCCACAGTCATTAGAATGGCCTTGACTTGTCTTCCTGTTTTACAGTCAGACTGGATATAAAAATGGACGTACACTCAAGGTCTGAAAAGTGAAGCCAGTGCTGAAAAGCCTTAAACCTGCTTTCTATCTAATGACCATCAGGGAACAACCCAACTAGTTGCAAAAAAAAGTCTAATTGTATTCAAGTCTATGTGCAAACGGTACTTCTCACCAGATTTATTACCTCAACAAATATTTTCCTGATGACTTCTTGGTCTCAATCACTACTTTCAAGTCTTCTTTAATAAAGCATGATATTCATTTTTCAAATGATGGTCCCATTTAGAGGAATTAACCATAAAGCAGGATATGAATTAGGGCGTGGCTACCGTGTATTTGACAGACTGTACCACAGATGGCTGTACCACAGATGGCAACAGCCAAATTGCAAACTGACCATTGGTTCAAATTAAGGTCATTTTTAATGTTGCTAAATTCTATTAATGCTTGGTAGGATTGTTGCTAAAGGACAAAATGTTCTTCTCATTTAAATGATAGCCTGCTTCCATCTTTGTGGCGAGAGTTTGGGGAGGATCCTCCCTTTTTTTTCATATGACAATGCCCCCTCGACAGGGATGTAAAACGAGAACTGGCTCATTCATTTCAATGTAAGTTGCTCCCTGGGCAGTGGATGCATATGCTTTAAATGTTCAGGCTTCCTGGGCTTCCGTGTTTTTTTAGCCCAGTCTGACTCTGTCAGACCAATTTCATGGTGTTTGAAAAAAAATAATAAAAAAAGTATAATTTTACAACCATTCCTTTTGAGTCAAATTTGTCTTTTGGAAGCAAAGAAGGTGGATGTTATGCACAACCACAGTGAGAGAGAACAGATGAAGGATTAAACTGTAAACTAAGAAAAAGGAGATGTTGTCCATACAATGAAATTGGTAAACAGCTACAAATAAATATAATATCACCCACTATCACAAAAACAACTGGCAATAAATAGAAAAAATAAATAATGTTCTCAATGAAAGGATAGAAATTTTCCCTGACCACCGGTGAGCCATCAGGCCTCATTGCTCAACATCAGTGGCATCACTAATGCTCTTGTGGCTAAAAAATTTAAAATTTACCTGGAGGCCTGTGTATTTAAAATGAGATTTTCAACAATCACACATATGGGTGTAAAGTTTGGGTGTCCACACAACTTTGGTCATAGAACAGAACAGAATGAAAAGCAGGTCACAGATGAAAAAGCAGGGCAGAAATACAAAAGAGACAGAAAGGGCAGATTTATTGATGTAGAGACGTGATGGATCTGGGCATGGAAGGAGCATTCCTCCCTGAACAGACGTGATGGAGAGACACAAAGAGAGAAACGGAGATGTGGTGAAAAGCAGAACAAGAAAGGAAAATGAAGAGAGGAAAATCAGAGCAAATCAGACAAGAGAAGATCAAAACAGATAATGAGAAAAGATGAGTTGAAGAGAAAACAAAGAAGAGAAAAGTCACAAAAAGTGAAATTAAATAAAATGAAAGGTAGGAGAGAGAGACGACTGAAAAAAAGGCAAGAGATTACACGACAAAAGAGATGGAAAATTTTGGAAAAGCAAAAGAAAGAAGAGAGGAGAAGAAAGAGAGATCACAAGGAAGGCAGAAGTGATGCAAAAGGGGACTGACACAGATCGATGAGGGAGGTGGAGATAAAGAAAGAGGGAGAGGGGAGGGGAGGGGCAGAAAGGAGGAATAGCTTTTCCAAGTCAGCCAGGAGAGTGCCAGCTGTGTTTATCTGACCTTTGACCTCAAGGCCACTCCAATCTCTACAAGACCTCAGTCTGACTAGCAGGCACACACACACACACACACACACACACACACACACACACTTTTCATGACAGCAACAGTGGATTACTGAAGCACTACTTTACCTGATTAAAACAGAGCAAAGGTTAGACCCTGTGACTAGGCAGGAAACACAGACATTTGTCTGAGTGGAAAACACACCTGGAAAACTAAACTGTCCCAACAGAGTAAAAGTATAGGAGGGTTTTTTTTTTTTGTTTGTTTGTTTGTTTTTAAAAATACATTCATTTACACATTTACATTTGCCACTTCTACAGATTTCTGACCATATTTGCCAATCTCCCCAAGTTTTCTCATTGTAATCTAGCAGTTAAGGCCCATGCACTCACCTAATCAACAAGTGTGTATTAATCCACAACAAATAGGCACCAAACTATAATAGGAAATCCCTGAGTCTTGTATGACATTAAATTATATTTTTCTTCTGCATGAACCAAGGGGCTTGAGACTGAGCCACAGACAAGATGTGTAGGTGGATCAGGAAATATTGAGTGAAAGACTTACACATTTTTGGTTTTGGTTTTGTTTTTGGTTGTGGTGATATTAATGACAATGGCAATGCTTATGTGAAGATACTGTACATGCAGAGAAGTTCTTTATAGGTAAGCGTGGGTCACAGAGCAGAACTGTAAAAAACACTGGACTAAATGCAAGACTGCTGTTCATTTCCTGTTTTCAGACCTAGTACTCATTTCATACTCACCATAATCTTTCCCTAAACCTAAAAAAGCATTAGTTTAACATCTGCTGCTGCCCTTACAGGGGCACTAAATCAGTAAACGCTCCTAGGGGTTGTATCAGACTATAGGGACAAATTATCTATTCGGTTGTTTATGTTGAAGGACTATTAAATTACTTGCTGGCTTTTAATTAGATGAATGATTAAATCAAAGATTTTATGGAGCATTATTCAATATATAGTTGTGCTAAATGTCATTTTGAATATTGAAGATTCCACAAAACAAACAAGCGTGAAGTGGAAGAACCCAAAAGAGGTGATGTTTTTCTGCTTTTCAAGAGCTGCACCCTAATCCTGCAGCCCTGGCCTCTGGCAAATCCAATCCTCTCAATGCTAGGCACACAAAAATACACACTTAAACACACTTACATACAATGTGTAGGTCAGATCAAAGCCTGACAGCCTCCACAAACCCCCACTACAGCCTGAAATATGTCTCTGGGCCTCTGTGTCTTGCCTCTTTTTCTCTTTTAACCCCATCTTTTGTTCTGTCCCTCATTTCTTGCCTTCTCACCTTGTATCTCCTCTGTCCCCAAATCTTTATTTCATTCGCTCACCCTTTTCTCCCCCTTCAGCACTATCTCTTTCTGTTGTGGTGAAATATGTCCAGCTGGATTGAACTCCTTCCTCCTCAGCACTCAGCTCAACCCTGGAGAGAGAAAGAGGAGCAGCTGGTTTTACACAACAAGAGGAAGCGATGGATGGATGTGGTTTGGGGGAGGGGGGGCTAAGGAGGTGGGATGGGAAAAGAGTTATGGTGAGTAGGAGATAGAGAAATATGGGAGATACTGACAGAGGAAGAGTGGGACAATGGACAGAAGGGAGACATGACGAAAAGATCTGCTGATGTGGGATCATTTGAAGATAGATTTCAACCCAGTGTCATACTGTAAAAGGTTACATATTACATTTATATTGGAAGTCATGTGCCCTTGAACAGTTTTACAGAATTGGCCAATATCAAGGTTCTTGTCTAGTGATAGGGTTGTAGATACAGGTAAATGCTAATGTTTGTCAAATATTTTGTTTGAAAATATGTCTGATATAGATTAAACTAAGATGCTTCAGGTTCAGGTTTGCTTTTGAGTATCATATTAACCAAATGTCATCACTTTACCCTTTTTTAAACCATGGTTTCTAACCCTAACAAATTTACAAGAAAATGTAATCCGGCCAGCAAGTTTCCTTCAAAACACATTGGCTATAACAAATTATACTATATCATAGCATATAACAAGAAGTTCTGGGATGCAGAGCTGGTATCAACGAGCACTGAAAATCAAGATCTGGGGTATGCTTATTGTCAATGTCTGTTTAGCTAATCTAATCTGTGATTAAACTTGCGGCCATTTCATAAAGTTTTATTTTTGCTGTACTACATCCTGTTTCCCTGTCCCACAGGAATTTTCCCTGCTTTACAATTAGTTTCCAGTTTAAAAACAGTGCTTCCAAGAGGCCCAGAGAGAAACAGAAAATATTAATTAGAGCTCCTGATGTGCAGGAATCAAACACACCCACAGAGCAATGGCTGAAGATGAAGTGACTGAAAGATGCAGGTGGGAAGAAGTGGCAGGTTTTAGGCTCAGTTCTCCTCCTCAGACAGCAGAGCAAGCTGTTTGTTTAGATTAAACAGAAGAACCACAGTGTTTGCGTCGCCAACAACAACCATCATAGCTGATGAGAAGAGAGCGCCACCTCTACTCAACATATTCCAAGAAACGAGGCACAGCAGCATCACCCACATAGTCCTGAATGAAAGAAAGGTTGGTCTGTGGGATCAACCACATTAAACTCACACTCACTAACCACAGATGAGAACACTCAACATTTGGAGTCTACAGGCATGTTTCACATCATTTAATGACACCTATACTTAACATATTAATTTGGCATTTGAGGATTAGTTTAGTAAATTACAGTGGCAACTGTTGATTTCCATGATAGATAGATTGCTTTGGGTTTTAGCACACCCGTCCTAGGAATGAGTCACAGCATTATACTTCTCAGACTGAGACAAACAGAGATTACAGGGCTTACTTACTCCCACACAGGTAGACGCTCATGTGTCAAACACACATTCATGATATACAAGGACACACACACATCAGCAGACAGCAGCTAAAGCTTTAAGATACACACAATTAAACACAAGCACAAAAGAGATGAAAATGGATCCAGTGCTGTTGCAATCCTTTTGAAATGCTGCTCACTTTTGTCTTAGATCTAAAGAAAAAAATTCTGCTGTTTTACTGGTGAGAATTAAGGTTAAGTTCAGCCTTCGAGTCTCTTACAAAGACGTATCTGTGAAGGATGTGTGAGGATTGTATCATATTCTCATGAAAAATATGGTTTTTATGGGCAAATGCAAACTGTTAAATTACAGTATAGCCAAGACAACTGCATCATTAGCAAACATGGATATCAAATTGGTGTAGTTACATAAGTGAAAATAAATGGGCTTCACAAAAAAGATCAGTAATCCTCAGAAAGAACATATTCCTCATCGTTTTTCCATCTCACTGTGTGAATTTATGTATTTTTTGTATTTATGTATTTTTTTGTACTTTTTGTATTTTCTCCCTAGTTTGCTCCCTTTCCTTTCAAAATAAGGTCCCTAGGACAACTAAAGCCGTATAATATACAAAAGTGCCCAACTATTGTCTCAAGACTCTAGATTAACTAATATAAACCTGTATTATTTATTTATTTATTTTATTTTTTTAATATGTTCATTTATTTTCTCAGCTTTTTTATTTCTATTACTTTTCACATATTTTTATTGTGCTATACCTTTATGTTGTTTTTTGTCCTGTGTTTGTGTAATACATTGTGCTTGTCCTCTTTGTATATTATTTTAGATTTTTAACAATCAAGTTGGAAAAAAGATGGATAATTAATGCTATTGTTTGTTTGTCCTCCCACATAAACCTCCCATGGTTCAATATCTGAGCGAAGTGTACTGCAGCAGAGGAGCTGAGAAAAATGAAGAGAAATTTAGTTTCAGTGTTCAGTTTAACTCATTTTTTTTTCCCCCATTTAAACTGGCAGAGCACAATGTGTCAGCCAATGATGATGATAGAGAATCGTACCAGCTTCAGTAAACTGGCAGTAAAACCTTTTTTTATATATTGCACTCCACATTTAATTCATTCTTTCATTGCTGATTGATGTCTTGTAAATTAATTCCTCATCTGAAAGCAGAACTGTATCAGAGTTTCTCCTGTTACTGGACAGGTGAGGTCACCCTGCCTCTGTGATGAGACTTTTATTGGTCTGGGTTTAAACAGTGTTTTACTGTCCTCAGATGATCTCAGTGCTGTTTCAGTGTCTCTGCTGCCCCAACAACACTTTACATCTGGAGGAAACAATGACTCCCTGTAGAATAGCTGGCATGAAAATGGTTGGTAAAATTAAAAGACACTGGGTATATATACATATATTATTATTATAATAATATTAATCAGTGATAGATTTAATGACATTTAATGGGATTAAAAATCTTTTAAAAAATGTTTTACTAAAAATTCAACAATGAAGAGTTTAAGAAAGTGCACATTGCTGAAAGTAAAGAATAAAGTGTACAATAGATGGTTATAAAAGTTGTGTAGTGTACACTGCTTTATACACTGTAAATACTATACAAGCAGACAATGATCATACAAAGGAATAGATTTACATTAAAATAAGCAAAAATAAAAACTGAACCTTAATCATATTCCTGAAGCTCTATTCTGTACTGTAGCATGTATTGTATGACTACTGATTCTATATATATATATATATATATATAAAATAGTATTTTTTTCACAATTTGAATTGGTTTCTTATAACATCTTTACCCTAAACTTTGATCAGTTAAACATTGGATGGAGTAAATTATAACTATCCTTAATTTATTATTTTTAAATGATGGCATTTCAAACTTCTTTCCAGTTGTAATCGCTGGACAGTTTATTTTGGAAACAGCAGTTTTTAAAGAAATAAAATTCTCAATACAAAGTGCAACCTAACTATTGTTTCTCAATATTTCATCTACATCTTGTGTCATCCCCTAGCTGCTCTGAAGATGGTTCAGTTTGTCATCACGCCATCCTAAGTATGTGAACTCAGTCATGTGACAACAGGTTGTCCTATATAGGGGAAGATGGTAACCTACGTCTCTTTTCAAGATCGTCTTTGACTACTCCTGTCTTTGGCGTTGCATGTGGGTGGCTTCTTCATCTCTTTCCATTTGTGTTGTCACCCCCAGTTACCTGTTACATGACCAACACATATACTATACTTAGGTTGGAAATTGTGGACACAAGCTGGTAACTGGTAAAACTCTGTCCCAGGTGAATTTTCCTTCAGACCATTATGTTCATTATGTTCGTATGACAATGTATAGGGTGGCTACAGAAGGTCAGTGGGAAGACTATAATAAATGCACTTGTTTGAATGCTCAAATTACAACATACACATACCCTAACACATATAGACAGACAAAGAAACACATACACACCCTTACACACATACAAATCAACACACACCCCTAACCCTAAACCCAGTTCCTCAGCCGTCTACTGCGTACATTGTCTGCTGCTCCTGAAAACGAATTAGTCACACATATTTGCATTTGTACACAAACCCGCCCAGCAACAAACACAACAGGCAGTCAGGGTCATACACGCATGTGCACACACATACACGCGTACATGCATGTATGTATGAACCCACTCACTTTACACGCATGTGCACATCTACACTCACAGAAAGACATGAGGATGTTTAAACAAACGCACGTGAAGACAAACACACTAACACGAGCGGTCTCCTCTGCAACGTCAACATGCACGCACACACTCGCACACCCCCAAGCTACACTGGTGGTCCTGCTTGGAGAAGAGCTAAAGCTCTGTCTCTTTTGTCTCTCGTGGGAGGCCTAGACAAAAGCAACATCTGACAGGTAAACAAGGCGTCATGTTTGGGCAGACCTACCTGAGAAAAGGCTCTCACCCTTCTCAGCCTCACCCAACACACCCTCCTCCCCCCTCTCTCTCACCATCAGTCTGTGGCTTTTTCTTCTTCCACGTTCCTGTGTCTCCCAGTCTCAGTTCCACCCTTAGTCTTAGCCTACATACATCCTATGTTTAACTCTACTCTTCCTTTGTGAACCTGAACAGAAACACTGAGCTCTCTTTCATAAACCAGGTTTGAGGTACAAATTAGAGGCCTCACAGGCAATACAACTTCCCCCATGACAGCCATATTGGAAGCCCAGTACAACAACTGATATATTTACGTAGTTAAAAGTAATGTGGATACAAATATTGTTGTTTCTCACTTAACTAGTAATTTCTGAAAATATGACAGATATGAGCAAGCTAAAATAAAAGCTATATGTGACTGATTAGCAAGCTATTATGTAGCAGTTATCATATGTAAATGTAGTTATGTTATGATGTTATGATAATACATTGTAAATGGAGGTTCTCATTGTCAGTTATTATTATATTTGTGGTGGTTTCTCAAAATGTTATATCATTATAATGCATCAAAACATACTCACTACAACATCTTTTAGAATAGAAACAAGGCTTCTGGCATGAGTTTGTGCCACAGTGACCAGGGTAGACACTTAAAATATTCATGTCATGTCGAAATTAGTAAATTAAACTAAGTTATTATTCATTTCCTCTTCTTACGCCATGTTTTTTTAGTTATAAAGAAACATCAAAATGTACAAACTCAAAAAGTGTTCAAATAGTTTTGTTCTCAGTCCAGTGCAGTCAATCCTCCACACCCAAATGTGAAATTGTGTGTATTTAAAAGAAAAGCAAAGCAAGTCTGTGGTTTAACAAGCCACTAGCCTACTCTTTGGAGGTAGACACTGACCATCAACAGTACAAGTAGTTACAGTGTAACATGTAAGAAACGCAACTTTCAAGTTACTGGAAGTTGCATTTTTCTACCTCCAGCCACTGCACCAAAGTAGTTGATCATGGTCCACAGAGGACACAGTGACCAAAGTGATATGAAAGCTCCAGCAAACTCTCTGCTCTGTCTTTCTAAAACATGAAACAAGACCCAAAATGTGGAGGTAACGGAGCATTACTGCTATGATACCTTTGAAAATGTAATCCCTTACACTACTAATTAAAAGTAATCACATTACTTCCCACTGCCGACCACTCACTATCAAGGCAAAGTAATTCACTGTTACAAGCTGTAATAAAACAGGGAATAAAGTTTCACAAGACAAAGCAAGAGTAAAATATGTTCAACATTTTTCTGACCAAGCTGACTGGCTTGTATTAGTGCAAGACGTCATCCACAGCAACTTGAAGTTCAGTCGTGGTTGGTAATAGGTCAATAAATGTCATAGGTGACTTAATGTCCCTTTTAAAATCAGGGTAAATTTGTTATATTTAAGGCTCTAATGCAACATAATGCACCTCCAGACCACAGAGTATCAAAATGCTGTTTCAGAGGTTTTCCTAGCCAAGAAGAACATTTCCACTCCAGTGTTGAATGAAAGGAATTGTTTGCCAGTCCAAAAATAGTAGTCACATATTCACATCCACAAAATCTTTATTACAATTTATTACAATACAGTTCAAAATTCAAGGGAAGCACTGAATATGTTTACTGTGAAATGTATCATTTGTATTAACAAATTATCTGAGCATAAGGCAGATGACATTTGGTTTGATATGTGTATAATTCTCCCTCACACATAGCTATCGGAGATGCACATGCATACGCACATAAACTGACGGACTAAATCCCTGCCAACTTAAGGCTTTCCAAACAATTCAAAACATTTGGGAATAAAGTCTGGCAGCGTAAGACAAGAGTCTAACAAAAGCCACCCACACCTGCTTTATCACTGGAGTGTATTTCTAGTGTTTTCCCTCCAACTAAACATTGGGAACCAGTTTGTTCATTCTGCATAGCAGATGTCAGATGGTGGAAGATCATGACCACAGGGACAGAGGAGGAGGAAGAGAAAGACAGGAGCAAAAAAAGAGCCAATAAAAAAATTAATGAGGAGTACAAAGAAAAAAGAAGACTGTGTAGAGAGACTGAGAAGATAATGATAATCAGGGATGTAGTGGAGAAAGAACCAGAAACTACATTAATTCATTACTTACCTTTTCATTAATAGGAGAATTGTTTAACAAATTTTTATGTATAGAAATAGAGCATAAACATATTTTCATTTGGGCAAAGCAGGGCAGTGTCATGTAACTTTAGAAAGAAAAGAATAGTGCATTCTTCCTTTCATTCAAAGTTGAATTCATAAACATGAAAACACATCCCTGCTTCATCAAATACACCAGAGTTTTGCCTGAACAGCTATACTCGGCCTGGTATGACTGGTCGCTTATGGAGGCTAATGTTGAACTTTAGATGAGCTCATAGGGTTTGTTATTACTACAACGCTGAGCTCATAGTTATGAGATAGAAATTGTGATGTAACTGCTATTACTGAGTCAGTTTGGTGACTTCAGGACTCTGCTCTGCTGTGCTTATGCTACAGTTTAACTTGTACCATCACTATGACTTGAGGCTACAGACTCACCCTTAAGAATGTAGCACATTTCATACAAAGTAAAGTCACTTCGTGTTACATCAAGATAATATGTATAATATGTACACATTAAGTGTGACGCCAAACAATGAACTAAAATTACAAGATCAGGTTCTTCAGCAAAGACACAAAAATGACCTTCAAGTGACAAAGCTCTCTAGCAGGAAGTGGGATGACATTATTATTAACATGTTATGGGAGTTGTTTCACCCCTAACCCTCTGCCACTTGGTGATATGTGTGTCATGTAAACCCATTCTAAGCTTTTTATTGACCTCCATTTATTTAGGGGTTAAGTCAGTAGAGAAATAATGCTACATGAAACGTTGAACCAAGAGACACGTAGTGATAAATCACAAAATGACTTGTTGTGTTACTCCATATTAGTCCATTGTTCATTTTCCATTTCCATCCAAAAGTCAACATGGTTACTAGATTATTCCCTAACCTTACCCAGTGTTAATACTGTCACCATGACAACAAAGCTAACTTCCTCTTAAAATAGTAGTAACCCAACCCTCACTAAACCTAACCTAACCATAGCCATACCACTGTAAAATCACAAAGATTTATTTTTATTTTCCCAAATGACAATGCAATTTTTTCTTTCCACTGGAAAGATTTATTTTTTCAGTGGTCCTGTGGTGAGAGGAGTTGTCCAGTTCTGTCATGGACAAACTGTTGTCATTTCATTTGGAGGTCTTAAGCATGTGACATTTGAAGCTGATTCTGTATTGCACATCATATCCAATGAACTAATTGAAGACCTGGAATAATACACTCACATTTTCATTACTTTTGCGAGACTAAATCAGTGCAGTCATTTAGCTCAAACTGTTGACAGTTGAATGCTGTGTTGCATGTGAAACCATGTGAAGCTGTTTGCGTGTCCTACTGTGGGAAAACAGTCTTGGCTGACTGAGGATAACCAGAGTCCCAGCAGTTCATCCTGCTCCTCCACCCTAACTCCTCTTTAACCTGGCCTACTGGCTCAGGCTACTGTGTGTGAGTGTGTGTGGCTTAGTATGGGAAAGCATAAGAAAACAATAGAGGTCGCTTCATCCAACATAACATAGAAACTGCTAGTGAGTAACATTTCTGCTTGACAACAAATCTTGTGAAAAAAAAAAAAAAAGATCTTGGTGCAAAGAATTGTAATATTTCTGATGTTTTGTTGCATCTTAAAAACAATAACCAATTTCAATCGCGATTCAGTGAGTGCAGTGTGTGAAAAGATTATCCTTTAAATGTTTGCTTTAAATGCTTCGTTGCTTCACAAAAGTCAAGGTGTCAATAATGATCAGAAACACTGTAACTGTAACTATTTTAATTTATTCTTTTTTTCCCAGGATTGACCAAAATCTTTATCAGTGGACGGTTTTATCTCTGCTCTCACATCAGGACATATCAGTGCACATATTCACAATATGTTACAGAGAGAAGTGATGTCCTTCTTACTTAGTTGAGAATCAGAATTTGAGATTTTGATGTATTAAATTGAAAGAAAGGTTTTTTTGTTTCTCCATCTTCTTTAAAGAGGAGTCTTCAGAAGAAACTCCAGGCCTCTGTGCACTTTTATTGGCCTTACTAATGACACAGTGTTTGTGCGATTTTTATCAGAAACCAGAACGTGAGAAGAAGCTAAAGTGCCTCTTGCTAAAGACCTCTCGTGTATGTCATGTAGCTTCAGAGAAGCAGATACTGTTTTATCTGACAATCAAGATTAAACTGCCAGGGTTAGTTCATTGCTCTCTGCTTTTCCCACCCTCCATTCCCATACCTGGATCATGTGGAATTCCCAGAGAAGGGCAGTAAATTGTCCAGCGGCCCGACGTTGTCCTCTCCCTCCTGAATACCTTTCACTTTGAGAGAAAGAGACAAGAGAAGAGGCATGTTGAGTTTCACCTACATGTCCTCTCTGAAAAACACATACATCACTTTTTTTTAAGTGAGCATGTTAACTTGAGGTGGAGCAGCATCTATACGTATGCGTGTGCGCATGAGTATAAATATTTTCTTGGATGTGTTCAGTCCATGACTTTCTCAGGTACAGCAACTTCCAGAATGAGGTAAATAGGGAGTGTAGCGCTTTGTGAGAAATTAAATATGCGGTTGACCTTTTGTTGATGGACAAACACAACAAAGGTTCCAGAGCAAATATGTAGAGGAGGCTCATTCAACCTCAGTGGTTTCACTTAATCAATATGTGATGCTTACTTACTTAGAAGTTTAAACCTCGCCAAGAACATGTCACCTCCATTCACTTAAGTTCCGGATACTGTTTTGATGTATTAACCTTTGAGAAAGAATGAAATCCACAGGTGGTTTTAAAGTGACGCTATGGTCAATCCAGGGCGTGTTGTCAGCTCTCTGAGAGTGCAGATTTAAGTCAGTGTACCACATGCATCTATTATTTGATCTGAGACTCACATCTGACATTGTTCATGACTTGCGGACTCATTTTACCAGTGCACAAGTGGTAATTTGCAACCCAACAAACTGCTGAGCTGAATAAAAGTCTGAATAAAGTCAAACCTGATGCCAGTGCAGGTTTTTCCTTTCCTCATAACTCAAGTAATGATGCAGCAGTTCTGTAAAATGTGAGACTTCTCAGAAGAAGCACATTATATTTCAAGCACAAACGTTTTGTATTTCAATTAAAAACAGCAGCAATCCTAAGGCTGCTGTCAATGTCGATCCCGCAGTTAAACATGTTGGATTGCAGTGAAAACAAAACTCCAGGAAGTCATTGGACCTAGCCATGAAATTGTTGCAGCAACTGCCTGTCAAGCCTGTTTTTACACTTTGGCTTTTTTGTATAGATTTGGGGGGAAAATTGTGCTAATCAGTGAGATTTAGAGCTGTTGGTATAGGTGTTTCTTCTACATTTAGGCAGAACCAGGCTAGCTTTCCCCCCATTTCCAGTCTTCATGTTAAACTAAGCTAACAGTTATATGACTCTCTCATCAGGCCTTTTGTGAGGACCCCGATGATTCTCCACTACAGTTGTGTCCGGGTTGGGCATCTAGTGAGAAACAATCTTTGTAAGCAGTTGGTGAGCTACTTACTTTGTCAGCTACTAGATATACAGCTCACAAGTTAACCAGTTTCAGTAACTTCCCTTTTTTTTTTTTAAGAAAAGTTTGATGATTGTTATTCACCCTACCTGCCACCACATACACATATAATAATTCAGTTGACAAGTATAAGTCAGCATAACATCTGTAGTTGGTTGGCTATATGAGCCTAAACCAGCAGTGATACATATATACGAGTGTGTGAGTGCATGTCCTTTGAGGACATACAGCTGTAGAGTGTATAAGTACGTGTAAGTGTGTCTGTGCACATGAACATGGGAGTGTGTTTATAACTGTTTACACTCCCTGGGTTCAAGCCTTTGCTCGGCCTGGTTCCACAGAACAGGCAGGTACACTGTCAGGCAGGGAGGCCGTGGCAGCTTCTTAATCATTTCTCCCTCCTTTTTGTTTCTCTTTTGACAGTCCTTCGCTCTTGTGTGACGGCTCACAACGCCGCCCCGGCCTGCTTACCTTTTCAAGGCTCCTGAAGCGAGACTACTAATGCACTTGCTGGTCTCCTCGCCTCCTCACTGGCTCGCCCTGAGCTCCAACCTCCCATGACAGCACAGGGTGCTCACTTTGTCTCCCATGTTTGTCCAAAAATTGTTTCAATATGTATTTTTGGGAACGGTAATGTTTGCATAATAAATCTTTGTGTCAGGGGAATACAAAGAGAGCTATAGGTCGAAACCTGGGCGGGTCAGATTGGACTCTCTCTCTCCCTTTTTCTCTCCTGCATTTACTCTCCACTCTGCTTTCCATTCTCTCTCTTTGCCAGGTTGTTTTTCCAGCCTGCTGTCAGTAGGTTTATATAGACATGTATTAGGCCAAGTGAAGAGACCTTCTTCTGAGCAACCTTTCATGCTCTAGGTCATGCTACTTGCCCAATTAGAGCAAGGTGTTAATAGCAACATACAACATCTACATGCTGTAAATATTTTGTTGTTTTCACACATTTCTAACATAATCCAAACACTGTGGATCTAACATTAGTGGCTGTGGGCCATGTGCCAAAAAATCCAATTACCAAGCTATGTGCTGAGTAAGCCTCAGGCTCCTGGACCTTATGCCAAAAACAACTCATCTAGAAATCACTCCCCATGTACCATTTCATTATATTTTAACAGATATCTTATTATTGGATCACTCTGAATGAGCCAAAAGGATTTTTACAGACCCTCAAGGCAGAATTCCTTAAGTTAAGTCGAGAGACAAAGAGGGAAGGGAAGCAACACACCTCAGATGATGTCCTTTTCTCTTAGCCCAGTAATGAGGAAGTAGAGCAGCAACAATTGACACAGGCAGGAGAAACAGACTTTAGCGGGAGAACGAGTACCAGATCTTCACTGGCACTGATGCTCAAAAGTCACATTGACCTCCAGCGCTGCTTTAAACAAAACTCAATTTTACTGAAATAAGATCCAATAAATGTTCACAACGCTGCTTTTTAAAAATACGAGCCTCATCCATTTGCTACGTATTTGCAATGAAAGTCATACAAGTTGTAAACAAGGTGAAATCTAAAATTTAAAAAAAAACTCTGCATGAAGCATAAATTAACAAGTTGTCTAATCGAAATCGATCATTTGTCATCGTCTTCCAAAAACAACCCATACACCATTTTTGAGCTGCTGCTCCTTTTGTTCGTTCTTCAGCACCTCTCAAAAAGCAAATGACCAGTTTAAAGATTAGACAAGTATTCTTCATATCTTCCATCTCTATAAAAGATTTTGTAAATTTAGAACAAAATCTGTCTACTGGGCTTATCTAAAGCTCAACAATTAAATGTATCATCTATTTAATCCACATGTAAACTAAGTAGAAAAGTCAACAATTTATAATTTTATATGGTTTATATCTCTGTGCCAGATTATTTCTTGGCTCTGAGCAGGAATTTTGTAGCTGAATTAGATCAAGGTACAAATTTTTACTCCATGAGACTGTGAGGATGTAGATGTGCAGCTCTAATTTCTATAATAAATTTTTCAAATGGAAAAGTTATAAGGTTCGCTCATGGTGATGAAGAGATTTATCACCTGAATCTGCTGTTCCCCTGAGTTTACAGAGCTTCATAGTGAATTTCAGTTATTTGTTTTTTCTGCCCACAACTTTACTGGTTTGATTCACTTTCTCTGCTCTTATAGGGTCATGTTTGACTTCAGCAGACAGCTGTTTTCAGTGAAGAAGCTTTGAAAACCTACTGTACACATACCCACTCAACAGCAAACAGCAGACACACATAGTTAGAGACCAGCTGGTGGATACAGTAGAGCACTTAGCAGCTAAAAAACCAGATACTTTTCTCAGGAATTTTTGGAGACCAAAAACAGAGTTAAAATAGAATGAATGTTGGACTTGGATTGAACTCAGGCCTTTGAATGAAAGACATTGTTGCTCTGTGTAAATAACCAACTGTTGGCAACAAATTTACAGTGTCAACTTAAAAGGTGATTACATGTCACTGTTATGTGTACAACTTGTGTTTGCTATCAAAAAATATCAGTTACTGCAGGTTTAATGTCAAAAAGATAAGTTGTTAGTTATTTTATTGGTTATGTTACTTAAAGATGAGTTAAATTTCCTCCCTTAGCAAGAAACCAAACAGCCAAAAATCCTCCTGTAATCAGAGCAGCCACATGACCCCAAGGTTTTTATTGTCCCTCACTGGTGACAGAAGCAGACCGAGAGGGGAAGGAGGGGGCGGACAGTTTCCCTCGGTGAGCCAGAGGCTGGATTGAAAGCGGGGAAAGCAGGGGAGGGGAGAGTGTAGTCATCTTAGGGGGACCACGCAGGGCAACGCTATCCCAAACACAGCAGAGTGCTATAAGCCTCCGCCATAAATCTCCGAGCTCACCGAGCCACGGCCAAGCTTGTTCAGTGCTGTGTGCCGCTCCAGAGGCCAGAATCCAGATGTTGGAGAGAGACAGTAAATAAAACAATCTATCAAAACTAAAGAAGGAAAAAAAATGGAATTTTTTAAAAAGACTTGCTTTTGTGCAACTTAAAAAAAAAACTACCTGTTTTAAGTGATTATCACTGAGGTTTTGTGGGACATGGAGCATCTACCACATACACCATGTGCAATACTCTCAGTCAGTGAAATCAGTACTTTAATCCTATTTGGGACAACACAGATCTTATAGCACCATTCACTTCATGTAGCTCAGGGTGTTTCTGAATACAAAACAGTCCTGTTCCTCTGGATTAGTTTTTATCATTTAAAGATGCAGGTGGCTTGAAGAGATAAACAGATATGGAAATCTCATTGTGGAATAAATATCTGTGGCTTAAAACCATATCATGTAGAGCATAGCGATGGTTTATTGTTTGAGACCTTTGCCGCTGGACATGAACTCCCGCTGGTCTTTGACTAAATCCAGAAGGACCTATTTGGATCCTGTGTCCCTGCTGTGGTTTTGTGTCTTTCTCAGCTTTCAGATGGCTTGATAAACACAACATGACTCAGACGCCAACAAAACAAATTGATATTTAAGAGTTTGAGTTGCCCTGTTGTACCAGTGAGAAAGAGGACTATTCCCCTCAAGCCAAGACAATGGATTTACTTAAGCCGCCAAAATGAATTTCTAGTGTCACTAGAAGGAATTTGAAGCAACTCAAGCCCAGGAAGTAAAATACTTAGAACAACTTGTCTGCACAGCGCAAGACCTTTACCTAACTCATGCTTAGGCCTAAGCTGATGTCAGACACATCAGGTTTATGAACATTATAGCTCTGTATACAGCTCAAAGATGTCACATTACAGGTCTGTAGGATTTCTGGGTGTTCAGGGTCAATCAGTTTTCAAACGTTACCTGCTGCTGCCATGTGGAGCCGCCACCGTTCACAGCAGCCTGGTGAAGCTTTGGTTTTCAATTCAAGAAGTGCTATGTACAGTATATTAGCTGCTCTTGTGATTAAGAATCTCAGACCTAAAACTGCTGATTTTTGTCTTTTTTTTTTAAACTTTTGTTTTTTGGGGAAATGTAAGTTTTAGAGAAGAGTAAATTACTTCTTAAATTATATAGTTTGATCCTTGGCTACAGGTTTATTAAATATTTGTTAATAACTAAAGTCTAAAACTTGATTTCTATAAATGAGGACACTGTTGTGTTGAAGAAACAAACAGCTCAAAAGTATTACTTTAAATCTTTAACTTTAACCATGCAATTCATAATTTTAGGATCAGATGTCACTTCATGAACTTCACCTCAGCATGTGCCTGTTTTCACAGCAACAAGGACGTTAAAGTGATGTTTTACCACGGTGGCTCATTTAAATGTTGCTAATGTTGGTGTAAAGTTTAAGAGTGTTGAGCTGTATCTGAACTTTCACAATTTATCAAAAAGAAAATAACAAAAAAATTCTTAGAGATGTTAACATCTGAAATAAATGACAATGACATTACAGTTATTACTCGCCAAGTTTTACTTGATTGAGCCAAAGGAAGTGACGGAAAGACATTTTTAGACAAGCTCACTCAAAGTGTGGTGGGCTACTAGGCCGTTTAAATGCTCCACCAAAAGGAAATATCACTTGAGCCAGCATTAAGGTTTACGCTCAGATGAAAAACTGGAAGCTGGACGTCCAATTCTCATCAGCACTCAGCCAAAGAGGCCCATTGAGTTAGGATAAAGTGGAAAAAAGGGATGATGCCTCTTCTTGAAATGATGATCTATGCACCAGACCTGTTTACGCTGGTAATCTCTGAGCCCTGCGTAATCAAAACATCACTAATTTCACTGCTGATTGGAATCTGTGACATCTGCGTCTTCAGCACACTTCAAGGGGGACTGCTTCAAAGGAAAAAAAAAGACAACTGGGAAGCATCTATTCCCCATAATAGCACCAGTGATGAGAGGGTGACTTCATCCTTGTCCACTCACATGTTTTGAAGTGGATGATATCCATAGCAGTGGAAACTTTATGCAGTAAATATCGCCGCACAACTTGCTGTAAGTCTAAACAGGCTGTTGTGTGTCTGTCTGAGCGTCTGGGCATGCAGGCTGGTTGGGTGTTTGTCTTGTTGACATGCAGGCGGGCTCTCCAGCTCAGCTCCAAGTTTGAGAACCGGCTGCAACCTTACAAAAGGCTTTCCATCCTGTCGAGCTGCCCAGCGTCAAGCTCGCAAAACCCTCCTGATTGATTCTACAGAGTCTGGATGACACACGGTTCAAAAGCACTTCTCTGCTCTTTGCTCAGCGGAAACAGGCCTTACATACTAATGCCGCCAGCTCTGCTTTATTATGATTGTCCTGGATGGGGAGCTCGCTGGGAGTCTCTGGCTGAAGGGATACAGTGAAGAGACAGAAGAGAAAAATAAGTTCTCTTCACTGCAGTTTGTTCGATTAAAAACAGCCAATTCTCCTGTGAACCTGATTCAGAGAGACACAAGACTCTGTGTTTGTGTGTGTGTGTGTGTGTGTGTGTGTGTGTGTGTGTGTGTGTGTGTGTGTGTGTGTGTGTGTGTGTGTGTGTGTGTGTGTGTATTAAATGTATCCTGAACTTGCACATCAAGCATCCTCCATACCTTCTCCTGACAGGGTGTGAGCTTGTTTTCCGCCCTTCCACTGTGTGTCAGGCCCTTCTTGTTATTTAGGAATAACTATTTATGCTGCGGAGGTGACCCTCAGACAGGTCCTGGCCACAGACACACACCTCCTCCCCCTTCACACACACATGCACACACTCCAAACGGGCTAAATAATCCCTCCACCTATTTGCACAGGAGAGATGAGGCCATGGCCTCACCTTCAGGGTACTACTTAACTCCTCGAGTCACTCGTTGAGTAATCACAGCATTCTCCTACCTGCCTGCCTACTGCCTAATTATAGAGAGTGTGTGTGTGTGTGTGTGTGTGTGTGTGTGTGTGCGCGCCTAAGACTCATTATTTAGCAATGCAGGCCTCACAGGTTGACAATTGCACAGGCCAATACTGCCTATTATTACTATTTTGTGGATACAGTTGCATTCTAACAAGCTGGGGTCAGTATTGTATCGTGGCCTAATGGGAGCCACAAGTTACATTAATATATTTTATTAATCGATATAATACAGATTCAACTAATAGGTTAACTATGCAAACTTTGTCTTTTGACATTTTTGAAATTTAGGTGAGTTTCAGTTTCTTAGACATTATGGCTCCAAGGCTTTTTCTGCAGGATTCAGGCCTGAGCATCACATCACAGCATCAGATACAAATCCTGAAGTGGTCATTTTGATACAGGAGTAACCTGGTTTGCTCCTGGAAAAAAAAGAGAGAGAGAGAAAGAAAAAAACAAGCTGACGTGATTATAGGTGAGAGAGCCGAGAGGCACCATGGGAAGGAGGGTCTGTTCATGTCCTGGAGGGAGGCCCGCAGCTCCCCTTTAATCCCTCCGCGATCCCACTCTCAGAGCCGGGCTTTGCCTGGTGCGCAGCTCTTGGCCGAGTTAAAAAGGAAAGCGTAAGGGTGGGACAAATTTCACACTTTCTCCCGTGTCTCAGGCCAAAAGAAGGAGCTTGTAAACCAAGTGTGTGGAGCTGGAAATACTCTTAGGCCGTGGTGGTTGATGGGAGCGGCTGTGCTTGGACGTTTAAAGCGTGTTTGTTTCAAGAAACCTGATAACACGCATGGCAAAAATAAACACGTTATTGCCTTTCAAACTGTGCCTATCTGTATTTAATTAAATTAAATTGTTTTTAATGTTTAATGTTTAATATGTCTATTTTATTTTCATTGATATGGTTTAATTCAAACTCTTAACCAGAGAGTCGGTCTAAAAATAAACTCAAATCTGGGTCTCGGCTACTTGTGACCTGCTATTTTGGGGTTTTTTTTGGGGGGGAACAGCAACGACTCATCAGTTATTCTGCAACTAGAATTTATAAAAATGTTGTGTGTTGTTGTCGTTTCCATTGCGTTTTGTCTTTTAACTCAGAGAGATGGGCTCTGCGCCGCTGCAGCTCACACACATACACAAGGGCCTGGATGTTTCCATTTGAACATCTTCTCTTCAAATACATAGGATATCTCTTTTCTTTTTCTTTTTTTTTTAAAGAGAGATTTTTTATTTGGAAAAAAGGATTAAAAAATAATCTAAATAATCTTTAGAAAGTCTCTTCCAGAGATTGAATCCGCAGAGCAAATACTGTCAATACTGACAATTAAAAGGTTTTGATTAGCAGAAGAGAATAAGCGCTTCAGCGCACGTAAATATTAGGACATGAACAATTAGTTGTTTAAATAATCATTCGTTAACAAGAGCTTCAGGCCGCAGTGTTCAGACTGTAAAATGTTTGCCGAGTCAATTAATATCGAGAAGATAAACATCAGTGCGAGCACGCGAACAATCTGTAAAATGTCATGTTTAAAAATAAATAAAAAAAACTGTAAAATGCTCTGATTTTACCTGTTTGACGAGCACAGCAGCACATTGAACCCGGCTGGTGGCCTCAAACGCGAGACTGCGCTTTAAAGAATTAACAGATGCCTAAAATCTACATGGTCGAGGCTAAACATCTGAAGGGTTAAATATTCGATGTGGGACGACCAGAGCTGAGAAAGGTGAATTATTTTCGAGTCCAAAACGAGTTGTCGCGAGTTCGCAGAAGAGCTGGTAAAACAGTGGATAGCGCGCAAATGATAAGTTAAGATAAGTTCCGTTAATGTGTCATAAAAATCCCTAATCCCCAACTTTTCACACCGAAACTGTTTTTCTTCACAGCGGCTGTCACAGCTCACACAAATAACAGAAAATAAAACAGTGGCGTCACTATTACTGGTAATATTATCAATGTATTATAGTTTTTAAATAAGACATTTTATTATAGTTATATTATTAAACACATTAATTGAATGCATTATTTATTATAGTTATTATTGGCATTGTTATTATTATTAGCAATAATGGTGATGCTAATAATAATAATAATGATGATAAGTGGGATATTCATTTTTCACTTCACCCTCCCTGCTTGTAGTTCACATGGGTATACTGGTGAGAAATGTCAAGATAATGATATAATGACGATACTTCACGAGATAACGGGTGAGGATGAGGACGAGGATGACGTCAGGTGAGGATGATTATGATAAAGGTGATGAAATCGATGAAGTTTTAAAGAAAATAAATGGGGGCGGATGATTTAGCACTGGGGATGAAGAGGGGACTGAAGGTGCACGAGAGTGAAGAGCATGACAACAGGAGAGGGGGGGTGAATGGGTGTGTGTG
>CM076660.1:11358121-11371000 GCA_038496675.1 Rachycentron canadum | reverse complement strand
GGGGGGGGGCTGGGGGGTGCGCGCGTGGTGGTGGCGCGGGGGGCTGCGGTGTCGTGACGTCACCACGAGGCGTGCTGCAAAGCGCTGGCAAAGAAAAGCAAAGCAGCGCCGCGGAGACGCAACCAAAGCGCTGATTACCGCGGACGCAGCATTTACGCGCAGCCGACGCACAAAGTGGATTTACTGAGCACCTGCATGGGGAAACTCTGAGGCTTTGTTCATTTTTCCCCCCTCTCCTGCTGTCTGCCTCTGCTGGGAAACAACTGGTGAGTGCAACACACACCTCGTCTGTCAGCTCGTTAGATTTGAGCTCTCGGTCGGTCGGGGGGGGAGGAGGGGGTCGGGGTGTTGGTGGGTCGGCACCTCGCTGTTTGGCCGTTTTTACGTCCGGGGATGTCGCGCTGAGTAACACACGAGTCCGAGCTGAGCGCGATGCGGAAAATTAAATGTTGACAAGTGCTGGGTCCGTCAAACGGCGCGCGTTTCCAGGCCGGTGTGGGCGAGAGAGGCTGCAGTGACCGCGGAGAGGCCGGAGAGAGAGAGAGGGGACCGAGCGCAGCCGCGTCGCCTTCAAACACGAGCACGAGGCTGAAAAAGAGTCAGTGTCTCAGTGTGTGAGCATCATCGTCAGCCAGATGTAGCCGATAGTCGACTGTATTGTTATGAAATGATACAATACGCTGAAGTAGCGTAGTGAAGCTGAGGCGGACAGAAGATTTACTGAGGACATAAAAACAGCAAAGGGATTCCTGCAGATAAGAGGCCCTGGGTCAGTGTGTGTGTAGTATCACGGCAGAGGTAAACTTGTTGAATGATGTCTGTGATGTTGGGTTAAGGTGCTGGATTGGTGGAGGGAGGGTGGTACTGAGGGCCCAAAACAAGATCTGCGTGAAAACGTTTCATAACACAACACAATAAATACATTTTTGGTTGGATTCATCTGGTGAAAAGCTGTTAGATTAAGGTATTTTACTATATTAATTCATTATGGCTTCACCACCTTAGGAGTTTCGTTTTATAATTTAGTACAATTGTTTATCTATTTATTTTATCACTTCCTACGAGTGTTTGAGGATTTTTTCAAAGGAATTACAACATCGTTGGTTGGTGGTTTTGAAAATAACTAAACTTCTAACAGAGTCTGGTTGAAGACAGGAAAATACCTGACTGTGTTGAAAGTGTAATGTGCAAGATTTGTTTTTTTTCCCACCCTGATGAAACTTTCTCTGTTTTTCAGGCAATTGGAATGGAACTGAATCTGTCGAAGAATGTGATTTCCTGCGGGGACCCAGGTATGACCTGCTCCGCTCCTCCAATAAAGGGGATTTGAGTTTATTTTAGAGTTTGGTCAGATTTAATGTCCGTTAGGAAACAGGCAGGACAGAAACTGGCTGGGCGACCTGTGGAAACCAAAAAAGGATGCTGTAGTCTGAACTTAAATGTCAGGGCTGTGCGTGTTCACAGGCATCTGCTTTCAGACTTTTAGCCACAATACGTGTGATATGTGCCGAATGGATGCGCAGGGCATTCAGAATATGCCGATATGCGGAAATTTCAGATAATGAGACGCAAATGGAGGCACGCGGAAACCAAATGAAAACAGACTGAAACAATGTTTTCAATAATATGGCTGAGTTTATCTTAGAGTCATTTGTTTTATCTGCGACTATTTTCCAACGACGATGGTTGTGATTTCCTGGTGAGTTTTCGGGGCCAGGTGGACAACGAGCAACAAACAGCTCTATTGAGGAGAACGAGGTTGTGTAATATCTGTTTTAGATTCAGAAAAAGGGGGTTTGTGTTGGTCTGGACGTAATCACAGACCAAAGAAAGGGCGGGAAATGGAGACGTGAGAAATTGGCCCGCTAGAAACCTTCCTGGGTTTTAAATGGCAGACAAGCAGATGAGGGTATAAGCAGTAATAATATAAGCAGCAAAGGCTTGAAAAGGTCAGTATGGCACAGGTTGGAAACAGAAAACTGACTGAAGGAGGTTGGGATTTCTGAGTTGGTGCTGGTGAAGGAAATTCGGACAAAATGGGCTTTTGTGAAAGTTGTGGTGGAATCGATGCGTCAGATAGAAATTACTGATTCTTTTTAATTGAGTTTTTCTTTTTCAAGTCAAAACTCATATTCGCGTGTATTTTTTGACGCGTTGAAGACAAATGCCGCCTCAGCACAAGTTATCAACCTTTTTTTGCATTTTCCTATAGACCCACTGTAAACGGCTGCTGCGCTGAGTGAATGTGATGGATATAGTCTCATGCGCGACGAGCAGGTTCAACTATAGAGGAGCCGTTTAAATAAAGGTCTTTTCTGCGGGGGTTGTCTTTTGTGGGCTACACCTACATCCCCTCCGCCAGGTTGTTTGTTGGTTGTCAGGCTCCAGGTCAAACAGGCCTTGGACCAGGCAGAGAAACCATCACCAAGGCAATAATCAGCTCTGTCCTTCTCCTGTTACCCACCGTGTCCAGTTACATCTCCAGTGCCGCCCTGCCTTTCAGTCTGCTCGCCAGCTTTAATTTTCTACGCTTTGTTTTTTGGCTCCGTGCTCAGCTTCACTTTGTTTCCCTGCTTGCTTTACATTAAAGAGAAAAAAATACACCAAGTCCTGTAGGTGTGTGTGTGTGTGTGTGTGTGTGTGTGTGTGTGTGTGTGTGTGTGTGTGTGTGTGTGTGTGATTAACGGCGCTCGCCGAGTTTATTTTCACTTCTTGGAAGAAAAATATGAGTGTTTGCATTTGCCACTGGCCTTTAACCTGTCCTGCCGGATGGAAAGGCTTTTTAACTCATCCATCACACGCAAGTGCCCTCCGGAGCAGAGGAGGAGCGGGACGCAGGCAGGGATGCAGGCTGAGGAGGCTGGGTATTTTAGAGTACTGCCCTCCAGCCCCCTCCACCACCCCGCCATCTATCAGCCTGTTATATCTGCTGGGGGACAGAGGAAGGTACAATCACAGGAACTCCTCCATGGAAAATCTCCATGTGCTGTAAATCCTATAATATTCCCGCGAGGACTTAGAGGGTCAGTGGGTTTAGTTTGATCTTGTTGTCATTTTTCTTTCTCCTATAATATTAGGATAAGGGCAGGTGCCGTTACCTCCTGTAATTGGCCTATATATATATGTGGCTTTTCCAAATATATCCGAGGCTGAATTAAGTTCTGTGTTTTTCTTTTTAGGATACAGCTGCTCTAAAATATTAATAATACATTTAAAAAAGTCACTATGTTGACCCATCAGGCCGTGCGCATGTCACTTCATGAACCCAGCTCATCCATTAACTCCCAACATTCAACCTTGGCAGCCTGCATAGTAAATACCACCTGCTCGACACTACGGGGTGACCAGGTCTTAGAGGTCACTTTGGCTCCACGCTGCAGCTGAATCTGTCTCCTTTTCTGCGTCAGATATCTCCTAAGCGCAATTTTACGCACTTGACTGGAGCTTAGAGAGGGAGTCAACAGGTACAGAGCGTAATGGCCT
This sequence comes from Rachycentron canadum, assembly GCA_038496675.1. Taxonomy (NCBI): domain Eukaryota; kingdom Metazoa; phylum Chordata; class Actinopteri; order Carangiformes; family Rachycentridae; genus Rachycentron; species Rachycentron canadum. The sequence continues at coordinate 11,367,517 of CM076660.1, read as the reverse complement.
CGTGTCCAAGGGCATCTCGGTGGGATGTATGTGAGGCTGTAGGTGAGGGTGAGGGTCGACCTCGTTCCAGGCCTTTGGTTACTCACCCTTTGCGCGCGTAGCAGCACGAGAGCCTGCTTAAAAAAAAAACTGAAAAATAAAATACTTGTGGAATAGTTCATCCATTTTCTAGATTGCCATGTCTTAATTAAAACGACTTCATGACAGGTCTAATTGGATGAGCCTTTAAAACGCTCTGTGCAGAGACGGGCTGAACAAATATAGATGGGGGAGAAAGAAAAAAAAAAGGGGGGCAAATGCTTGTTGAGAGCTCGCACAATTGTCTTTTGAAAGAGCCTTCGGGGGAGTTTTCCGGTCGGACTGGTATCTCATGACATACAATGGCCGAAAATGCTCGAGACTGGCGCCGGTGACAGTCCGAGCGTCAGACGGCTGAGGCCTGGGCCCGGTGCGTCCGGGCTGAACAGTCAGCTGGTCAAACGGTCTCTGGCGGCCTGTAATCAGCCCACACAAATAAATGAGATGCTGTTATTTATGTTTTGCGGGCATTCCGTTTACCATCCAGGCGCAGGAGCGCAGAGACACAGTGAGGTGTCTGTCCCTTAATGACTGGCATTTTACCCACTCGGAGCTGGTTTTCCTTAAGAGACCAATTTATCAGTTGGGTTGGACAGTTTGATTTGTCGTATTTTAGCTGAGAACAGCACTTAATTCGCATAAACATAGGTCACAGCATATTGGGCCAATATATTGAGCCTTTTTAAACCTATAACCGCATCACTTCCTAATTTCACTGGCAAATAGTTTTTATTTATTTACAGATTTTAAAAATCTATAGGTCCACTACAGCATGTTCAAACAGTAGCCACGATAAACAGGGTTTAGCACGCACGCGCGCACGCACACATAAAAGCTCAGTTATGCCAAAATTGGCCCAACACAGTCCATGTTTCCAGATAATAAAACAAAGAAGCCTTAAGAAAAACTACTGCTCTACTGCTTGTATTGGTCTGAAATACTTCTTTTTTTGTTTTAATCTAATTTGACTTCCCAGAATAGACCAGGTCTACTTTAAACTTAAAGTATAACAATAGGCCACATCTGTCGCTCTCCTGGCCTCAAACCTGTTGAACTCAACACGTTTCGCCTTCTAGTTTTCTGACCAGCAGGCGCCGCTGCGTTTTCTCACCCACAAACGTCTCCACGCTCCTGCAGCTGCAGCAGGTTTTACTGCTGCGATGCTCATCTCCAGTGCAGCGAGTCCACATCTGGAGCGACCCGGGTCTCTGGACACAGACTCGCATGAACGTCCAGAGAGAAACTGTGCATGCACGGATTACATAGTAAAAGACTGTCAACACCCTGACATTACAATGTGTGAAATTTAAATGTTCTAATTCACCCGTGGCTCTAATTAAATTTGGATTAACTCCGTGTCCACGGTGGGAAAAGGTGCAGGTTTAAAGCCCAACGCTGTCCGGGCGCGTGCAACACGCCACCACTGGCGTTCATTCATGCGTCAGGCCAACGTGTCAGGTTATCTGTAATAAATCATATTACGGGGTCATCAATCATAATGTGGTTTGTGCTGAGAGGTTGGGATCCAGCTGGGCAGTGTGTGTGTGTGTGGGGGGGGTGAACAGCGTAGGCTTGATGTTGCTGCAGTTTAGAAAGTTTTTCCATTTAAAAAAAAAAAAAATAGATTTGAACCAGTGGCTGTTTGGGGAAATGCAACGCGGACAGATCTGCCGCTGTCAACAGCTTGTTCGTTAGAAAACAGCCCAGGTGTTGTAGAAAACACAGTCCGGGTATGAGACAGAGCCTTGGTGTGTTGGGCCTGTATTAGTCCTGACTGTTTAGTTCGCCCAGCAGTGAGCTGCTGGTGCCCACAACGACTCTCCAATCATCTCGCACTTTTCACACTGAGGAAACACGTTAGGTCCGCGTTGGAGGGCAAATGTTTATCCAGCTCAGTACGTATCCGAGGTATACATTGTGTGGGAGTGTGCATGTGTGTGTGTGTGTGTGTGTATAAGCGCACCCAGCCGCGCCGAACACATTCAAACATGCCTTGAATGAATAACAGGCCTATTCTACTCCCTGAGAGCAAAGCGTTGCACTGCGCGCTCCCGAAAACTGAGGGGGGGGGGGGAAGCAAATGAACGCTGCAAAAAGTGTCCACGTTCACCAGAGATGCAGCTTCACACTCAGCCTAAACTGCCACTACGGTAGATTCACTTGTTATGTGTGTTGCGTCTGGCTCAGATTGGCCACCTTTTATTCATTCTCTGCATTTAAACTCGATGGAAGACATTTGCTGCTTCGCATGTGACAAAAAGCAAACGTCTGATTTATTTATGGGACTACTTTTTTTCCCCTCATTTGCTCTAACCTGACGTCAGACTAAGTATCTTGGATGGGTGGAGATTTTCTTGCAGCGGGAAAGTGGGTGGAGCTGCTCATTTTGGGGAGGTTAAACCCAGCAGATGGGTGGGTCTCGTGTGTGGGGTTGGAGAGTCGGAGCTTCCTCTCGGTCACAGCGGGCAGAAGGTTTCCCCTTCAGCGGATAGAAGGAGAGCGCACGGGGCCGTCACTGCTGCAGAGGAGGGAAAGGGGGGCTGTGTGTGTCTTTTTTTTCCTCCAAGTGTTTTTTTGTCCTTGTGGAAGACCAAAAAAAAGAAAAAAACAAAAAAAAAAAAAAACTGTCGTGGAAATTCTCCCTGCATGTTTCATCCTCTCATGTCGTGGTGTGTGTCTGGCAGCCGGTGGATTTTTTGTAGCGTAGCTGTTGAGAAGCTTTGTGCACCCCAGGATTCACACCGTTTCCTCTTTGTACGCATCCTTCTATTCAAGGTGGGATGAATTTGGACAGAATCGCAGAGGCAGTGAGAGCACCGCCGCCCCGCGACGTGGCCCCCGCGTTTCATTTACCGAGAACTTCAAACAGCAGTCGAGAAACTTTAGAGAACTCAAGCAGCGAGTCTTCAGACACAGAGCTGGCAGGTACACAGTCAGAGTGCTTTCAGCAACTCGATTCCTTCTTCTGAGTGCAATAACTCTATGTCTCCTTCAGCGGTGGGCTGTCACAGAGACTTCAGGACACAATATTATATTCAACTTGTTTGTTTATTCTACAAACACGGCGCATTTCCGCGTGTTGCGGTGCATCGTGCACGTGAATAAAATCGATCCAAACTGACTTCTAGCTAATCTTAGTTTGGTCTTTTTCTGCGCATACCAAAATAGTGAAAATTGTCCAGTTTTGGTGCAGTTACACCCCATTCTTTGTTATTTGCGCTGGCTGAGCCGAATATTTGGCAGGATCCGGAGATCTGTCAGGGAAAAATGTGCAGAAAGCCTGGCCTGCTGTCAGTAAATGCATTAAAACCAACAAACTATAAATATTGGGTTCATCATCCAATCTAAACTGAAAGCCAGAAGGTCCGCATTAACAGTTCTTGGAAAAAGCTTTTTGTTCTTCAGCTTTGCCATATTTTTAGAAAAACAAAGGCGCTTTCTTCTCCGCCACAAGCAAGAGAAGAAGCGGCATTAGAAAATAACGCCCGAATACAATTTATTCAAAATGTCATTAGATTAAATTATCAATGGGATTTAGGTTGTGGGTTTATGTTTAAGTTGCTTTTATTTTTTGGCAAACGTTCAAGAGTGCACTTCTCTTTTTTTGTGATTAACCTTTGCACGTGCTGACCCTTCAGTTTAATGAGGCAATCTTGTTAGGACACGAATACGAGATAGCAGATGGTAGATAAGGGTGGGCAGAGCTCGTCGTAAAGAAAGTCATATAGACCGAAGGCAGATCTAAGTCGGTTTGAGAGAATCGATACAAAACTCAGACATGTTTGTAAATATTTGGCTTCAAGCTGTCACTTCTCCTCTTGGGCTTATTTCTTATGAAGGACTTTGTAAACAATTTATTTATAGCTTTGGCTTTGCTTATTTCTTACTGGCCTTTTCAGTTATTGACCGAAAGCTTTAGGTTGCACGTTGCTGCACTTAATTCCAGTCTGAATTATTTGAGGTGCAAATACTTAATGAATACAAAAAAAAAAAAAAATTAACCCCCCCCCCCTTTTTTATATGATATTCAAAGTAGCTGTAACATTTTCACTGCGATTAACGATCCACAGAAAAAGAGAGGAGTGCTGAACACCGGAGCGATGACGGGAACGCGGACGACCCCAAGAAGAAGAAGCAGCGGCGGCAGCGGACTCATTTCACCAGCCAGCAGCTGCAGGAGCTGGAAGCCACTTTCCAGAGGAACCGCTACCCGGACATGAGCACCAGGGAGGAGATCGCCGTGTGGACAAACCTGACCGAGGCCAGAGTCCGGGTAAGGCAGACCGCTGACCGTGCGTCAAGTGTGCGTAAAGCGTGCGTAAACACACTAGAGCATGCTTGAGTGGTTCTTTTGAGCATTTTCTCTTAAGTAGTTATATAAATAATTGAAATCATTTCAGGCCACAAGGACTCAGATAAAAGAAACAATTATAAGAAGATTGAAAAAAAATAAGTAATTCTTTTAAAAAACTACTAAAAAAAAAAAAAAAAAAAGCTGCTTAATATCACCACATTCTTAGGTGCGCTGGAGTCAAGGAGAACTTCTTCTTTCCTCTATAATCCCTAATTTGCATAAATTGAGCTAATTTCCTAAAACCGCGTCGAAAAAAAACTCCAGTGAGGATGTCAACACAAACATCCCCTCCCAGCACTGCTGAGTGATATCAGGACAGACAAATAATATACAGTGTTGCTATATTATATGTGGCTTTGGGGTCTGTGCCTTCTACACTGTGTCGCTTTGCCCTGATCGACTCTTTTTGAAAGAGAATGAAAATACAGTCACAGACACCCCACTCAGGTAGAAACTAGATGTGACTGAATTCAGAGACACGCTGACAAAAAGTGGGATGTTTTTCAAAATCGCCAGTGTTAACAGATATTAAGTTACAGCCATCCCTGACTGTCAGCTGCTCTACATCCAAAACTAAGCCTCCCGTTATTAAACCACGTGCTCAATTCTCACCGAGTGAAATCGTGTCACGCGCAGGAATGAAACAAGTTCATATTTCATGTTGAAATTTTTTGCACAAACGCAAACTGCGCTCTTTCGAGGCGTCTCCGCGCCGCTAATGGAGCCAACAGAGGATTTGTCTTTTGATGACATCATCAGCAGAGCGGACCCTGAGCTCTCCCTCGTTCATGTCAATGTCCCAACATTTACAACTTGGAAATGAAAATATTTGAACAATAGGTTATTTTACCAAATTTAATCAATGGAGAAACCTGGACTCTTATAATAGGGATCTTTTAAAAAAAAAAAAAAAATGTGGATGCTTGAAACACAAAAACAATTGCACTTGGTTTTCATTTACAGCAAGTGGCGCCTGGCGGCCGGGCTGAGCAAAATCCACCGTTTCAAATTGCACAAAAATGCATACAGCTATTTAAAGTGCAGGGGGGGGGGAGAGAAAAAAAAAAGTGAAGCCTCGGAAGGAGTTTAGAGTGCTGGGTTTTCTTTTCGTGAGCCAAGAAGGGGTGAATTTCAAACAGTGCAGCTTTTTATTTTGGCCGAGTAAAAGGAAAACACTGTAAAGAGCGTGATACGGCGCAGACTGAATATTACATATTCAGATCGGAGTATTTTATGAAATGTTTTGACGTTTTAAAGTGTTTGGACTTCATCCTTTAAGGTCGTCGGTGTTTAATCAAGCTTGACAGATAACACTGAGTTATATCTGTGGGCTCAGGTTGAATATCTTGTCTAATTTGCTGCTGAGTTTTTTTTGTTTTTTTTTTTAACATGACATTAAAAACAAAAGTTTAAATTTTTCTTTTTTGGTTTTCATTTTAATTTATAAATCATATTTTTTTTTTGGCTCGCCTGGTGGAAGCTGAAGCCTCACACGAGCTGCTGTGAACCGCAGCCCGCAGCTCTCTCTTCTGCCACATCGCTCATGTCTTTGTGGACAATTTGTCCGCAGCACCCTGTTCCCTCTGCGCCTATAAATAGCCGCCGCGAGCCCGTCTGATGATACCACTTGTAAACTGTTTCTGCTATGAATTAAAAATGACTCGCAGAGTGCCAGCTAACGGATATTTAGTCATCTTTCGATAAGGAGTGAGGATATCCAGAGGCGCGTTTCTGACTCATTTACAGTTCATCCACTGCGTGCGTTTGGCTCACGGTGCAGACCTGCTGGCTTTATTTTGGGTAGTCTGGCCAACATAACTAATATATACACACTCACGCTGGTACACGTCCACTGCAACGCCGAAATGAGTGGCTTTCTAAAAATAAAGCAAATACACAAATAGATGAAATGGTAACACAGCACACTCGGCTCCATCTGAAGTCAAAACACATTTATGTTGCGGTGTTTCTCGTTTTTTAACTAGTCCTACATTTGAACAAAATAGAAGTCGTGTTATTCATTTCCATTCTCTCTCCGTGTTTAAGATCAAGATATAACACAATAATATTCGATGTAAAAAAAATATGTAATTGTCTCATGTCATAATTAATTAAGAACTTTTCTATCTGTGATGATTGTGGAGAAAGGTTGGGCTTTTTTTTAATTATATTTCCATTTTTACAGAGACTCAGCATTTCCCGATCTGCGCAAATAACTAAGTCTGAATAAGCTTTAAAATGAGACTTTCTAAAATGACTGGCCCCTTATATCCACGTCAGAGGGGTTGTTTTCAAACACGACAAATCTGTGCAAAGGAAATGGGATTTTTTTTTTTTTTTTTTTTTTAAACCGGGTAAACGCGGGGCTTCTTCAAATCAGGTTTCAAAGAAAAGACGAACAAATCCAGCTTGACGGGAGCAAGGAGAAGTGACAGCAGCTCTCTTAACACTTTGCTGCGCTGAAGTTGGTGACCATAAGTAAATAAATAACTGGTTAGGCCCATATTTATGGAGCCTGACCGAACAGTTTTGTTTTATTCAAATAACCACCAATCTCAACCCTGCCGGAGGTGTTTCCATTGTGCTGCTGAAATATTTAACCTGAAGGTATTTTTAAATAAAAATGCACAGTGCAAAAAATAAATTAATTGACAGTGAAGGCTATTTTTAGATAATAAATAGTACATACAGATTACATTTAGATTATAACATTTAGATTCTAAAAAGTACATAAAGTGTTGTAATTTCTATTCAGGTGCTGTGTCCTATGAAGGCCAATTCACCCTGAAGGCAGCAGCATTTGTGGGAGTCACTAAATGGGTGTGATACGAGTTCATCAGTTCTAAAACAGTTTAGATATATTTTTTTGTTTTGTTTTGTTTAAAGCGCGATTTTTACTGAAAACGTTTTATTCCATTTGTTTGTGATCTTTGGAGAGTTCAGGCTAAAACATTGAGTTACAAAAAAAAAAAAAAAAAAACTAATAGAAAGGAAATTTTAGCCTCTGGCCCGTGGCCCTTTGCTGATGTCTCCGGTGTCTCTGCTCCACTATAACACTGTTCACGTCTCCTCCAGGTGTGGTTCAAAAACCGGCGCGCCAAGTGGAGGAAGCGGGAGCGGAACCAGCAGATGGATCTGTGCAAAAACAGCTACCTGCCGCAGTTCAGCGGCCTCATGCAGCCTTACGACGACATGTACCCGGCCTACACCTACAACAACTGGACCAACAAGGGTCTCACCCCGGCGCCGCTGTCCACCAAGAACTTCACCTTCTTCAACTCCATGAGCCCCCTCACCTCGCAGTCCATGTTCTCGGCGCCCAACTCCATCTCCTCCATGACCATGGCCTCCGGGATGGGTCACTCCGCCGTGCCGGGCATGCCCACCCCGGGTCTGAACAACATCAGCAACCTGAACGGGATCGGCACGTCTGGCATCAACTCGGCCATGTCCTCGTCCGCGTGTCCGTACGGGCCTCCCGGCTCTCCGTACAGCGTTTACCGGGACACTTGCAACTCCAGCCTGGCCACCCTCAGACTCAAATCCAAACAGCACCCAACGTTTGGATACAGCGGCCTGCAGAGCCCCGGGTCGAGCCTGAACGCCTGTCAGTACAACAGCTGACGGGCCAAAAGCGAGGCCGAAATTTTATGAATAGAAATAAATATATATATATGTGATGAACGGACACGGTGTTAGAGCTTAGAGGCCACCTGCGGATGGGGGAGAAATCCAAGACAACTAAACTGGATTAGTTGCAATCATTTTCCAGAAAAAAAAAAGAAAAAGGAAACATGGATTATGCGGGTTATATGTGTTTACCAATGAACTTGCACAGCAATTGAAATGTCCAGGTTTTTTAAAATGAAGACGTGTTACATTGCTGCATTGTACATATATAAATGTAAATATATACAGGCCTAACGTATAAAACAGACGATGGGTTTTTCCTTTTTTTTTCCTCTTCTTTTTTTGCGCTTGCTTGCTTTTGAAGACTGGCTGGGGGGGGGGGGTCTTGACCAAAATAAGGATTTGCAAGAAGAAAAAAAAAAAAAGGAAGAAAAAAAAACGTCGAGCCTGTCACGAGTCCAGACTCAATGAGAAAAGAGATAATCTAGGCTTCATGTACATATTTCATACTGCTTCTGTGTGCTTTCTATATACCGTCTATGCAGGCTGCCACCGGCCCCTGGCTCCACGACGCCTCCCGTTCAGTGACTTTACTTTTTTTCTTTTTTTTTTTTTTTTTTTTTAAAGTGTTTTTCATTTTCTTTGCTGAAACCAGAAACTCCGCATGTTTAACTTGAGTGCAACGTTGTTTTGTACAATAATGTAAGACTTTGCAGAAGTAAGTTCATTAGCCTAAACTGTATACAGAGGAAAAAAAAGGAGAAAAAAAAAAAGGTGATTCCAAATCCTCATGTGTTTATGGTAACATGTTTGTTTGAATAAACTCCAGGAAAAGAGAGGTTTATTTCAACCAGTGTGTTTTAGAGGAGTCTTTGTGTCACGAGCCGCAATGGTTCAATTTCCCCCAAAGAAGAGCAAAAAGAAATAACTTGGCTGAACATCCGCAGCCTATTGATCCACTCACTTTAAAAAGATTATCTCCGCAATATGAAGATTTTTATGGATTAGCCAGGAGATATCTGGGCTTTTATCAGGACATATTTTTTTCTTTTGTTAATTTTGAAGCTTGCTTATTCTTTTTTTTTAATTATTTTTTTATTATACAGAAAATTACACTTTCTCTGTGGAGGGAAATAAATCCACCCACGTTCAAACGTCCAGAGCTTAATATCTAAATTTCTAGGAATTAGTGGGGTCATTGTCTAAAGCCTCTTTTAATGACTGGTGAGTTTGATCATTACCATCTCACAGCTCAGTGCAGAAAATAGTCCCGTTTGCGCCTCGGATGAGTTTCACTTTTTGTATTTTTTTATATATATATATATATATATATA
>CM076660.1:11138018-11357735 GCA_038496675.1 Rachycentron canadum | reverse complement strand
TGTATAAGAGACAGATATATATATATATATATAAAAACATGGTCCACGAATATTTAGGATTATTTTGACTTGATCTTTGCTCTCATCACACCATAGTAATAAATGAACTACTTTTCTGTGGTACTATCCACCGACCATACCGCGTGGTTTGCTGCGCCTCCGCGTCAGTTGATCATAACCAACCTGCATATAGTTGAATTATTCACAGGACGAACAAAAAGCGGCACATTACACGGGGCTGCGATTATTTACTTCCTCGTTTTATCTGAAAATGCTCTGAAACCGACCGTCGATCGCGTTCGTCCACGAGAAAACACAACGAAAACGATCAATACCGTATCTTGGTTTCTGACACCTGCAGAAATCCCCATATCTATATTACTCACCATTAGACTGATATTAGCAAGTGTCGCTGTGATTGTGCTCTTTAACTGATAGTGCACTGTGGAGGGAGGATGTTAAGATTACAGGCACTTTAATAAACCACGTAAAACAGTCTGATTACTAAAAACACAGCCTGTGAATTACCACATGATTTATGATGCTGTTGTAGACCTACAGTGTTACAAGTCAGCACTTCTGCAGAAGCCTATAATAATAATGGTGAGTTTTAACCTGTGCTTCTTTTTTTTTTTTAGCCCTCATTCTATCTATTAGTTGCAACTAGTGTCAGCTGCGTTTCACTTTTTTTAACTCTGAGTTTTATATAGCCCCTTTTATTATTGTCATTTTTATTTTTTACCCTTATCTTCATCTGCCTATTATTCCCCTATGAAAGTGAGCCTTTCTTGGCCTTTTGTATTAGGTCTCATGCCTATTTAACCATGGCCTGAGGTGAGTCTGACACTCAGCGGTAAATCTTGCCCTTGTGGTGGCACCTATTCTCACAGTACTGCTCCAGTGATATTTGCTGTTAGAGTGTGTGGCGTTTAAATTAGTGTTGGTTAAACTTAAGGTGCCTTTTTGGAAAATTCTCTAGCACAGTGCCTTGTATTTTACTATAACAGGTAACGTGTGTGACACTAAAAAGTGACTTTATCTCGACTATGGTGGCTTTTTGGCATCTGTTCCTTTCGCAGCCTCTGTATAATAATCCTAGAATATTTTATCCTGACTTGTGTCTGTTATACTGACTATGTTTTTAGCAAATTCTTTTTTTTTTTTGTCATTATCTACCTATAGTCCCTTATCCCTCATCCTATAATATTCACTTTGACTTGTACTGTGTCCGTGACATGCAAAAGTGAGTTTAAGTTAAACTTCTGTATATATATTTTTTGGAAAATTGATCTCCTATAATAACATTATTAGTCCTACAATATTTGACCCTAACAAATAGAGTGAGTTTTCTTGACCTTATGGGAACCTTTTCATAATTACCCTTCTGTAGTCCCTCAATAATATTCCTATTGTTTCTTGACTTAGTGCGTCTGTGAGTGTGAGTCTGTGAGTTTATGTAAGTGATGTGTCATGCTGGAAAATTTCTCTTAGTGACTGATATTCCTGTAAAGTCTTACCATCATGTGTGAAACTCACAAAGTCCATTTTTGCCCTTTTTTGTCAGTATCCCCCTATAGTAGCCTATTATTAGTACTAGTAAAACTGTCTAACACTCAAGAGTGATTTTATTTTTTGTTATTATCTTACCTGTAAAATGTCACATGTCTGACACTCAAAAGTCAGTTTCTTTGGATAGTTGGGTGCTTTTTTTTTTTTTTGCTGAATTTATCACCTACAATGCCTCTATAATATTCCAACAGTGAGTCTGACACAGATGAGTTTAGATGGATAGACCTTAGGTGCACTTTCCTTATTTTACATTAACATATAGTCAGTATAACATTCCTATAAATATTTTCCTTAGTGTGTCTGAAAATTAAATGAGTTTATATTGACAGGTGCGTTTTGGGGAGTTTAAAAAACTATGTAATAATGATGTATGTTTTCATAGTGACTGGAGCTCTTGTTTCACTCTGTCACTGTGTTACTGAAGCTCTTTTGTCGTTCAGCTTCATCATTTATAACAAGTCACAACAGTAACATCAGCAGCGCGCGCGGCTTTAAATTCTTTCCTTGGGCGCGCCCGCGTGCACGGCGCAGGAAGAAAGTTTACCCAAGGCGAGCATGCGCACTGGCTGTAATCGCAGCTGTCCGCTTTGATTCGACAATGTTTGACGGGAGAACAAAGTCACACGAGGCTCGTGGTGATTCCTTACAAAAACAAAGGGCGCATGCTGCCGTAAAATTTACCCATAATTCTTGTTTCCAGTGATAAATAAGACAACGAGGCACCGTGAACGCGCCTGAGCCTGGAGGGCAAAGTTCAAAACATCGACCGCTTTATAGCCTGTAAATATTTGAACTAGTTTCTCTGGTAAAGAATTCCCCACTTCGCCTTAATTATTAAAGATACTACACAATAGAATAGAATAGGTGTCTAATTGCTGTGTGTATTTTTCAAGGTTTTATGACATTGGACTGGAAACAGATTTATCTGTTAATTGAGGAAATAATCAGCAGATTAATCATGAATGAAAACAATTGTTGCTGCCACACAGCATCTAAAGGAGGACTGTTGCTGCCAAACCAAACGCGCCGAGCTCCAGCATTCAAGATCAATTAGGATTATACTGAAAAATAATTACAATATAAAATCAAGACATGAAGAACTGATGCTGGGCCTTTTTCTGATTGGCCCTGGAGCAAATCGACAACCCAACCAGCAAACCTACATTTTAAATGCATCATCGTTTCTCATCTTGTGCTGCTATTTACTTGCATTTAGCATTAAACAGTGCTATTCCTGGTCTGGGGTCTGGATAACTGGCTGGGGAAGGTGAGCAAAAGCCTCAGGGGATCGAAAGTGTAAAAATGCACAGCATGTCAACTGGTCTTGGTAGACGGGTGACATTATCATCTTATGTTATGGGCCCATCTTTTCCCATACAGCCCAGGTATCAAAATCAGGTCCAACTTTTATTACTTTAATTCTCATTTTGCTCATATGGTTATAAAGTCATCCTACTGTAAAATAATAGTACTCAAAAACCTGGGGCCTGGTATGTTGGTCTCTGTGTCTTGTCAAATAATAAAGTTGCCATAAGGACATAATGTCTTGGGGGTCAAATAGGGACCCAGCAGCATATTTTAAGAGTTTAATGCAACCACAGCTGAGGTTATGCTGTCGTGAGTTATGGAGGAAATTGAATCAAGAAACCAGAATTAAACAGTATTCGCAAACTGCTTAATCACGGCAAAGGTGGCAGCATCATCCAAGTTATTAAGAGTTAGAGCTGTCATTATGGTGACACACAAATATGTATTTCAATTTGGCAAATGCCACCTTGAGATAATAAGAGGCTGGAACTTGTATTTGAAGCCATTATAGAAACGCGACAACACCTCTGCGACTGACATTCAAACAATCTCTACCATCCAGCCCATCTGATGCATAGCAATTAACAAAACAAGCTCTGCTAAACCGAGGCCTTCCTTCAGCCATGACTGCAATGTTGCTCAGCTCCTGTGTTTTTTGCTGCTGCTGCGGCCGCTGCCAGGTCCCTGAAGCAGCTTATCTGGTCCTGAAACCTGCACTACAGCTGCTGCATCCTATAAACAAACCAAGTCCCTGTTTACATCTAAACCTGTAGTTTATCCAGAAGCACTGCCTCAACTCTGTAATATAACAATACTGACCCTGTAATCAAACAATAGCAGCAGGGGTCTATTAGGACAACATGGTGGCACCAGTCTTCATTTTTCTTAATGAGAGTGATGTTTATCTCTGTGGGTGTGAGACAGCCACTGTACCCCAGAAAAAAAAGGCAGTGGCAGCAATATATGCTTTTCATTACTGTCAATCATAGGTTTTGAGCATTATGAATGTCTTTCCAATCTTCCATGAAGACATTAGTTTCCATTCATTTTCATTTGGTATCAAAATCAAATTACAGAGACCTGACAAGAACTGAGGGAGATAGGTATTCGATCACAATGAACATCTTGTCTACATTTACTATCCTCAAAGTTATTGATGATAATGACCTCACAATAATTCAATAAAAGCAGACACTTGCTGTGATAGATGGCCTTTTTATGGGCTTATTATTTCAAGTGCCTTTCAAGTCTCTGAAGGTTGATTTTGATACCATACTAAAACGTATCAAAAGTAACGACTGCTTGGAAACACGCATTTATTCCAAGTGGTTTGGCAAGTGGTTTGTAGTAAGCAGCCTTAAACTTGCTATATGGTCTTTTACAGCTGCAAAATGTAGTTTTGGAATGTTAAAATGTACAATTACGTCAAGATTTTTCAAATCTCAAACTTGCAGAGAACAAGACACCCTCCTGCAAAAGTGAAGCAACAGGCTGAATCCTGAACCGCTGCTGACATTTGATTGCTTTTGGATTACTGTTGCCATGAAACTCGTATTACAAACAATAACTCAAGATGCTGCATGTTTTGCTTTAGCTCGTTTCAAACACACTTTGGGTTTATCGTATCTCCCATTTCAATTTTCACTAAACAGAGGCGTCTCCAAAACCCATGCCATTAAGTCACTGTTTGGCTCCCTGTCTATTGTTGTGGGTCACTGTGGTGCAACTGAACTGTGGCTCGGCCAGTCTGTCATGGGTTATAAATTTATGGCAATTGCCGAAGGTGAGTGACACAACACTGACCATTTTGGCTTAAATGTTCAAATCTAGGTCACATGTGCTGTAAGCTCAGTGCTTACCTCCTATTCAGCCCCATCAGGTTTTTGCCGCTCACACTGATTAAAAAACAGGATCTGATTAATATCCAAGGTGCAAAATGTTGAAATTGTGAAACATTAGACATCATATCACAAATATAGTGCTAAGGTCAAATGAACGGTTAGAGCTTTCAAGAATTTGACTTAAGTGTGGGTTCATTTGGTCAAAAGTATGGACACCTGTCTAGTCCTGAGGTATATCTTGATCTGGGCTGCTGTAGGCCCCTTTGTTTCACTTCAGGGTTATGTTAATGCTACAGCATTTAAATAAACCTTAGAGAATAGCAAGCTTCCACTTTTATGGCAACAATTTGGGGAAAGCTCCTTCCTGTTTCAACGTGACAATATCCCATGTACCAAACCAGACCCATGTACAAATTGTTTTCCCAGTTTGGTGTGGAAGAACTGGACTGGCCAGCACAAAGCCCTTACTTCAAGCCCACCCAGCACCTTTGGGATAAACTGGAATGCTGCAATGAGCCACACCTTGTAACCCAACATCAGTGGCCAACCCCACTAATGCTCTTGTGGGAGAAAATCCCTGCAGCCAGGTTCCAATGTGGAAAGCCGTCCCACAGGAGTTACAGAAGTAGATTAATGTCCATGGTTTACATATGTGTGTAATTTTCATGTTCACACGCTTAGTGTAATGTGTATAATATTGATATCATGATCACTTGGTAAAAGGATGTAGCATATAAACTCACTTCAGTACAAGTCTGTATGGTCATGAAGCGATACCATTTTCCTCACCACGCTCACTCTCTAGTGGAGTGAAGATTTAAACCCACTGTTAATTAACCGCATTGACAAACCAATCTATTTTTCTCTAGCATAAATATCTTGACATCTGATGTTTTAAACAGCTGGTTTGGGGGCAAGTGGCATCTTTGTGCACAAAAATACAAATGCTGCAAAAGAGACGATTCATTTTACCTGTTCAACTGCAGCAACACGACGATATCCCATTTCCACATTAACAGATTTCACAGGGCAGCGGCGTCATGTCTTCTGTCATTGGATGATATGCAACTGATCCATGGTCATCCCTGTGAACACATGAATAATTCTTCATTTGAGAGGTGAAGCCTTTCACTTCAGTACTTGTAACCACTCGTCGCAACTAAATAAACTTTGTCCCTACACAAAAACTGATTGTAGCTCTATGACAATTCTTTTTAAAGCCTGCAATTTAATGTTGATTACTACAACAGCAGATATCCTTAATGACACAAGTGTCCAATAAAAGGGTTCTTATTTCAGAAGGATCTACTTTTAGATGAATTATACCCTGATGGTCTTAAACAAATGTGACCAGATCACAAAAGGAATATGTGGAGTGAGGCCTGGATGGCATGTGAGGCCATGGGAAGCACACATTAGCAAGCAGGTCTCAACCTTGCTGTGATGAGCTTTATAAAAAGACACTAAATGGCATACAATGCTAACATACGACTCACGGTATTCAAACACAGGTATTAGCTTATTGTGTAGTGCTTTTCTAACATCTTATCAGTGTTATTTTAGCACATTTTTAAGTCTGACTACTTTAGCAACTGTTGCTATAAACACATTTTTCAGTTGTGGGATCAAAAAAGTTGTGATTGTTTTACCCCAAACAAGCACTGAAGGAGATTATTCTCCATTTCAAGCAGTTGAACTTTCATGTTCTGTGTTTAGCAATGTTTGTGTGACACAGGATTCACGATTGTGCATTTTATGGCAGCCATTGAAGTCAGTGCTACACAAACTGTGAAACAAACAACCAAGTGGGCCACAGCCAGGCGTGTTTGCGGTCTACCTTTTGATAGCAAGCGGACATACTTGCAATATCAAGGCGCTGTCTTACCTTTGTTACCAATGTTCTTTCTGATCCCCAGGCAAAAGCTTGTGACATGAATCTCCCAGCTATTTCTACTTCCTGGTTCTACCATGTTTGAAAAAGAGAGGGGGTGTCTGGTTTGGATGAAAAGTGTTTCTCTGAAGCTGGCAGTTACATATGCATTTGGCACTGTTTTTATTTTTTCTGAGTGAACAAAATTGCAAAAACTCTAAATATATATGTGGCCAAACTGTCAGTCTGTATGTGTATTTATGGTAAACTACCCCACTATTGGTATAGTCCACTCCAATTACTTACCTGGAGGGTGTATATGGGGTGGTCTTGTTGGGTGTTAGAGGAATCTGTCTTGGCACTCACAGCCAAAAAGACAAAGGCAAATCACCCTGATCTGTTTTCTGAAGAACAGTTAATCAAGGGTATAATGTCACATCCATGTGAGTGCCTGTACTGTCAGACATCCAGGGAAACGTTAAAGCACAGAAACTGCTAAAAAAAAGTGAGTCAGATGAGAGAAGCCTAATGTGGTGTAAATGTGGTTCACAGTTGCAAACAAAATTGGGATAAGACAGTCATACAGATAATCCAAAATAACACTGAGACACAGACACAGACAAGTATAGCGAGATGGACTATCATGTTTTTGGTCTTTCTGAAGAGTTTGTCAACTATAAAAAATATGTAGAGTTAAAAAAAAAAGCATGAAACAGGTGATGCTTTTCAGTTTATCTTCTTGTACTGGACTTGCCACCGCGAGTATTGGATCCTTTAACCGAAACATGGTCAAAGAAGGCATATTTTTACATAAAAACATTTGTGTGTGGACAGTCTACAGCAAGACTGGAAAGTATTTAAAAAGCAAACAGCAGGGCGGATGAGGAAGTTCACAGGAGTGATCTGTGTAACTCTCACTGTGCTTCCAACAAAAAGTCCTTGAACAAGATACCAGCACTCTGCTAAAAATCTTCCTGAACAAAGGACAAGCCAAATGTCTCCAACAGCCTAGTACCTGATTATTTTACTTCTTCCCACTTGAAATATTTCATTGCATTACCATTGACATTGTGGCCTAAATCTGATCAGCAGTATATATTAGTGTTCAGCAGGACCCAAAGTTAAATATGTAATCTGTATGAATGTATTTTAATGTAATCAGCATAAACTCAACCTGATGCTTCTTACATTAAATGCTATAACAAACCAACACTTATACTGTGCTGCAAAGAGATACACTGAAAATGTACTACAAAATATTGGATCACACAGTCATTTGGCCAGTAGCACGTGCTGTCACAAGCCCAAGTACAACAGCATAAATTACTATAATTATATGTGTCCTGAGAAAATGATGTAATTACCGCCAAGACTCTATCTCTGTACCGCAGTAATTCTAACAAAGCTGACACATGACAGTCATTTTGGGATTACTGACTGTGCTGAGTAGAGCTGCAGTGACTTCACGGTCTAGTTTGTGTGTGTGTGTGTGTGCTTAAAACATTAAAGAGAGCTGTGGGTGGCTGAGTGAAGAATGAAGAAGGCTCTGGTTTGACATACTTTATTTATTTTAAAGCAAACAAAAATTATCTTAACTCATCAAAACTCCTTAACAGCAGTGATGTGTATGGTTACTGTACTTTCAAAGGCAGGGATGAAAAACAAAAATCCTCAGCTTAACTGTTCCTCTCTTTGGGACACCCACTTGCTGGGGGTCGATGTAACGAATTCTGGGAAGTGTAGTAAATCGCTAGTTAAAGCAGGCTGGGCATGACAGAAAGCTGCTGCACTATACATCTTATCAAATGTACTGTGCATCAAAAATTGATACATTATTTGGTCAGAGGTAACGTGTTACATCCATATGTGATTCTGGGAACACTTTCCACCCAGATTTTGGAACCAGGCTGCAGAGATTTGCTCCAATTCAGCCACAGAGGCATAAGTGAAGTCAGACACTGATGTTGGGTGATAAATGCTTGGCTCAAAGTCAGTATAACAATTCTCCCTGAAGGTGCTGGATGGGGTTGAGGTCAAGGCTGTGTGTAGTCAAGCTCTTCCACATCAAACTGAGAAAAAAACATTTCTTTGGGGATCTGGCTTTATGCATGGGGGCACTGTCTTGTTGAAATTGGGCCTTTCCTTGATCTGCTGTCACAAAGTTAGAAGAAAACTATTGTTTTAAATATGATTGTGTGCTGAATTATGTTGCACTTTCAATTTGCATAAGCATGTTTGCAGCATATATATGTGAATGTCTTGTATGTGTGCACTGAAAATGTACAATATAAAAATTATAACATATAGTGACAGTGACAGTTGACATTTTTGGTTAGGTAGTCATAGTGAAATGCAACCTTGATGGATTTACATTGTATTTGCTACAAACATTCATTTGCCGCTCAAGTGGAAATGTAATAATATCCATTTCTTACCTTTTCTACTAGCGCCATCATCAGGTCAAAATTTTATTGTAGCCAATTTATAACCAAATACCTGCCACTCTAATGACACTGTAAGCATTACATCTGTTAAAGGAGCTATTTTAACAATAGTTTATCTATCAGCGTTGCCAAGAACATCACCTTTTACAAGGCAAGAGATTAGAATATGTCCTCTGAGCAGCTACTTCTTCAGGGCAGGCTGACACCACAGTGACTTGGCATTGGAAAGTGTCGAGAAGGTCGAACGAGCCAGAGCTAGCTGGTTAGCATGCTAACTTCAGTGGAAGAAAAGAAGTGATAGTTGCTTTTCCTGACTGGAGCTTGTAGCCAGTAAAATAATGAAGTTTGATTCTGAACTCAGTGTTTCCTCTAGATTGGTGAGTAAACAGGTGTTAATGCAAACTTACTAATAGCTCCCTTAAGCATATTAGCATAATGTTGTTAGCACTTAGCATCCTCACAAAGCCAAACACAAGTCTTAGTCTTATATACACACTTTATACTGTTTTAGACTGGTTCCTTTGTACAAAAAATGAATAAACTTCCCACTACTAAATAGCCATAAAATAAAATCAATTCACTCAACTCGACATGCATCTTGAAATTCACTGATTTTTAGATTTAGATTTTTTTAGATAAACCATAAAATGAACTGTTCAGAGGCTTAAAACAGGCTCATTTAAAGTTTTTTGGTGATCTAAGGTTTTCACAGGACAAATGTAGGTTTTTGCATTGGGGGGCGTCTCTGTTGTTGATACATTACCTCACTCAGGAATCAGCATGATATCCATTACGGAGATCCCTCATATCCCAGGGAAAATGTGTTTTCCTTTTTACAAAAAGAGTACTACTGACAACTTGTCTTTTAAATGAAAGAAGACAGCGTGAAACTGCCATTTATCATCAAAACAGGCAACAATATGTTTCTGTTCTTACAGATGAGAACAGTCAGTGATCGTCCAGTAGTTGCTGCTTAACCACATGGGAAATGTACAGACGGGGTGTATTTGATCAAATAACAAATGCCATACAAATGTCTCAGCAAATGTTAAGCTCCTGCTTGCTTTTTGGCATCAAGCACTCACTGTGATTACTATCAGCGGTGTGTCTGTAGCAAATCCCACAACAAACGAGCCAACATGCTAAATACTGGCCTGTGCTCTCCCCCTGGAGACTCCAAAAGCAGACTTAAGTCAAGATTGACTTTCTATGACATTGCTATCCATTTATTTGGCGGTGTCAGTTTGCAAGTACCGGCCCCCCAACCCATCTTCACATGGCCAGGGAGTGAAAGTGTGATTCACATACTTGGGGAGAAATATGGGCCGCTATCACACAGCAGCTATTTGGAAAAGACCCAGAAAGCCTCTCTCCTGCTTGTGGTTTTTTCTCTCACTAAGTGAAGAAGTTCCCACTCCATCTCTCTCTCTTTCCCTTTGGTCGCTCTCAGGAGTACTAGACATTTATGCTGGGGAGAATTATTATTTTTCCATCTCAAGGCCTACACAAAAAAGGAAAAAGGCATCCACACCTGCCCTGTCCCCCTCATCTATTCCTGACTCTATTCTTGTCCACTCTTTTCTCTCGTTTGTCATACCTCTTATCCCCCCTCAGCTACGCTCCCCGCAGTTTCTGCTTCTTCCCTTTTCCTCATTCCACCCCCAGTCTGACCGTCTCCCTCTGGTTCTCATGTGTGTCTGTGTGTGTGCAGGCCGAACTGCTGGCGGTGCAGAATTAGAAGGTGAGGCTGAAAACGGATTAAGGAGCCAGAATCCAGGGAGTTCAGTAATGGGAGGGCTGGCTTGGCTGCCTGCTGCTTCTGGCCATCAGCTGAGGCCAATTATGTGAAGGGGCCACATCTGGCCTGGTCTGGCCCGGTGTGGCCTTGTAGGAACAGCTGTCTGGTCACTTAAAACTGCCCCTCCTCCACATCCTCAGAAGACAGGGGCTTGCAGTTATTTAATTGGTTTATCAACAGAAAGTAATTAATCAGCAACCATTTTGATAATTGATAATCTCCTGTATGAAGGAAAATTGCCAAACATTCAGTTTTTCCAGCTTCTCAGGTGTAAGGATTGGATTGTTAAGTGAATATTAGGGGGTTTTAGACAAGACAAGGAATTCAAAGCCATGACCATGGGCTCTAAGAAATTGGTGATTTTATGCATTTAATGTGTATAACATGGAGGTCCTTCATACAAGACAAATTGCCTATTGGACAATAAACGTTTTCAAGAGAGTTCAGTAATGTGAGTTGCTGATCCCACAAAGGTACTAGTTTTATGGTGGATTGACATCAGTACCAGAGGGTTGTGAGATATGACCTACATGGCTGTTCAGGTTGGAGGACTTGTTGGTGCAGAGACAGATTTGGTACATTATTACAGTCTGGAGTTGTGGGGAGACATAATAAAGTTTCTTCAACCCATTGCCCATTGATTGTCAACCCCACAGATTTATGTAAATGCATAAATAAATAAATCCTGTCTTTAGCCAGTTAGATTCTACTGATTTGTGCAGCAGAACTCTTTTTCTTCTTTCCTACCACACCCTAACCATCAGGTCACTGAGTCTTATTTGTGTATAAAATGTAAAAAAAAAAAAAAAAATCAAAGAAGCTGCTGCAGGGGACGGTGTTGTCCTACTGGTTGCATCCATCTGAAATGATACAAATGAGATGCACAGTGATGTCCAGACACAGAGGAGGTGGTTTGTGTCAGGAACACTGACATGTCTCATATTGTTTCCAGCCTTGTAGTTGTCTTCCAGTATAAAATGTAGTTTGAGGGGTGGCTGAGTGGGTCAGTGTTGTGCAGTTTAATACATAACAGATGCATCAGTTGTCTAATTTTGGTCAGAACATGACTATACAGACCAATGAATAAGGGGTTAAGTGCTCACAAATCATCTTTGCAACATGATATATAGGCTACTTTTGGGCATTTAATGTGACCAATATGTGCATGGGCTTGGATGGCCTTCATTGTAAAATGGCAAACAATGTAAAAAGCTTTATAGATTATTTGATCTAATGTCAACACAGCCAATCTATAGCCCATTGCATTCAAGATGCCGAGGCCAGAATGAAATGGATAACCAGTGCAGTGCAGAGTTTCATGGGTCTGAACAGAACTGTGATCCAGCAGTTTCAGCCAACATGTATTACACATCAGCTTTCTAAAATTCATGCATTCAAAGGGTTTATTTAATTTTTATTTATCTCTTTCGATCAGTAAAGGCATTTTCAGTTTAAAATTTATGTTAAAAAAATAAATATTATTTTTTAATTTTTACAATTCACAACCGAATCAAGTGTGGCATCTTTCTCTTTCTGGCTTCTTACAATCATGAAAGAGAAGATTCTTCTCTGTTTTGCAATGGTCATGAGCTTGGCAGTAACTTTAATTACTTTGGCTGTTCTACATCTAATAGCTGTAAATGTGGTGCCAACATGCTCCGAGTTGGCATGGAGGAACCTCTAATCCTTCATGCCACACACCCAAGATATTACACCTCCCAGTGGACCATCTAATCACTATGTGCTTCAATTGGAATTGACACTGACAGGTATTTACACGCAGTTATGCCACTCATTTCATTTGTCTGAATTTGTCTGGTATTAATGAGAAACAATCTCTTAAATGTAACCCAGTGAAGTTTCATCATTTTGGGATGAGCACATCAACTCATCAATACTAGCATAGATAGGACTAGAGTTATATTTGGTTTATCCCTACCACATACCACAGTCTTAGCAACTAATGAAGACTTTATTCAAATTAATGCATTTGATAGGGTAGTTTGACTTTCTTGGGAAGACTGATACTGTACCAGTCTGTTCACCTGTTGAAAAGTGTTTCCCTTCCTATGGATGGTTGACATAACTGTTTGGAGCCTGATTAAATTAGGCAAAACATATTGACAGAGAAAAAGACTTCAGCACGACACCAGACCATTTCTTGGACTAGTGCAGTAACTTTCTCTGGTCTCACACGGTTGCTAAACAAGGCCAGGAAGTAGTCTCACATAACCCCCAGGGAAACTGCAAAGCATCGTTTCTACACTTGGTTTTTGTACCAATTAAACAGACAGGATATGTGTTAATTAGTGGGCTTCAGATAAATTAAGCTAATCGGCTGTTGGCTACAGCTTCAGTTTTCCCATATAGACACAGTCCTACTGCTTTGGTTTTCATTTCACCCTTGCTACTTTGCTGATCTTCTCCTGTTGATGGCCCAGTCAGGAAAACACAGCAGCCCTATCTGACTCATCCCTCAGCAAACCGTAAATCAAATAAATCCTTTTCCTACTGACTTTGACCCCTTCTTCATTTTGCTTCTCTCTACAGGGCCAAAAGGAGAGCATGTGGTCTGGTGGAGTACGAACAGGGGAAAATAGCCTCTGGATCATTGGCAGGCACCGGACAGAGATCTGCACAGCAATCACACTCCATGTGTGAAAACAAACACTGCCGAAAACAAGAAACCAGTTCATATAATTCAATAAGTCGAGAATCAGTGCAACACTGCATTATTGTAAATCAGTCAGAGACAACACGGCTTCAAGTTTTATTCTAACAGAAGGAAGACATAGAAACAAAAGCATGAAGATAATGGATGACAAAATACATTTCCTGTTTGGGAATGAAAGGGAAACTAGAAAAACAGTGAAAAATATTTTACTTTCAGATTAGCAATAAAAATATTACATAGAAAGAGAAATTTTGTCAATAAACTTGGCCATTTTGATGTCCCGCTTCGACAGTCCTCCACAGTCGTGTGTAGTCAGTGTAATCTGGACCTGTGAGGACACACAAGTATTGTTTGAAGTGAAGTGTCTAATCCCAACACCTAGCTAAAACTAATGCAGTTTAATACAACAATCCTGCAGTAAATCCTGCCTTCATGAAGATTATAATGCTCAATTATTGTCAACAACAGTTTAAGAGTAGTGTTGAGTCTGGTGTTCATTTTGTGGTGGTGATTAGGTGTATGTAATCAACTGGCAACTGTATATTGTCGATAAATGTTGATAAATTAATGAATTCAAAAATATCTGAAGGGGTGTTTTTGGCCCCGCCCACTGAGGCTTGACTCAGCCAATGAGGTTGCTCCCTGGAGAGCAGTTATGGCTGGGAAGAAAATTATTATAGACTCACATTTTAATATTGACAACCACAAAATCAGAACAGAGCTTGAATGAGAATTAATAGAATATTAGCAGGAGCTTGGTATACAGCATCTATTTTGTCGAGGCTGAACCTCAGTCATTGTGGGATTTATGTGTAAGTGTCTGGTGGAAAGTGCTGTGGGGCCCAGAGACCTGTAGCACCATTCTACAGCCACTTTAATAAAGAGTGGATTAGGAGCAGCATTCCTCTCAGAGCGGCCCAGTCCACCACACAGTAACTCAGTGGCTACAGCCTAATGCTGAGAGATTTTCAGGGACTGGGATTGTCATATCAACCATTACTTTATTTCTGAGGCAGAGAAAGTGAGAGAGTGTGTGCGAGTGTCGAGGTGGTGGGGGTTTCATGGAGAAGCAGGGGGGGAATAGTGATATTTGCAGAGCTTTTCACAAGAAAAACGATGGGATTACAGTGTGAAGCTACTGCGTTTTTTTTTTTTTTTCTTTGCTCCGACTAATGAAGTGTGTTTCAGGCTTTGAATGGAGAGCTCGCCAGAACCAGTGAGGATTGTTTGACATGAAAAAATCTGACTTTATCCAGGGTTGATTGATCTTGGTGTGTATGTAATTTGTTATAAACTAACCATAGCGTTGTCAATATCGCGGTAACTCAAACAAGTAGCCATGATAACACTGCTTGATTCTACGAGCTGTGATTTCTGTAATGGATACCAAACAAATGCAGCACTGTAAGTGAAACCTCAATCATTATTACAAAGTGATTTGAACCATACCGTGGACACAGTAATTACCTTATTATAAACATTGAACCATTCTGGGTGATGGTTCATCTTCTCTGCCTGCAGAGCCACCCGAGACATGAAGCCAAAAGCCTGGTTAGGAAGAAACAATCAGCTGTCAATCAAACACAATTCAGGAAGTGGGTTTCTCGTCTAACTAAAACCTGCGTAACGCTATTAGCATTAAAAAAAAAAAAAAAAAAAAAAGATTTCTATATCCATTTCTTTGATTTCCTGCACTGATGTAAGTGGTGTGGTATTCAATTCTATAGATTTTCTAAAAGTTAAGATGTAGACTATTAGTTTAAGATAGGAAGACCTCATAACCTGGCACCACTTATACTTTATTTATGTTTTATGTTGGAGTAATAATTTAATGTTCTAAAACATGAAAACTGCCTGTTTGTTCCACATTTAGAAATCTCCAGCTAATGGTCAACAAAAAAGGCAGAAAGAGCCTAATCTTTGGAGAATGTGATGATATGAGCAAGAGGAGGGCAGAGCAGTTAAGTTCTGCAGAGAATATAAATTAAAGCAACAGTAAAAAAATTCATTCATAAAACATAAGTTCCAAATACTTCCAAATAGTAATTTTTGTTAAAATATTATTTCTGTCTGAAAGAAACCCTGGATCTCACAAAAATTAAAATACACAATCACAGCAAAGGTCACTGTTTGCAAACACGTTGAGGACTTGATTCAACGTTTTCTATTCAGGTCTGAGTCAATAAATTGAGGCTGAGAAAAAACAAAACATGTAACAGCAAACGCACAGCACAAGGAGCAATACTGCCATCTGAGGCACAGAGAGGCACATGTAGAAAACCCCCATGACTGCATGTGTGCATACTTCCACATAAGGAGCAGAGTGCTCCTTGCATGGTGCTTGCATGGACGCACTCAGAAACATACACACTCTTCATATTTCAGGTTGGGCATGTGGCTCTCTCCAATCACAGCCCATCCAGGGAGTGATTATGGTTATTCTAATTATCTACAAAGAGAAGAGTGAAATCCCTCGTCATGCCCACTGTGAGGAGAAGGGGGGAAAAAAAAAAAAAAAAAAATCAGGTAGACCTATTTAAGAGCAATTTCCCACTGCAATCTCAATTAAGCCCCTAAATACTTCCTCCCTGCCTAATTAAATCAACTGAAACGCCATTGTTTACAGGCTATGGCTACGGCCCCGTCCACCACCTGACATGACGAAACAGAATTACTCTCTCAGAGGAAATTGCGTTTAGCCTTTCTAGTGCGTTGTAACCAATTTCTGAGACGTCCTGTTCGGTGCCCGTGCGATGCGTGTAACACGATCAGCAGCTTGATCAAATTGGTTATCAAGGAAACCGTCTCCTGATCAATTTAAGTAATTGGCATATTCCTGCAACTTGACCCCACTGGCACCAATTTGGAGACTGAAGCGGTCTGCTTTTTCTCAGCTCTCATTGGCTCTAATGGAGATGGTTAAGCAGCCTGTCATGTCAGGTGTTGTCCAAACATGTCCTCACTCTCTCACTCTCTCTCTCTCTCCCGGGATCAGCTCAGGCTAATCTGCTGCTGAGGAACATTGAGTGACAGGTAAAAGGATTCTGTGTGAACACTTAAGGGTTCGTGCACATAGTCCCATTTCAAAACTGGTGTTGTTCAGCAGGCAGCTGTTTTCAGTGAAAAAGCTCTGAAAACCCCCACTGTACACTATCTGCTCGGCACCAAACAGCAGACACACACAGCTATTGACCAGCCAGCGAAGAGTCAAATAATTTGAGGGAAGCATTTCTGAAAAAATTTCCCAATTCAAAAATAGAGATAGTATAGAAAGAATATTGAATTTGTATTCACACACATAAGACACCAAATAAACAATATTATTTGCCTGTGTCTTATAGTGTCTTTTAATAAGCAACTGTGCACCAAAGAAGATATTTTAAAAAAATAAATAAAATAAAAATCAGGCATTGAACTTAACAATAAATATGTAATTTCTTAGCCAAGTATGAAAAAATGTTGTATGCTGATTATGGGCTTGGCTCATGACTCTAAGAAAGAAAGGTTGCATTTTACTGGAACGATTTCATATATGAATCACTGGAGACAAATGGGCTCCTGGCCTTGATCAGCATGTGTGAAGAAGGGGTGTACATCCGTCTTTAAAAACAGGGAAGATCCCTTTTAACACTACACGTCTGCCAAGTGGATCACAGCACTGTGAAACAAAATGATCACAATAACACAGTTGTAGATTCTCTGACATTATGATGGGTCTCTAACTGGAAACATCTGTGTGATGCATTTCCACACATTTCCAAACTTGGCAGAGGAAGGATCTCACAGTCTGGACCAATAATTGGTCACTTCACTTCAGTTTTAATTCAAGAAGTATATTTTTCTTCCCAAGATCATGGTATGATGAAGATTGCCAGTGATTAAGAACAAATGCTATATTAGTATCCAAATAAGTGTGTTTCTTATTTACATTTTGAATGAATTGAATTGACAGTGAACCAACCAGAGCTTAGACTCATTATCAAAACTTCAAAGTGCTGTACAATATGCAAGCTCCACTGTTTTTATCAAGAGAAGTGTCACAGAAAAATGACATGTCCCCATTTAGAATTCATTGATGTGCGAGCGAACCACAGAGCAAACTGTAATGTGGAGGAGACGGGAATGTGAAACAGAAGATGACAAGTTCAGCCTGCATGCAACACGAACCCTGAGAAAAGACTCTTCATGTCTCAAGAAGACAAAAATGAGAGGAGAAAAAGCTCGGACAGCCGTAATCTCCCACTACAAATGAATTGGAGTTGAATGTCCGAAAACACCTGAAATCCTGAAAAGGCCCGAAAATCATGCCCTACATCCGCCTCCTCTAACAGGTGGTGGTCCCTCGGGGGCAGTAAGCAGAGTAGCAGGACACAATACTGGCAAAGTGGCGGTGCGACGCCTGTCTGTCACCTGTAGGTCATCTCTACGCCCTCCACTTGGGCCAAACAAGAAAATAAAACCAACGCTCAACTCCCAGCTGAGGTCTTATGTCGACAGAGGTCAAGGACTCTCCTTCTCAAAGTGCTTTGTTTACCATGTTTGCATTGCACGGGCCACACTTCTCAAGTCAACAGGTCAGCCAGCCAGTGAGCTATCCATCCTTTCAGCCAACCAACCATCTATTCTTTCCAACCGGCCCAACAAGCTGTAGCTGTCAGAGTCAAATAATTTGACATGACATTATGCAGACCCCCATCTCAAATAATCAGAAACACCCGAAGGTAGACCCCCACTATGCCCCTTTCCCCACGCACCCGCTTTTGAGGAGTCATTTTGGTGCTATTACGGCGTGATTGTCATACAACACTGGATGAGACAATTTGACGTTGGAGCAGAGTGGTGTTCTCTCTCTCATTGCGGCCGTGGGCTGAAATACAGGACTCAGTTTCAAACACATGTGTCTGTTATTTACAGATCGGTTTTCCACTGCCGCGCGGTCCAGGGGCTTAGAAACGCCTGCTCTGCTTTGCCAGGACTAAGTGCATGCAGATTGTGCCTACTCTTACTAGCCTCTGACTGACACACACATGCACACTGATGTTATGTACGAATGCACATATGCAAACCTCCTCGGCGTACACACAAGTATGTGCCGACACACACAAGAAGACAGGCCAGTCTCCTCCATTACACACCACTATGACTACCCGATGATTACCCTGCAAGCCCCATCATCACCCGCGTCAGTGTCAGCCCCCTGGAAAACCTTCACTTGTCCGCAGTGAAAGGCAAGAACGCTGTGAATTGCACAGTGGTGCTGGTGATGATGATGATGATGATGACCACACCTCTTATGTCTCATTTCTCTTCATTCCCAAACGGCTCTTCACAAGCTTCCATCTGGCCGCACAAGGCTGTCTGCTAAGTTGACATGTAACTTTAAGCAAAATATGGAATAATTATGAAGCAAAGCTGCCAAGTGCTGAGGTTCTTTAATGTAGTAGAGAGAACTCAACTGAGCATGTGCAACATCAGAGGTATTAATCTTCTCAAATTAACCTTCTTAAAGTTGAGAAACAGAGAAGAGCTTTAATTTGACACACGCTCTGCTATGCTGTGAACACTCATTAAATGACCAACATCACATGCAACAAATGTTCACCACATCAGCTCCTCTTTATGTAAAGAGTGTCATGTACTGCTCAAGCATGGCGTTAAAGCCAACTTATTCAAACCCCCTCATTAACTGCAGGGTTACTAGCAAAAGGCTTTAAAAGACACTGGGTTTGTCAAAAGGCAGCAGACGTCAGGGCCATCTTAGCTTACCCAATGACTGATAGCCAACTTATACAACCACCTCTGCTTGGGCACCACACCTCGCAGCTTCCCTCCGGCCATTTTCACAAGGTAATATGAATGCAGGATGCCTCCAGTTCCCAGGCAAAGTTACATTTTAGAGATGGATATGGGAACTGAACACGACTGAGCCGGTTAATCAGCCTCTCCTCAGAGTTAGGGGTATGGTGAGTATGTATACGTGTGCAGTTTTCACCAAGTATTTTCTTTCTAGATATTTACCATTTGTCTGTGTTTCCAACAGAGTTTTATTTTGTCATGGTAAATCTATTTATATACTAAACCAAAACTGTCTTTGAGCTCAACACCCAATACATAGTAGACTCTGGTAAACTTGGGAAAACAATTAATCAGGTAAAGCTCATTATTTTCACTGCTGACAAATCTATCAAGTAGTTTTACAATTAATAATATCCTCATTCAAAAGTATTCATTTTGTCATAATATGACAGAAATACTAATAAGAGTATTTTTGGAGATGTAGCCTGTTTATTATTTTTACTTACCTAACCCTAACTGACCATGATAACTGATCATCATAATCCTGAGTATTTGTCAAACAACGAACAAACAAAAATTAAAATCAACTGATTAAATGTATAAATTGTCATAGAAGAACTTATGACATAGATAAAGAGCACAACGCGCCGATATGAAGGAAGTGGCCAATGTCAGCACAAGGTCGTGTGTGTGTGTGTGTGTGTGTGTGTGTGTGTGTGTATGTATATAAGAGGAAGGAGGTTGGCTCTGAGAGTTTGGTTTACCCAGGGGCTCAATTTTACTTGTAGGACAACTTATTCAACACAAGCAGAGCAAGGCCCATAACGAGAGACAGAGGCTTGACAGAGATTTGGTGGGGAGGGAGCCCCTGACTGAATATAAAAAGGGGGATCAGCCTCCGAGAACAAAGTGGAGGGAGCAGTGGGAGCTGTCTGAATACAGCATCACTCTCCTCAGAGATCACAGCAGCTGCTTCGGTCTCAAAATTGGAACTTAAGTCCAGAAGCTGCGTAGACGCAACAGCTTTTTCCGGTGCTTATAATGTGGTTATTGTCTGTGGTGAACCACAATTTTGGTGTGTTGTTTGTCTCAAGTTTGTCATATATTTTTTGTTTTTTCTTGCAATATTTTTTACATGAATATGACTATAAATGTTGGAAATTTCAATTCACTTGCTATTTGATTTATGTCAGCAAACATTCTGACACCGAATAGCCTTTTATAAGACCTCAAAAGAGCTTCTAAAGCAGCTGTGGGGAGTTTTACTGCATTACGGCACCAGTGTGTGACATTTTTGTGCTGATGTGCAGGTTAAATGTGGCCAACAAACATCCAGTCCTTTAAATATTTGGAGGCTGTCCATTCAAAACTGAGTTTCAACTGACCTGTCATTATATACATGAACATATTGAAAGGTTAGGTGAAGATAAATGCAGCAATGTAGCCCATAGTACGAAGAAATCACCAAATTAATATAAATTGTTGTACGGAATCATAAGTTTTGTGAATCCTTGTACCCCTTTACTTAAAACATCATCTATAAACAACAATTTTCCAAGAACATACAGGGAATTGCTGTTTAACACTTGAATATAGTGTGTACATTGACAATGGTGTGACACACAAGACCATTTAACATGAGCGGCGTGGTACCTAAATTAACTAGGTGAATCAAATAGAGCTAGATTATTCATTAATCCCTTGATTACTCATTCAGTCATTTAGTGTCAGGATATTGTGAAAGATCATCACAATTTCCCCTCATTCAAGGTGAACTCTTGAAGTCAAACTGGTTGTTTTGTCAGAAGAACCATCTAAAACCTAAATACCCAGTATTCAAATCACTTCTGTACAGCCTCATTTTCTTGTTTTCCACATAAATAAAAACAGCTGAGTACATTCTTGACATAAACGTTTACCTGGTTAAGAGTTTCTGCTCCTTTGTTAAGAAATGGCTTGTTCGAGGTTCAACTCAACAACCGGTCATTTTTCTGTATTGAATGCAGCTTTTGAGTGATTTTATTTGTGGGGGGAAAGAAGGAATGTCATCGTTGTCAACCTCAGCTAACATAACACAACAGTTGAGCATGCACAGCTCACCTCTCCTATACAAACTGCATCTTAAGGCTACTCATTTCCCTTGTGTCGCATAAATGTTTCCACTTCATCCACCAAAATGTAAAGCAGATGGTCATCTGTAAACACACATAGCATAAAGCTTGATGGATAAACAATATCAGTGCCTGCAACTTAAAAACATGCACAATTCCAACCAAAATTTACAGTATTAAAGACACACACACACACACACACACAAACAGATGTTTCCATATATGATTGCAGGGATTCTCACTGACCAAAGCGACTCCAGAACGAGGATTTCACCTCTCAAACCCGATTAAATACGCTGGACTTGACGAGGAAAATAACTCACATTTACTTCTCAGGCTTCTGCCACTAACAACGCACAGTGTGCCCACATGCCGCAGATCAATTACTGCGCCGGTTACAACAGCATCATAACACTTTCCACTTGCTGTAATCAAAGAAAAATAAACTCAAAAAAGCAACTCCAGCTGTCATGTTCTTTTTAACTTCATTTGCAGCTATGAGTGGCCCTACGCCTCAAGTATTCAGCTCCACTGCCACAGACTGTCACAGTGGATTTACATAGTCATAGGTGCAGCTCTACCACCCCCTAGAGACTGCAAGAGGAAGTGTTTCAACTCGCAGAAAGGGGATTTGTTATTCTCATTATAAACTCTCAGGGATCTGATTTCCTCAAGCCCATCACTCGCAGATAAGTGGCGGATGGAAATCAGCCAGCATGTCGCTCCTCATCTCCATTCCCCTCTGGTAAAAGCCCTTTAAGAACAGCCATGAAAAACCAGTGAGGGAGTTTATGAAAATGCATCAGAGAATTGGAGGGGGGTGGCTGGAGAGAGAATAAAAGACAGTGAAAAAGAAAGACAGAGAGACGGATGAGGAGAGTTGCCAACATGTAAAATTGGAACAACATGAGCTCATTCCCCAATAACATGGGGCACAGAATGGGAATGAGAGACAGACAAAGAGAGAGACAGAGATGGAGAGGGGAGGGTGGCAATGAGAACAAGAGAAAGCAAAGCATATCTACCAGAAGGAATGATGGTGTTGTTAGTGGTTTGTGAACCAGATGAAACATTTTAACCAATTTGATTGTTTGTGAAAGAAATCATTCTGATCGAAACCCCAATTGCTGCCAACTGGCTGCCTGGCGTGTCTCAGGGTAATGCAGCCTGACGTGTCGGGGTAAGAGGAGAGGCTTTAGAGCCAGGAGGAGCTGATGGGGGAGGTCGGTGCTCGCTACCCGACTTCAAACACGGGGAAGTGTAAAAACAGACTATTTTAGGGGCTAAAACAACTAACGACAGGATTAGAGGAAGTCCGCTAAGTGGCCTTGAGATGTTGCAGTTTACTTCGCCTCAATACAGTACTGAGGTAAAGTGCGAGCTGTCTACCAGCGCTCTGCCAAAAAAACATTTCTTTAAGCCTTTCTTTTACCTCCAGAAGAGTTAGAACTGGTGTCAACTGCCACAAAGGACACAATATCCGATACTGCTGAGAGCCCTGACTCATCCTGATTTGATAAACCCCACCCGCCTAATGCAACAAGCATATTAAATTAAAAGAGTTTGCGTTTGCTGTGCTTCTTTTACTCAGAAGATCCAGAAGAATGGTCTCAACAACAAGCACACACTACACATTCATTACTGTGGGAACACCCATCTGGCTGCTGACTTTTTCTTCTGGAGCGTTCAAATCATATCACACAGCTTTATCAGCTGTCTGTTTGTGTTTAAGGACTTCTACATATGACCACTTGTTGTCACATGACCAAAATCTGTGCAAGGGTCACAGTAACAACTGCGTAGGTTCCTTTTGCTCTAGGACACGGGATACAGTCAGAAGCGCCGGAAAAAGCTACTAAGTGAACAGAATTTAAGAAAAACACTATTTTCTCCATTTCACAAGCTTTTGGGCAAGCGCACAATGCTGACAAGACTCACAACTCATCAGGAGAACATACCGTGTGACCAGCTAAAAAAACTTTTTAGTTGTTATGTTTTCTCAATTTTTACTTTTGTTTCTGGCTTAAATAATTTATGCACATTGTCCTTGGTATCTCAAAAATTTTCTATTTTGTTTTTGATAACATGCAAATAATCATCATACATACTATAGCAAAGGGCACAGATTACATGGGGCACCAGCCTCAGGAACAAGGGCCAAGGTGACTAAACTGTCCTAATGTGAGTCAGGCTAGACATTGAACTGACTAAAACGTGTCTGTAGAATAAAGTAACAATTTGGCATCGGATGCTTGTTTGGATTCAAAGTCTTGCTCAGTTAAACATCTGATTAAACATTTCCTCACATAAATCATAACTTTGTTTGGTTTAGGCCGTGTTTTATTTGGGCAAAGTTCTCGATCAGCTGCTTGTGTTGAGACAATCTTAAATAACGATGCACTGACATATTTGGCGTGTTTTGTGAAATGGGAGAATTTTTACATCATGGTCTGAGAAACAGCTAATTCAGTTAGATTAAGTAAGATATGTTTAAGATATGTTTTACAACGTCAGATTATTTCAGGGAAAGTGTGTTATGGAGGTCTTTATCATATTCTGTTTTTCTATTTGCAGACTGCAGACATTTCTATTTATATGTGGTGTCACTGCATGTCAAGTACTCCAATCCAGTGTTATGACAAGTAGAATTAAATATTCTTTCATCATTAATTCAAAACACAAGTTGATAGTGCTCAAAGTAAGAGATTTAGAAATGCATATTCTTGGTATTGGTACTATAATTCAGGTACTCTGTTGGCACCATTGCATTTTGAATTTACATGAACACTAGTTTAAATAAAAGCTCCTTCACACTTTTGTTTCTTTGCAATTTAAGATTGACATGCAGTAATTTTATTGTAGTTTTCAGTATCTCTATTATCCTGTTTTGTTTTTTGGTTTTTTTTATGCGAGGTGCCCAGTATGCTCTGTCTAAGTTACGTTCTGATCATACATGTTACATTGATCATAACGGTGAGGAGGAATAAAGACATCTGTCATGAATGATAACCTTTCCATAGACTTTGATGCTTTTATTCACAGGTAAGAACAAAAAGATTGAAACCAGTGAAAGCAGAGCAGAATCTGCCCCCTGCTACACCTGCAAACAATCAGCGCATAAACAGATGAATTTGTGTGTTTCCGATGGTTGGCGAGCCGACCATGTGTCTGGTGGTCTGTGTCCTGATCCCCATCAAACAAACCCAGCCAATGTACAATAGCCCCTGAAGACTACAGCAGATCACAGACACAGACATATTTGAACCGCTACAAAAAAAAATCTAAAGGAGAAGTGACAGTTCCATTGTAGACAGGAATAACAAATTACAAACACTGAAGCAGATGTCAGCTGCCTGTGTGTGTGTGTGTTCTTTCTTTCAAGAAAAATTGATATACACAGATTTTGTCCACTTTTGAGATCAGTGAATAATTAGCTAATCTCAATAATTTGATATTGTATGTTCTCGTACATTGTGTATGAAAGGAACAGAAATCAAGATACAACCACACTTCACTGAAACTTACCTGTCTATATACTGGATAAATTGTCCTAAATGTAATCTTATCTTTAAATCCAAGTCTGAACCCAAAAAGCAACTAATTAAAATAACCTCACTTTATAAATATGTTTGTAACTCAGTGGTCTAATTTAAGATAAGAGGTACATCAGCATGAATATCTGTGCACACACCTGATTAAAGGTTTTAAAGTGAAGCTCTTTGAAGATGGCATCGCGGTCCTCCACCTCCATCCAGCCGTTGGCCCTGAGCTCCATCACCAGCTCCTCCCGGGCTGCAGGGGAGAGCCAGTGGGAGTCCGAAGACTGGAGGCAATCACACACAAGGACAGCATATCATCAATTAGTTGTTCTGTCATAGTGACTACACTTGTTCTGTGGTTATTTGTATTGCTTGCATACACACCATCTACTGAATTTGTTTCAGTTGTGAAACATCATCCACATTTCTACAGCTTAACTTTTATTTGACGAACCACTTAATTATCAGAGGTGCTTGGTGTTTCTTTTTCTTCTAACCATTGGTCGCTTAAAATCAAAGGGGCGGGTTCGCCTTCACTGTCAGTATAAAGTTCCCTGGTGTTATTAACACTGAGTCCACCAGGTGGCAGCCTAACACCAACAGTGTCCTGAGCTGATGATAAAGTCAACTACTCACAAGTTACATTCATGTTTACCTGTAGACTCACTGACTGTGAACTTTCCACAGTAAAAACCACACAACACTTTAATGATTGTACAGTCAATTCAACATTGGCCAACTTGTTTGTAAACCTGGACTTAATTGAATTTGAAGCCTGAATAGTTAAAAGCATAAAAAAGTTGGTTCCAACCCGCTTTAGCAGTTCACAGGTGACACCTTAATGTCAAAATGCTCAACGTCGCAAATCTCCCTGAGAATGAATTTAAATCCAAAAGAATAAAATACTGAGGAAACCTAATGGAGGGGTAATAGGCGCTGGTGAATTCATACGGATTAAATTTCTACTTGATATTGTCAGGCGAGTTATATCCGTCAAACAGTTGACGACGAATTAAAGAATATTTGCGATGTAACTGGAATATGTTGCAAATTGTGTTTAATGCGCCGATCAGGTCGAAGCTACACGTGTAAACCTTTCATTTTGATTTTTTTTTAAATGGAGTTTGGCGTGCGTCCTTCTCCATACGCCAAAAAAACCGAGCGGGCTCTCGCCTCTTTCCATTGTCTCATCTTGGTTGTCTCATCTTGGCGACTCGTCTCACGTGATTTACACTCTCACCTGCAGAGCAGTAGGTAGATAAGATGCTTATAAATGCTAAAGCTAAAGGAGTGACAGCCACTGCAGCACTCACCATTTTGGACGAGCTGTTCCTGGAGAGCGGAGGCAGAGGCGGACTGCTCAGCCTGCACAGATGGCTGCAGGGCCATGAGCTGCCCGTCCTCAGGCTAAACATTAACCCAAACATAACCAGCGCTTTGTCTGCTGTCCTGCTCCACTATCACCTCTTCTGTCGTCTGCTTGTCCTCTCACACTTCATCGTAGCTGTTCGGTTCACTGCCTGATTAAAATCCCAAACAACACACGGGAGTCTGGTTACACCAAACTCATATTTTATACTGTGATACTCGCAACTCAGTGATCGCAAACACATCCAAACTATATCAATTATAATCCCAGAAGAGTATTATTGATGCATGTATTCCTACTGACAATGTGATATTATACCATTTATGTAATGGTCACTGTAATGTCATGTATGTCACCTTAACAAAGTTTATACTGTGTACTGTTGGATTATGGCTGAAAATATACACTGAAAAGAAACACAAACTCAGTTTTGACTTATGTAACACAGCCAACAGAAAACCATTATATTCTTTATTATTAATCACAATGGCTCAAATAATTAATTACGTCAAACATTTCAAATAGAAGCAAATTAGCAAATGTTATCAAACAATGTTTCACATCTAGTGATTTACGGCATATTTGTGGGTGTGTTTTCAGTCCTGATGCTCATGCTCTTGTCCAGGTATAAGCCAGCGGATGCTGTCTGTCCGCAAGATGGCGTACAGAGTGAAGCCTGTGATGAAGAGGATGGAGAAGACCAGCAGCCAGTCGATGCTCTTCACTGGAACACTGGGGAGGGGCCCCAGGCGGTCTGCGTCCGTCACGTTTCTGTCAGGACCAGCTTCAAACCCTGGAACAGATTGAGTTTCTTAGGAAGTACAGCATGCTTAATGAGCAGGGTTGGAATAGGCAGATGGTGGTGGTGGTGGGGGGGAGATTAAAGGAAAATCCAACATAAAGTGTCTTAGTAAGGTGTTGGGCCACAATTTCATTTGTTTCCATTTCATTTGTACCTGTCTGGTTGGCGATGAAGGAGGTTAGTGTATCCAGTGTTCTGTCTGTGTGGTTAAAGCGAGCCATGGGTTTGGCCCCCTGAAACAGAAGGATGTTGGGTACTGCCACTGTCCCAAACCTTGTAGAGAGGCTGTCAAGACATAAGAATAACAAATAATGATTCAGTTTTAAAATATTACCCAGAGCTGCTGATCTGGTCAAAATACAGAATAATCAATTAAAGTATTAAGTATTATGATGTTCAGTTTTGATTGAAACAAAGGTGTTGACCATGGTGCCTTTTGTAGCTGTGGTTATTGATTGTGTGCTGCTATCATATTGAAAGGTGTTTTGTGCAACCCCATTCAGATACATGAGGAGTATTACAAATGCCTCTAGTTGGCCTACCATTGCAAGTATTTGGGCAGTTATTGTGATTGTGGCCTCTAAAATCTTCAAAATGACTGAGGCTATAACCTGCGATGAGAAAACAACAACAGATATTTTGTGGCTCAGGATTAATGTTTAAGTCTATAGCATGAAATTTGTTTTAGGGGGTGGTGGTCTAAGGGTAGAGAGCATTTTTGGTTTACACAAAGTTACTTTAAATAGGTTTTTGTGCAAGACTGGTACATTTTAAAATCATTCACCTGCTATGTTGAGAGGCATCAAGTGCCAGGAAGTGCATGCTGGGAAAGACTCGGGCCAGAGCGTTGAAGTGAGGTGCCAGGCTGGCTGAGAACTGGCACCAGGCGGTGAAGAACAGCACCACAGAGCACTCTGTGCTGTTAGCATTCAGGAACTCCATCAGGTCCTGAGAGAAATGAAGAGCAGAGACGGTGATTGAGAAATCAGTTTAGTTTTCTCCTTATTAGAGAAACAGGCAGTGCAGCCCTCTGACATTTTTTATCTGACGAATAAAAACAAAGGTCTGTTTGGAGTTTTTACCGTGACATTGAGACAACTACTGTAGTTACCAAGCCACACAGTACTCATTAAACAAGCATCAATAGGGAGTGACTGTCAGTCACACACTAATGTTTGTGACATTAAATATAACATTAAATATGCATGCAATTAAATATAATACCACTGTCTTAGATCTATTAGAATAAAACAAAAGGGTTTACAAAATAATACAGAACTAAATTTGTAGTTCAAACACTCAGCTACTAATAACATTAATGTATTATTAGGAGAATGATGGGAAATTTTAAAAATGTATATGGCACACGAGTTATCTTAAACATTCAGATGTGTTGTGTTGACACTCTTCAACTAGTGAACCTCAGCTGGCACCATGAATACCTGTGAAGCGTTGAGGACATGCACGGTGAAACTGTCCATTCCTGTAATGTTCCTCTTATCACAGTTCACCTTGTACGTCTTGGCAGTTTCCGTGGTGTTCTGCTCCTCAGTTGATGTGACGTCAGCATGCACAATGTCAAGAGTGACCTGGAGGTAAACACCCAGGTAGAAGTCAAGTGCTGGGCCCTGAAATCATGATTGTGTTTATTTTATCTTACCTGACCTCACCTGAGACCCTCAGAACTGGTGTTCAGAATGACATAGAGATATAAACCAAAATAAAAGGGAAATGCCACCAATTTTTCTAATGATAATCAGTTTACTTGTCACAAGAAATACGACCAAGTCCCTGATAAATAGTTGTGTTTTCTCTTCCTTAAGAGGGAACTTTCTAAAGTATGAAGAAAAACAATCTGGATCATGTCTTCAGACCTCAAGACTTTAAATTCTTAACAAACCCTGTGCTATAGAATGGGGATAAGGATTATGAAGGCATGTTCCTACACCTGCCAAAAAAACATCTAATCCAAGATGCTATTGGGTATAAGCATAAGCAAAAGACTGAAGGGTCAGGATATCGCTGCCTCTCCTGCACCAATTCTATCTACTCCTTGCACACACTTCTATTCAGGCTGCAATTTGCAACAACTCACATCCACATCTCCTCCTCATAGTGCTTCTAGTCACCAACCTGCTGTGACAGTTCACTGCTCGTCTCCTCCAGCGACA
The DNA here is from genome assembly GCA_038496675.1 of Rachycentron canadum. NCBI lineage: Eukaryota > Metazoa > Chordata > Actinopteri > Carangiformes > Rachycentridae > Rachycentron > Rachycentron canadum. The sequence continues at coordinate 11,328,443 of CM076660.1, read as the reverse complement.
CTCCTTTAGCAGCCAGAACAGGTGCACTGCACTGGACACTGTTTTCATCACAAGGCGGGGAGAAGCCTGACTGGAAGTCTTTCACATTTTTAGGGAAGAGGGACTCAATGTCAGATGGATCAATGGGGGTTTCAGTGCCCATCACAGCATCCGCTATCTCAGCTGTCTTGAACTGCCGCTTTGGCAGCGATTCCACGTCATCTGAGTCCACAAACTTGGGACTGTTCTCCAAGTCGGAACCATCATCTGACAGTATGAGCTCCAGCAACTCATCATTCTCTGTAAAAAAAATGAAATCACAATACATGTTGAGCTGAATACATCTACTGAATACAAGGCATTTCTCCTCTAGCTGTCCCTCCTGTTTGCCTTTTGATAGAGAAGGCACACAAATAAAGATAAACTTTTTGACAACTTCCCTGAAGAGGACATCTTATTTCAAATAGCAGCCCCATTGTCATAAGATGACACTTAACTCACATGAAAATTAGTGTGTGATGTCAAAGTCCCAAATATTTGTATTTAAGGCAAGTGGTTATATTAAAGGAAATGTCCACCCTCATCCCTGCACAATGAATCACAATCCACATCTTATCTCATTCAAAAAGAACAAATATATCAAAGTGATGAAATGAAAATGAAATAGCAATTCAGTCAAATTATCAGGCTATGTTATCTCAATCATTCATGTACGTTCAGTTGCTGCTTACTAAGGTGCACCTATCTAGCAAACAAACTACCTAACAAATAGGGCTGCAACTAACAATTTGTTTCACTGTCTATCACGTTTTCATAATCTAAGATGACATCTTCAGATGACTTGCTTTGTTCAATCAAGTGCCAATAACCCAAATATATCTGGTTTACTATCATAAAGGAAATCCTCACATTGGAGGAGCAGGCAAAGATAACTGGATAACTGGATAAAGGATGGCAAAGGATGAGAGTCATCATCTTTAACTAGATTCAGGTGAAAATTAGAGAAAACACACTTCATTGCTTCACCAATTCAACACCAAACACATGAACAGGTGTGTTTTGGTGTGTTAAAAAATTACTTAAATTATCAATTATCAAAATAATAGCATTTCCTGTCGCTCAATATATCGATTAATCAACTAATGGTGTCAGCTCTAAAATTAACACGCCTATAAAGTGTGTAAACATTTATTAGCAGTGTACAACAGCTAATCTCAGCCACTCTGGGGTCATGAACAAATCAAAACACTCATCATTATATAACGACCGCTTTGGTTGACCTCGTCAAAACGTTTTTTGTCCAGGCTTGTTGGCATAAAGTGAAATTACCATCTTAACATGAACTGTAAACTGTCAGTTAGCAGCGCTTAGCTAGCGCCGTGTAGCTAACAGTCTCCTACCTTGTGCTGTCACGGACGAAAGCCTCAAAACACCAGAGTTATGTAACACACATAATAAAATACAGAAGACGTAAAGCTTGTTCAATATCCCCGTCATATTTTTTTTAAATGCACAAAGCAACACATATATGAATCACGACATGTTAATACGTGAGGTCATTTTGTTCGGCTCGCAGGAACCAATATGGAAACTGTGGCGGAAGAAAATAAATGCTGCACCTCCAGCTTCCGGTGATTAAACTGGGAATTTGATTCTGAATATTCTTCTTTGAAACAAGAAATTTTTGTTTTTATACGTGTGTGTGTGTGCGTGTGCGTGTGTGTGTGTGTGTGTGTTAGACAGACGACTAACCAAATTTTATTTAGGCTATAGGTGCAGAGAGGTGGGATATAGAGATGACAAAGTAATTTTTTCATGAGCACCTTAGTGATATTCACTGATGCATAGAGGTAAAATGGCTCTATAAATTTATGGACTTGAGACTTTTCCAATCTTTTCGCACACACACACACACTCCCTCCTCCTCCTGCTCTGAGTCCATTGCACACTGATATCCTCTTGTTCCCTCCCATCTCACAAACCCTCCTCTTCACAAATGGGTGTAAACACCATATAATGACGTGTCAGAGCTGTTTGGGCAGGGCATAGCTTTTCCTGGTAACTGAGAGTGAAACTTAGTGACATTGTTTCTTAGACAAGAAATGGCGCAGCCAGTGCTTCAGCTGGATCGAGAAAAACTGAGCTGTTCAATTTGTCTGGATCTTTTAAAGGAACCGGTGACTATTCCCTGTGGGCACAGCTATTGTATGCACTGTATTAAAACCTACTGGGATGACGCTGATCAGAGTAAAACACACAGCTGCCCTCAGTGCAGACAGGCTTTCACACCGAGGCCAGCCCTGGTTAAAAACACCATGTTTGCAGAGTTGGTGGAGGATCTGAAGAAAGTAGGACTTCAAGCTGCTACACCTGATCATTCCTACGCTGGACCTGGAGATGTGGCTTGTGATTTCTGCACTGGGAGGAAGCTGAAGGCCTCCAAGTCCTGTCTGGTGTGTTTGGCCTCTTACTGTGAGCAACATCTTAAGCCTCACTTTGATGTAGTGCCATTAAAGAAGCACACACTGGTGGAAGCCACTTCAAAGTTTCAGGAGAACATCTGCTCTCGCCACGATGAGGTGATGAAGATTTACTGCCGCACTGATCAGCGGCGTATCTGTTATCTCTGCTCCATGGATGAACATAAAAACCACATTACAGTCACAGCTGCAACAGAAAGGGCTGAGAGACAGATGGAGCTCGGGGTGAGTCGTCAAAAAATCCAACGGAGAATCCAGTGCTTAAAGAAAGATGTCAAGTTGCTTGAAGAGAAGATGGAGGCTATCAATCTTTCTGCTGATACAGCTGTTAGTAACTGTGAGAAGATCTTCACTGACCTGATCCATCTCATTGAGAAAAGAATGTCTGAATTGAAGGAGCAGATCAGATCTCAACAGAAAACTGAAGTGAATCGACTCAGAGATCTCGAGGAGAATGTGCAACAGGAAATAACTGAGCTGAGGAGGAAAGACAGTGGTCTGGCGCAACTCTCTCACACGGAGGATCACCTCCATTTTCTAAACAACTACCCCTCTCTATCACATCTGAGTGAATCAACAAATTTATCCAACATCGATGTGCAATCTCAGCCTTATTTTGAGGATGTGATAGCAGCTGCATCAAAGACCAAAGATAAACTGCAGGCTGTTCTGAGTGAGGACTGGGAAAAGGTCTCACTGACAAATGCTGGAGTCAATTTACCACAACATCAAGAGCCCAAAACCAGAGCTGATTTTTTCAAATATGCTCGTCAAATCACTCTAGATCCGATCACTGCAAATGCATTTTTGTTACTGTCTAAGAATAACAAAAAGGTGACATTAATGCATGAACAACAGGTGTTTTGGATTCATCCAGAACAATTCATGAAATGGTGGCAAGTTCTGAGCATAGAGAGTCTGACAGGACGTTGTTACTGGGAGGTGAAGTTGAGGGGTGAAGTTGTAATAGCAGTTGCATACAAGGGTATCAGAAGAACAGGAACCAGGAGAGAATGTGGATTTGGATGCAATGACAAATCCTGGGCATTAGAATGTCACACTGGTAGTTATGAATTCAGACATAACAATATTTCCACCCCCATCTTAGGCCCTCAGTCTTCCAGAATAGGAGTGTACCTGGATCACAGAGCAGGTATTTTGTCTTTCTACAGCATCTCTAGAACCATGAATCTACTCCTCACAGTCCAGAACAAATTCACTCAGCCTCTCCATCTGGGATTTTGGCTTCCCAGTACTGCTGGAGACACTGCTGAGCTGTGTGAGCTCAAGTAGAGAGGAGTTTTATATATATATATATATATATATATATATATATATATATATATATATATATATGTACAACAGCCTTTTAGAGCTCCACCCTTCAGAGAGTAAACATCATGAGATGCAATGTCTTTTTTTTTTTCTTGGAGTTATGTCATTTTGTCTATGTCACAGTTGTTTAGTGAAATAGTAGAAGGCCAGAATTTGTCTTCTGCTACATACAGAGGGGGTAATCTACCTGGCAAAGATGTTGATATTCGACCTTTATTTTGAAGAGAAATTTTTAAATTCAATAAACCTTGTCATTATATTCTGCACAAGGGAAATAATACACATTTCAAAAATGACAAATGTAATACTATTATCCTATCAATGGGCTTAGTTATATTTGTAATAATATACTATGAATTACATTTAAAACTATAAAAAACAAAAACACATGTAAGACTTCAAATAACTGGATAGCTGTATTTGACTTTTGTTTGCTTTTTTTGGTTTTCTAATTGTTCATATGCTTATAGATTTAATTGATATATATATCTTTGGGGTTTGTTTATTTACATGTTTGATCGCTATATTGATATTCTTCTGATTACAGAGTAAAGTGAGTAGTGTGTACAATATTGCATATTATAAGACCAATATATTGTTAACACAATACTGAATGAAGTATCTATTTTTATTTTTGCATAATGCGATATAAAAAAATATTTTAAAAAAAGATAAACATAAAAGTTTATCAGGAAAAAAAAAAGAAAACTCAGTAATCAATAGTGCAAGTTAATAAGTAACTCTTTTTTGACACATTGTACCAAATATGTTGGTACAAATGCTCACCAGGCTTACAACATGCTTTTTACTGGCTACATTTACAAGACAGTTACTTTTTGTTGACACGTAAGTAACCTAAGGGAAGCCTCCCTTAGGTTAACCTAAGGGAAGCCTCCCTTAGGTTACATCCATGAAAAATAACAAAATGGTGACATGTTTCTTCTTTCAAATCCTCTTGTCTAAATTTGATTTAAAAAAGAAAAAAAACTTAAGCAAAACACTTTGCCATTACTGTTCTGTCAGGTACATGCTACAGCATAACTCCCTCAACCTTGTGAAGGTAATCCACCTCAGTATAACCTCTCCTTCTCCATGCGCTCAGAGTCCAATAAACAGAGATTGTGCATGCAGTGCAATTTTACACACCCACTGTACCTTAAATGGATGGGTGTAAAGTCCATGTAGTGACATGGCAGAGCTGAAAAGCCCATAAATATTCGCCTGGGTCTTCAAAAAGAGCCGGTGACTATTTCCTGTGGGCACAGCTACTATATGAGCCGGATTTGACTTTTGTTTTGTTTTCTTATTTGTTTTCTAATGCTCATATGCTGATGTAATTGGGTTTATATGACTATATATATATTATTTTAAATTTTATTATTATTTTTTTAGATAGATAGAAAGAAGATAGAAGAAAGAAGACAGTTAAGATAAAATAAATGCAGGCTATTCTGAGTGAGGCATGGGAAAAGGTCTCAGATTCCTTGAAAGGTGACAGGTCCCTAGTAATGATGGTCTGACTGGATGTTGTTACTGTTATGTGGAGTGTAATAATATGGTGTATATAGGAGTTGCACACAAAGAGATCAGCAGAGGAGGGATCATAAATGAATGTGGATTTGGATACAACAAAAACTCCTGGACACTAAAATGTTATAGTGGTGTAGTATGGTGAAGTATGTATAACCCTAACCTTACCCAGTTCTGATGGAAGTACAGCTGAGTTGTTTGAGCTCAAGTAGACAGACGTAATTAGACAGTGAGATTTTGTGTTCTGTTTTAAGTGATTCATTGTGCTGTGCAGGGGCCTATATGTTGGGGTTTGTGTGTACTACAGAAATAAAACTCAGTGAATGGGATAGTGATGTTTTATTTTCATTTGTGTCAGAAATTCAATGAAATTGTGAAGGGAAATTACATTTTTTTTTTATTAATTTAATGAAATGTGACTGACTTAAAAATGAAGAAGATTGGAAGATTGATCTAGCAGATAAATGTAATATAAAGTTAAAGTTATTTTTTTTTACTTGTAATATATCTTCATGAACATAATTAGTATGTATGATTTTGTTTTTAGTATAACATGTTGTCTGTGCCACATACTGTGCTGTTGTTGTCACATTAGAAAATCACATTTCTTTTTTGAAAAAAAATATATATGTAAGCATCTAAGACAATTAAACATCTTCTAAAGTCTGTATTAAAGTGCTGTTTCTTGATAACAATTTTTGTTCAAGAATACACAAAAGATTGCAAACAAATTCCAAATGTTTAATTTAATCTCAAATGTCCCATCCTTACTTTCATTTTCACAATTTGGTAAAGGAGTTGGGTGGAAGAGGGAACTCAAATAACCTTTGGTTATGACTGTGCTATTTCTGGTAAAATAAGCCGTTATGGCTTAAAAAAAAGTTCGAGTTCATCAACAGACTGTTTTACTTTCAGATTTATTACACAACTTTTGAACATTCCACAACAATCATGCAGGAATAAAATGGGAATTATACAAAGCTTTACAGGCGTTGCCAATCACACTTTAGGAATAACTGAGCTTCATATGTTCTCAAAATCACTCTAAATGTGAGGTAATATTTTTTAAATCATCATCTACAGACAATAGAACATGTGTTGATTTAATGCTGAAGATGGTGAAAATAAAAAATCACTCAAAAAACAATAGAGAAAAAAGAACCATTAACATCTGTGCCTCATGTAAGTGCTGATTTAACTGAAAATGACAGGACTGTCAATAAATTAACCGTTTTATTTTAGGTAATCAATGTTCTATAATCCTCCTTTAATCCTTTCTGCAATGTTGTCATCAGACGGTCACGGTCCATAATGTCAGTGCCTTAAGTTAACAAAATTCAGAAAATAAATAGTTTTTTAGCAACATATATACCTAGGCCATATATTGAACAAACTATTTTAGATGAGAAACTCAAATCTTCATTGTAAAGCAGATAAGGTGACACATAAAGTTGGCAATTGCATCAGTTGTTACACCATCATCATGTCAAGGTCTTTTGATTTTCACTATTTAGGACAAGTCAGTGAGATAATATGACACAGAATCATTGTGATGTGCAGGCATTTTACAGAAGCCATGCTTCTATTGTTAGTGAAATCTTAACCAATCAAACACTTGGTTAACCATCTCTAATCCTAGTCTAAACATAGTCGCTCTGACATAGCTATAACCAACATTTATAACTCTGTTTTGCTTTCACTGGCCTGAAGCAGAAACATGGGGTTAAATAATATCTACTGCTACTGGACTGGATTTGTACAACTTCTAACATTAACTGAGTCAATAAAACAATCATTTTTGTAAGCATTGCTGTGACCTGATAATCAGACTGAACTGCGATTTCCTTTCACTGAATCTCTGAACACATTGACGTGAGAGCAGAAATGCAGAGGTTCAGCTAGGCTAAGCTTTTTCAACAAGACATTATCCTGTCGATTTCGTATGCAAGAACAGGATGGAAGTTTGAAAAAAAACTTTTAAATGTATTATTTTATTTATTTAACTGTCAATGTGTCCACTGAACACCGATTTAAATCAAGCTCAAGGCCTTTGTAGGACTTAGTAGCACAGTTAGCTAGCTGCAGCCAGCTAACTAGCACAATGTCAGAGCCTCATTGAGGCTGTATCTGTAGATGCCCAGTTAGCTAAGAATATGGACAAGCATTAAGTTTCACGAGCTAATGCAAGCAGAACATTTTTGACATTGTTCCTAGGAATATTAATAAACTATTTAAGTGTCCCAGTAAGCCATGACCATGTGACAGTGAGTTTACGATGTACAACACCAGAACCCTGAAACTGAAGCAGCTAAATGGAATTAAAGCATCATGTTATTATTTCACCTGGGTTTTTCCTGCTCTGAAAATGCTGTGAAAATGGCCGATCTAGCGAACAGTGCATCCCACCAGCATGTTTGTCCCATTTGACTCCACCCAAAAAATAAAGCTGCACCGACTATTTAAGCCACGTCGGCCATCACCTCAACAAAAACGATCAGTTAAAAGTCAAACATAGCTAAGAATGTTATATCTAAAAAGAGAAATGTTTTTTAAATGTAGAATAAAAAATGGATATGAAAAGAAAGGTAAAGAACTAAGTTTACATCATCAGTGTATCAAGATTATAACGCATTCAAGAAACTGACATTATAATAACTTGAACCATGAAACACACAACTGAATGTTTAGAGCTTCAGATGCAACAATTATTTAAAGGTTATTAATCCAAACAATCATACTATCTTGTATGGGATAGTGGTCTCCAAGTGCTTTTTCATTTACATTTTATACAGCAGTTTTTGTGCTAAAGTAATTTTGTGAACTGTTGGAATAGCTTTTAAATCAAATAGCAAAAATGCTTACAGTTACATAGCATCGTATTCTTTGGTAAAGGAGGATGAAAAGGATGTTTGTATGTGACATTTCAGTAACCTGTTAACACTACACACATCAACCAAACAAGTGATAAAAGGCCTTGTACACCAGTATCAAAATACAACAATAATAAAAAGTGATAGTATCAAAGTTTCCACAGTACAATACATACAACAGGTTATTGCACCAAATTTAACCATTTAAAATTTTGTCATGAGAGTCACTCAGTGAAGCTGTACTTTGTGTTCACTCTCAGGATTTGAAATCCCTAAATATGGGTAATATAACAAAAACGATCATCAGGGCAATTTGTAATATTACATTTTTGCGCAAAAACGTATTTGCCAAATGATACAAACTTGAAGTGGAAAGTTGTTATTTTGGAGCAAAATCATATTTGACTGCACTTGATTGACTGTATTTCTGATGCAGCATGTCGTGAAATACCAAAAATATTGAACCAATAAAACTATTGCTTCGCTTTGTTTCTTCCTTTAGACAGTTTAAAATGAATTATTTCAAGTCACATCAACTTTTTGTAAAAGTACCAGCTTCCCGAGAGTCATATTCAAGTGCTCTACAGGGCTATGACGATGTACCTTATACAAACATAATAAATAGCATAAAACAACAACATAAAAATTAGACATTGACCTTGTGATTTTTTTAAAATGACAGATTGATGCCATTATTTTTATGAGCAACTGTGCAAAGTAAGAAGCAACATGTAGAAATGAAAACATTATTGTCAAATTCTTAATACTTGGTTATAATCATCATCATGTTAAACAAATGAGACCATGACTGACATAATTTGTGGTCTCTGTCTCACACTTGCAATGCAGTGGTTATAAATGCTCTAGTCTCCACAAACATGGAGAGGAGTTGTTCTTCTCTGACGAATGTTGACGAGGATCATCTTTCTATTTATCGTGAACTGTTTTCCTCTGCCTCTGATATCTCTAACAGATTTTGCCTTTCACTGTGGAGGAACAACGCCCTCTGTCTGCAGATTTCACACTAAATTCAACGTGGCAGCTCACACTGTAAAAACACAGAGTTTAATCCTGCAGCAGCTGACAGCCTTCTCAGTGATGGTCTTATTTGTTCACAGTAACTACCTTAGCATTAAATTCCAAACCAAATACAACAAATTTTAAGCATTTGCTGCTTTGTTAAAAGGATAACAATAACATATTTGAGGTTTTAGTTTGTGTAAATGGCTGTCACACAAATATCACATCAAAGGATAATGATAATAAATGTATTTTTTTTTCTTTTTTAAAAAAAAAAAGAATAGTTGAGTTTAAAATTTTTTACAACACTACAATGTAACTGCCACATCAATCACAGTCAGTGAATTGACTGATGACACATTCTGTTATTTTGAATATCAGTTTGCTCATTTTATCGGGACAAATGTAATATTACAGCAAAAATCTACCTTTATTTGTTCTTAAATGTTGCTTTTTAACATATTTTAATATTTGTTTAGACTAAATATTGCAACCGGTGGTCTTCATGTATAACACAAGAGATACAGAGTAATTCTTTGGGTGACAGACTTCACGTATGATATGACCAGACAATATTACCAAGCATCCCTTGTGAGTAAAGCAATGTAGTCTCTCTCATTAAAGTCTTAAAGGTACAAAACTAACATGATTAGGCCAGATTGCATTGTATGAGCTGGGACATTATAACAAAAATCACAAACAATAACCACAAAATTAACATTTTAGAGATATTGCAGAGAGACATTTCAGGTTTAGATTAAGGCTGGGTGTCAAACTTCAATACTTTGAATACTGAACTGAATGTGTCTATCTCAGTTTGAATCACAATTTTGCTAGTACGACTACTTTAAGTAAGCCAAGTTTTTGTTTTGTGACAAAACTTAAACACAGATGCTTTTTTGTGAATTTGGGAAATATGTGGACCTGAAAAAAAATTAGCTGTGCATACGAGCAGTTACAAAAGGTGTAATTTTGGTGTGTAGTGGTGTGATGTGTAGCAGCACCCAGCCCATGACAAGCTGACAAATTTAAACCAGAGAAACTATTTCCAGCAGGAGGACACTCACATAGCGACATAGAGAATCCACCAGTGAGTGCACTGTCTCATGGCCAAGATGAACAACTTCAAATTTTACAATTATGAAGAGCGATCGAGTACCAAGCAAAACATATAAACACTGTTCATCCACATGTTTACCTACAGACAACTTTTCCATAGCGACAAATAAGCAAATGAGGCCACTACAGTCCATATTTACTAATCGTTAATAGGTTGTCAGAAAAAGCAGGAGGTGAACTTGCTGCCAAGGTTTATGCATTTTTAGTTTTTATACTTTTAGGTAAAAAAAACTTGGATCTCTCACAAGAATCTTTAAGTTGACTCAACTGCTTACATTTGCATGCAAATAAAATGTAGACATTTTGTGGAGTCACCTTTAGAGTGTGAACAGTGAGAGTTTATTAGCAGGACTCCTGTTTGTTAGTGTTTAGTCTGAAGCTGAGTGGAAAAGGTTGTATAAACTAGGTTTTAGGTTGCTGTTAGCCTGGGGGATTATCTGTACACAATATATATTATCGCTGAAGTGTCATTGAGCAAGGCATTTCACCCCCAACTGCTCCCCTGAATCTGCTCAAAAGCAGATGCTGAAGCTACAGATTTGAATCCAGTGATATGTCTCCTACTTTGCAAATGTGACACACACATAAAGTTCAACTTTCAGCATTTTGTTTTTTAAATTAAAGATCATTTCCCGCAGACCTTCCTGCTGCAAAGACAGCACTGCTGCTTGTCCCTCTCTTTCCTTATTTCTTGTTTTGCATTTGTTTGTATAAAGAGCAAGAACAAGAGTGTGTATCCAACAACATTTGCTGATATGACAGTGAAATTGTAGTGTGATGAGCATAAAAAGGAAAATTAGTCCTTATTTTGTGCTGTACGGCATTCCAGCAAACCTCACAACCATGGTCTCCTTGGTTTACAGTAATTAAACATTTTAATAAGAAGGTTTCAATTATTTGTTGGTGTTAAATGCTATGTATAGCACACTAATAATGAATGTTGACATGAATTATCAATACAGCTGTTAGTAAGATAAAAAGCCCCTTGCTCAATGAACATCAGGTGTTACTTTTTTTACAGGAGAAAAGATACAGCAATGACTAGTTAAACCTTTCACAGGCAATAGATCTCCAGCAGTAACACTGAAAAACTAACAGTATTATATCAGGTGGCAGGCACACAGATGACACCAAGACGAATCATAGAAAATTTGGGAAAGAATACAGTCACCCCCAGCAGCTGAAAACTGTGCACATGCGTCTCTTATTCCACTGATGGAGGGTGAGTAGAAACAGGGAAGAGCTTTTACTCATTAGCCGTCTTCTCTTTGCAGGAAGGTTCACAGAGGATTTCTTTGTGTGGTAGCGGATAGGGGAAAGCTGCTCCACTGCAGGTGCTACCATAAGCCAGTTTATTGAGGCGAGAGAGGCCTTTAATGCTGCCAGGAGGCCGCCCGGGGCTGACCTTGTACCCTGCTGCCCTGGTTGTACCGAGCGGTCTTCCAGGGCTTGTCTTGAAACCAGCAGCTCTCGTGGTGCCGAGGGGTCTCCCTGTACTGGTTCTGTATCCGGCTAGCTTGGTGGTTCCCAAAGGCCTTCCACGCCTGCCTGTCTTCCCAACAGCCTTGTTTTTCTTCTTAGGGTCATCTGGCGCTTGATCAGTGCTTTTAATGCCTGGTATTTTCCCGGAGGAGCGGGGGTCACCCCCAAGCACTTCCTGTCTCTGGCACACCATGGGCTTGTGGCTCTGGGTGGGTAAGGCCATAGGTGTCAGTGTCATCTGAAGGGATGACGGAGGGGGAGGAGGGTAGAACTTGTTGGATTGGGAGGTGCACAGGTCAAAGTGGGAGGCGGGGTGGTGGCCATCCTCTGCTAAGCACGATGGCCTGCTATTCATGCAGAAGTCACTGCTTGTCACCTGGCGCATCATCGTCTGCTGGGAGTTGGAAATGAGTTGTGTGTTATTATCAAAAAAGGCTAAAGGACTCTGTGTGGAGTCAGTACTGTTGAGTTGTTTTTGTACTACAGCAGCAGGTAAAAATCAAATTAAACTTAGGGCAGCATTCAAATGAACTGCAAAAGTCTCAACTCTGTGATAAAATTAGTAAACAGCAGTATTTTTGACCTGAGTTTAAAAAAAAAAAAAAAAAAAGAGCCCTGTGTCTTAGGTCTTTAGATAAGTCTCAACACTAAAACACGCAAGGAGGTAACACCCTGAATGCATCTACACCCTAGAATAAAGAAAGTCTTGGTCTAGGCCATTTGGGACTGTCTCATTGACCGCATGGAGGACAGTCCTGAATGGTTCAGCTGTGCTGATCGGAAAAATTAGCCAGACGTATCTTCTAACTTAAGCCATGCAACTGCTGTGTGTGGATGTGCGCCAGTCTGCTTTATCCTGCCTTGAGTCCAAAACTTGTACATTCAAAACTCAAAACTTACATATTCTATGAGGGATATGGATAATTACTGTGTATGTGTGTGTGTGTGTAGAGGTGAATGACAGAACTTGTTTGTTACATGTGTGGCAGAGGTTTCTATTTGGTTGTGTTGATATTTCAAGTTTTTTTTATCACTGTGTATTTCCTCATGTGTATGCCTGTATTTTTCATGTTGTCTTGCAGTGTAAAGCACATTGAGTTTACTTCTCATTAAATGTGCTATATAAATTAAACTGCCATTGAATCCAGGTTGTATTACACTGAGTTTTCCTCATCAATTATGCCTGTTTTCTTTTGTTTGTTTCAGATTTTGACTAACCCTCCCCACCGTGAATAGAAATGTTGTATGAATATAGGAGCAGTTGACTGTATTGTGGTCCAGATGTCCTGCAGCGCTTTTCCTGAGGGGAGGCAATCAAACAGTCTGTATCCCTAATGAATTAGAAGTAAAGGGTCATGGTGGAGCAGCATTTTCCACAACCTGGCAACCCAAAAGTTGTGCTTATTAACAGCTTATAGCTATCAAAGCATTTCTAAATGATATATTAACTATAATCCAGCTGTCAATCTCAGTCCTTATCAGACAGTGGTACCTTTGCTGCAATATAATCTTCACTAACATGAGGCTATGAATAGTTTTGAAAAGGCACAAGTCAAGACTGCTGCTGCTGAGATTCCCGTCTCCTCTGCAGAACAGGACAGACTGTGCAAGGAGGTGTGGACTTTACTATCACATACACTACACGGTCTGTAGTAATATTCATTCACAAAAACATATGCATACAGGGATTTCGCATCTCCACGTCCAGACGACAAAAACCTCCTGCTCCTGCGTCACTCTGCTCCCGTGTAACGTTACAACACAAGCCTCGTTTTTTTTTTTGGCCTGAATAACGGTTTTGTTGGGGGGGAGAGAAAAAGGTGAAAAACCTGGATGAAGAGGCGGAAAAGTGCGCACGTACCTGACCCGAGTGTTTACATCTAAACCCCATATACAGCCCAGATGCACCGTCCTGCCACCAGCGTTAGCGCTAAGGTTACTGTACCTCGATTGTTCGCAGATCTCGGAGCAGAAAGGGTTAAGGAGAAAAATGATCTTTCATCTCTCAAAGCGCGAGTCCATCCATTTCCCCAAATGTTTTCGCACCACAGGGCATCGGCCAGCTAGTGTGTGATCACCACATCGGATCGTGTCGGTGTGAAACGTTAAGGAGACGAGAGATGGGTCGGATAGACGCGTTTTTATTTCCCAGCTCCAGAGGTTTGGATAAGAAACGCAGCCATTTTCCATTAAAAATTAATAAGACGGGGAGTGCAGTCTGAGCATGCGCAGAGGGGGTTTCTCCTTCCCCTGCTTGAACCAGTTTGACACCCAGACGCTGTTTTTACTTTAAAAACAGTTCATTTGCATCTAACAAACAACAAATATCCCGCAAAGCCTGCTTTTTTTTTAAATATCCAACTTGAGCAATACTCCAACTGCATTGCTTAACAAACAGCATTTCCCACTGCTGATAAATAATAAACAAACTAAAGGCTTTTTAAAAATTGACATTGTCGGTACTCAGTGCTCAGCATCTACCAGATTTGTTCAGGCAAACATCTGGACACATCATGTTCACTTCCTTGTGTTTTATTTTTGAGGGAAAGTAAAAACATCTTTTATCTGTGGATTTCTTCATGAAGACAATGGTTGGTATGTGGCTTTTACATACAACAGGGTGAAATATCACCAAATAACACAAATTAAAGAAATGCATCTCATATCTCAAGACGTGTTATTCAATTTATGGTGGATCTGTGATCCTTTGATGGCAATGAAGGTGGAAACAGCATTTCATTTTGGTATCAATGGTTTGTTGGTATAAAAATCATTGAAAAAAAAAAATCACATGAAACAGTAACTTATGGGGGGGGCAAAATAAAAACAAAGCCATACACTAAACTCAACATTCTTAAAAATATAGACTAAAATATTCTTCAACCAATCTGATGAAACAGTGGAGATGACAGGAGACTGTTGAGACATGGAAACTCCTCCAGCAAGCCTTGGTTTGTCCTCTACAACACTTTGTACCGGCCTTTGCTCGTGGGCTGGTAGGAATTTTGCTAGAGAGAGAAAATGAAGGGAAAGAAATGGCAATGAGAAAGATACTTTATTGAAACTTGCTAAATAACAAATTTGTCAAATTTGATGTTTCCTCCTCTGAAATCCAGCGCCAGAGAAATGTGAAACAGACTCTTATTTAGCCTGGTTATTAATTTCAAGATACTTACTAATCTGATGAGCTCTTCCTTGATTAACCGTGTAATCTCTGTCTTGGCTTTCTGCACAGCCAGTTCATTAGCACCTAGAAAACAAACAACATTAATATACAGTATGTTCGGTTCTATTAAATGTGAGAAAAAGAAAGAGGGGCAGTTGAATAGTGTAGTGTATTTATATACAAAAAAAAAAAAAATCCCCCAAAATTAGCCCTGAGACATTGTTTGCGCAACACCTACTCTCAATAGCCAGGTAGATCTTGCGTTCTCCCTCCTTGGGCTCTTTGCCAGGAGGGAAGTAAGTTCCTCTGATGGTGATAGCAGCTTCAGAGTATTCACCAATCCTCTGCAAAGCTTCTTTAGATGTCACCTTCCACCTGGCCGTCTGAGGAAGAACAGAATTTTATATAGTTATAGTTTTGTATACTGTCAATACAAAACAGTAGAATGATATCAATAGCTCTGAATGGAAAAACAAAACATGAAACTATTTTGAATTCTTAGGTGATTGATTCTTAATCATCAATACAGTTTTTTCACCGTGTGCTTACCTGTGGGAAGTCGTTGATCTCCAGTTCCTCTTCGTATCTCTTGACGGTCTCTGCCTGTTCTGCTGCCTGCCGCTCCTCCTCCAGCTTCTCCACAGGGGTGTAGTTCAGCTTGGCATTGATCTTCTCCGCCAGCTGCTCTGCGATGGTCTTGGCTGACACAGAGGGAGTCATGATGGTGCCGCCCCGCAGAATGGCGTTTGTGGCCTGCTGCATCACGTCCTGTACAAGAAGAGTTAACATATTTTTAAAAAATCATTAAAAGAAAATAGTGTTATCACAGGAGTGATCATGTTTTGCACAGAAAATCATTCGGATTTCATTCCAAAACATATTTTCTGACTAAGTAAAGTATGTGATGACATAAATAAATTTGGAGGAAAAAAACTCCTTTAAATCATTTCTCTGATAATCTGCATCCAGCAGTGAACACAGGCGAACCTATATTACATCTGTTGGACATACCTGAGCCTCAGCACCCAGGTTCTTCTGAGCGTTGATCTTGAGGGCCAGCCTCTTGGCCATCTCCAGTTTCTGGATGTTTCCAGCAGATGTGGGTCCGAGGCCTGGCAGCCCTCCAGTGGCAGCTGCTGTGGTGGCAACTGCTCCTGCAGGACCCGTAGCTGCACCGGGAGCAGACAGATCCTTCACCCTCTTCTTGGAGTTGAACATGCTCTCGATCTGCTCCTCAATCTGAAAGCAGAGAAAAGCAGGGGAGATGGTTAATTAGTAATGATTACGCAAGTGTAACTAGGAAGAGAGCACAACTTAAGATAACAAAAGGAAAATACATCTTTGTTGCCTAATTAATGAAAATATTTTAAATCAGGCAATGTACAATGAAAGTTTACTCACGTCTAGGGCTCCATCCTCATCATCAGAGTCCTGCAGTCCAAGAGCAGCTTTCTGCAGCTTCTTTCTCTCATTGGCCAGAGCGTGTTCTGTCTCATCAAATTTAAAGCCTTTTCCTGAGAAGCCACTGCTGCTCTTAATGGTCTTACCCTCCTGCGTGAATGAAGAAGGAAAGGAAAAAACAAGATGAAGAATATCAAGATTCAGCGATGACATGGATCACTTAAATGCAGTAAAGAATATCTTCCCTAACAAATTTCTAGTCTGGTCCTACTTGCTAATTGTGACACCTCAAACTCCCAGTGACTGAATCCATTTAACTACCCATCTTAGCAAATCTTCTCAATAAAAAGCAAGTGATAAATGAATACAGCGTGAAATATAAAACAGTGAGCCAATACTGTGTGTCAAGAAAGTTGTTGTGGAAATTCTTCCAATAGTATTTGAAACACATCAAACAAAGATGATAATATTTAAGTCAAGGGAAAGCTTAGTTTTCTCGTTATATAAATTCTGGATAATGACATACATTAAAATTTCAGAAAGTCAAACAATTATCTCTACCTGCATCTACATTAAGCTGTGTGTAGGCTAAATGTAGCTCTGAGGCACATACATGCTTATCTGATTCCTTTTCCCCCTCATCTTACCGCTTTCTGTTGGTCTTTGAAGGAGGCCCAAAGCTGCTCCAGCTCTGGCGGGACAGGAGAACCTGACAGCTCTAAGGCTTTGATGATATCACCAGCATAACGAGCCTGATCCTCAGTGATGAAGGTGTAGGCGTATCCCTGGAAGAAGGAACAAGATATAAAAGCAGGAATAAAGATTTTATTATTTATTTGACCTTAAAATAACACCATTAGAATCATTTTGATGGTAAATCCACTTGTATTACTGAGAATAGTGGCTCTTTTCATAACCTCTTTTTTTAGTCCAAGTCCTGGTCCTGCGAAAGGTTACTTGGACTGAGTGGATACAGTCTCCAACAGGAAGTTTATGGCACTATTTCATTTACCAACCACGAGCAGCTAACTTTAAGAAGTAGCCAGGTGGGGCTCACCTGATAGAGCGCTTACTACAAAGGGTTAGTCAAACTGTAGTGACCCAGGTTCAAGTCCAACCCTTGCTTTAAATTCAGTCTTTTTTATTAGACATGTTCTTCCTCCAAATCAAAACCTGGAACCTCAACCTTCAATAATTAGGTTGGAGATTCAGGTGTGTTATGCTAGTAGCTCTCACACAGCTTCCTCTGGAGTCACAAAATACTTTTTACAATTGTTTTTATATGTCAAGAGTACTTGTTGAGACCTGTAAACAGACTGCTATGTGGGAAACTGAAATGCCCTTTAAGTGACTGACCTTGTTGCCTGCTCGGCCTGTGCGTCCAGCTCTGTGGACGTAATCCTCGTAATGGTTGGGACAGCTATAGTTGACCACCAGGATCAGCTGCTTGACGTCCAGGCCTCTGGCTGCCACCGAGGTGGCCACCATTAGACGACAAGCTCCATTCTTGAAGTCATTGATGATGCTGTCTCTGTCATACTGGTCAATTCCTAAGGGGAACACAGGAAATGAATATATGAAAAATCACAAAGTAGACCTATCAATGGCAGAAAGCAGTCCACAGATGAGCTCCAAAGTAGGTTATTTCAACTTCATCTATCTACACATTTATAGTAAGGCAAGAATCAGTGCCTTTCACTTTTTTTATACAGCATGTTCAATTGGGAATATTGTGCCTTCATTCTGTCTCTCCATTCTGCATAAAAGGAACAAAAACTGAACAGGGTTCTGTCGTTTCATTGCATTTTTGTTCCACCTTCAAGCCAACAGAGGTGGATATATGATATGTGTAAATCATATACTCAGGCAGCGATATCCTGACTTAGTTTGGTTTTGTGTAAACAAGCAAAGCTACCATAACAAAGGGTCTCTTTTACACAAACGTAACAGGATCTGAGTTTGAAATGGATTGGAAATATCTGTGTATCACAGAGCTGTAATCAGTGCCTTACCTCCATGCAGCGACATGCATGGGTACGATGCTTTCATCAGGTCTTTTAGCAATCCATCTGCGTGCTCCTGTTTGTCTACAAAGATGATGACTGAACCCTTCTCCTGGTAGTGACCCAGAATCTCCAGCAACTTCAGGAATTTCTTCTCCTCATCAATCACTAGCTACACAAACAAATACAAAAAAAATTGTTGTCAGTGAAAGATAAGGCATTTGATAGGGTAAAGAAAGGACTAAATAGCACTAGAACAAACCAAATGTTTTACATGAAACCCTTTCCAATGAGAAAAGATGAGACAGATTATTTACCACGTGTTGTTCCACATCAGAGCAGACGACACTTCGGCCTCCCACCTGGACCTCGATAGGTTTAGATAGGATCCTACGAGCCAGCGCCTCCATGGCTCTGGGAAAGGTGGCCGAAAACATGACAGTCTGACGGTCTGGGCGCACGTTGTCCACAATACGCATCACCTGCAAGAGGAAAAAAGATGAGACATGGAGGTCACTTATATTTAAGCTTATTTTCCTTATCTTATGTTTCTCACAGCAGCAACAAAAAAAAAAAAAAAAAAAAAAAAAAAAAAAAGAGAAGCCATGTGTGTTAATGTATAAATATGGGCGACATCTACCTGTGGCTCAAAACCCAGGTCGAACATCCTGTCTGCTTCATCCAACACCACATATGTAACTCTGCGCAGGTTGGTGACTCGACCTATACACCCAAGGAGATGGGCAGATTGACAGTTAACAGTTGGTCCAGATACACACCCTGCATTCTTCAAAGCACATGAAGCTATCAAACAAACTTGACACAAAAGTATAGCGTCTTCAGTGGTCTAACTTCAAGTGGCCAGAATTTTGTTTTATTTGCATTTAAAAGTATTTGTTCTTTTTTTTTTTTTTTTGGCTTGTCTCTTGTCTTGCGTACCATCTCAGGGGCATGAGGGACCTGTAAAAGTCAGAAAACAGCCTCAAGATACAATACAAGAGATGGAGCCCCATCAAGCATTATCTGACCAAGCGCCTTTTCACCTACAAGGGAAACATATTACAGATTACCTCGCATGTGTGGAAGCCACAAAAATCTCCTTCTACTATAATAACTGCTCAAAAACAATTTACATAATGTACAATTAAAGTATCAGCAAATATAACAGCTACCGCTTTCTAAAAAAAAAAAAAAAACCTAAAAAGATAACAGTATTTTTCACAGTTTTATGTAAATGCTCAGTGCAGCACAGGGCTCTACAATGATAGTCATTCTCAGATGAACTGCAAATTAAAAATAATTGGGAAGACTGCTGAGGTTTTATGGATGCGTGAAATTCTCTCTCTGTGCTCTGAATATCAAGTTGCACATGTGTGGCTTTCATCTTCTCTAAAGAGTCTGATTTATTCAGAGTATATGTACTAAAACAACACCATAGAACCCTGGTTGAGCATTCAGAGTACTCTCATTAATATGATACATTCTGACCAACTTATATATATATATTACTAGACAGTTATCAAACATAATGATAGTCTCTGCCTTGGAGACTGAGGAACCATGGAGGCAGCACCAGGTCCACCTACCTGTACTTTGCCCTGATCTTCAGGACACACATCACTGTCTTGTAGATATGACTGATCCCAAAGGTGGTCAAATAATGTCAACAGTTTAGTAAGTGGTACTGACTTGAATCATAACGTACTTCATCATATTGTAACAGTTATTCCATGCAAGGTAATTAACAAAAAGTTCACAAGTCATCAAAGGTGCTTATTTGCATTTACATCTCATCTGAATTTAAGAGGCTTGAGGTGTGTGAACTCACCGCTGTTGGCTCCCAACATGTCAATCATTCTTCCTGGTGTGCACACAATGATCTCAGCTCCTCTCTTCAGCTCAGCAATCTGCAACCCAGCAACAACTGACGATATGAACATAATCTTGACATAGTATTTTTCTTCAAAAAGGCAAAGCAGTGCACTGTACAATGTTTGTTTATAGAGTAGTGTATGTGCTGTCTCCTTTGAACATTAGTTCATTCTACTGTGGGATCAACACTGTGCAGAACGGGAATTTAGTGCACTAGGGTAAACACACGGTGTAAGGAGCTGGTTCACTAATAACCTGGTTTCAAACAGTTATACTAGTTACAATAATTCAGTGCAGGTAATGACAATATATATGAAAAAATATTAGAAGATAGAGAAAAAATAGATATATTTATCACAATTGTCCTGTACCATGACAGCAGACTTTGTATTATTTTACAGTGTTAACCTTTACTTTGCTGCCAGGTTGGTATCTATTTGGAAAGCATTACAGGGCTTTTGAAATAAATTGAATGTTAGCGTGTGTGTTTACCTGTTCGCTGATACCTGTGCCTCCATAAACACACACCACTCTGAGCCCCAGTGGTTTAGAGAACTTCTTGCACTCCTTAGTGATCTGCAGAGCCAACTCTCTGGTTGGAGTCATGATTACAGCTGTGGTAGAGGGAGGAATACAGGATGAGAAATGAAAATGTTTTATCTTTATCTTTTACCAATTTGATATTTATATGTATGACCTAACACATTTGCCATTGACATTAACTGAAGCAAATTTGGGGTGGCTTACAAAGAAGATTAGAAATGCTGTGGGAGTATGACACCCAGGTTATTATCCCAAACTGAGATTTAGTATTTTAGTCTTTCTTTGACCTATATTTGGGTCATGATTCGTCTTTGAAAAGCAGAGGAGGTGGACATTACAACTGTGCTTCCCTCAATCCAAGCTCTTGCTTTCTGTCTTATCCCAGTTTTCAGTTATTCCTATTTTCTATTTGAACATTAATAGGAACATTTTTGTTTTCAAAATGTTGGATTGACACAATGCCTAATGGAAGAATAAACTGATCTGCTCCTTACAGATGGGTCCCTCAGATTCCTCCAAGGGCCTCTGGTCCATGATATGGCGAAACATAGGCAACAAGAAGGCTATGGTTTTCCCGCTTCCCGTCTTAGCAATGCCAATGAGGTCTCGGCCCGACATGATGGCAGGGATGGCCTGGGCCTGGATGGGGGTGGGCTTCTCGTAGCTGTGCCTGAGTACATTTGAGAGAAAGAAATTAACACAAATATGATGTGGTCTGATGACAAAGAATATGTCATGTAGAGTCTGAATATGGTATTACTCAAATAATTGCATTTATTATGGTATATGATCATTATCTATATTGTCCCAAAACAGTTAACTAGTCCATCACAGACAGTCACTATCAGTCAGACTCACTTCTTCAAAGCATTGAGGATCTTCATAGACACCCCACATTGCACCCAGGTCTTTATGGGTTTAGGGCAGCCCTTCCCTTTAACAGTAATGCCTTCCAAGTCCAGCCTTAATGCATTCACTTCTGCATAGATTAAAACAACAGACAAACAGAGATGTTGGATAGGTTGTGGGGGATTAGTATAGTCAAATACTCTGAACACTGCATAGCAAAAATTTCTCAAATAACACATACAGACACCATGCCAAATCTAAACAATTTCCTCTAAGGTGGTCTTGGGAAATCACATTCAATAGGCCAATAGGTTTTGTGAGGTTTGACCATTGAACACCAAAAATCAAATTTTGTTAGATTTCATCTTCAAGTTCATCCTCAAGTCCTAATAAATGTTTGTGCCAACTTTGAAGAAATTCTCTCAAGGCATTACTGAATGGAACAGAAACAAAACATTAATGTCTCCGGCCTTGGCTGCCACCGTAAAAATCTGGTGGGAGAAAATCTCATCAAGACAGAAATCACCATCTATTCCCCAGTTTTCTATTTACTGACCCTCTGTAGTCATCTTGGCCAGCTCGGGCACCTCCACATAGAAGTTTTTGCGGTATGACTCATACTGGATCTTCCCGTGGTCAACTGGCTCCAGGATTTTTCTCTGTTTCGTCTGGAAGCCCGTAAGAGCTGTCTGCAGATCCACTTCCTCCTCCTCTGATGAGTACTGTCAAACACATCCGAGAAAATATCAGAGAATGTGAAGCCTGATTTATGTGCATTCTTATTAGTCAGAATTATTAGAATCTGCATTTCATCCTTTTTACACCATGGGAAGTTGAAATATTAAATAACTTCAATGCAGGAAATGCTGCAGACACTTTGGAACTAAAACAGTTTTTCTAAGGGTAGAAAAAGGCCATTATAAAAAAAGAGAAGAACATTTAATCACCTTAACACGGGGCATCCATTACAAACAAAACATTCACACGTTAACACTCACCTCCATGGCATCCTGGTCATTCTCCATCAGCTCGCCTTTCTTCTTGTGAGTGTGAGGACCTTTCTTGGTTTTAACAACTGTCACAACTTTGGTTACTGTCATTGCTCCTTTCTGCAGAATAAATTAACAAACGCACTGATCAACTAAGAAAATAGAAGTTAAAGAGAACCACAATGACCACATTTTGTCCCAGTGTTGTTAGATTAACATATACGACAATAAAAATTATACATTCATAAAACACAATAGAGAGGGGTTGTCAAGTCTATTTCACAAATCAAATATTTTAAATAGACGGTAAAACAATGTTTCGTAATTTTGAAACATATAAGATCAGCAGAATTCTCTTAAAGCAGAATTCAGCAGAATTCTCTTAAAGCGAAAGGGATGCAGGGTTTTCCCCTCGCACTCACCTTATCGTTTCCTTTCATGGCTCCCATGTTGAACTTCTTCACCTCCTGTTTCACCTCCTCCATGTAGGCGTCCAGAGGATCCACGTCATCTTCCTCAGCTTGCTGCTCCATGGGAGTCTCCTTCTCCTTCTCCCCCTCTTCCTTCTTCTCCTCCTTTATCTCTTTGTCTTTCCTTTCCCCCTTCCCTTCCCCATCTTCATCATCATCTCCCTCCAACGGTGCCAAGCCATCCTCATCATCATCTGAAACAAAGAGTCGATTATCTCAAAATTATCAATTATATATAAGCTCTATTGTGGTAAAGCTAAGGTCTGTGCTGGTTGAGTTATCAGTTAGCTGATAAACAATATATTCAATTGTTGCTTCAATTAAAAATAATCTGATTATTTAAAATAACCGCCAAATGGATGGATTCAAATAGTAAATGAAAGTAAAGCATGACACAGATGGGACACAGACTTCTGATGGGAAATAATAATAGTAAATGGTTCTATAGACATTCGAAATAATGTTTGGTATATTTTTTTGAGTTGATTTCTCATTTTGTGGATTCCTCTACAACAAAACAACACATGCAGATTCAGACTCAAGATCTTATTAGTCACAGTATATTTTCTCTAGTCACAGGAGAAAAGCTGCTGACTAAAACTTCTGGTTTGGCTTACTCCCAGTATATTACAGGTTTGTCACAATCTGGGCAGATTTATATGAAAGTATTGCAAGTTATTTTTCACAGCGTTTACTCACCATCATCATCCTCCAGGCTCCACTTCTTGCCCTGCTTCATCTCCTCCAGCTCTTTCTTGATCTCGCCAATGTTTTCAATGGCCTTCTTCCTCTGCTCTTCCCTCCATTTCTCCACCCGCTCCTTCCTCTTCCTCATCTCCTCCTCTAGCTTGTTCTGGTCAAAGTCTTGCTGCAAGCACACATAAAAAAAAAAACAATATACAATATATTCTCCTTCTACTATGTGGTAACCTTTTAGTGGTCAGCAAGCACTGAATCTATGGCACTTACATCCTCAACCTTTTCATCCTCTTTCTCCTCTTTAACCTTTTTCTTGTCAGATACAGGATCAACATTGTCTTTCTCCTTGCTCCTTGACCTGTGTGAAAGATAACACAAATGTGAATAAAAGAGAACAGTCAATGACAACCTCAAAACCATCAGATTAAATGGGGCCAGGAGAATGATGATTTAAGTGATCAAAGTGATTGACTTTATTATGGGAAAATCTGCAAGGACCTTTTGGAAATCCTAGCTCTAGTCCCTGATAACCATTTGTCTATATTGTCTGAGACTGTTTCTACTTTATGAAATGGGAAAACGCATCTGGATGCGATACCTACGTTACCTACAAATACTGTTTTTAGCCTAAACCCAGTTTAAATTGATCACCCCATGCCTCAGACTAGCTGCTAATCTATGAAGGATGTACCAAATGATTTGGTTTCCAAATGAAACAAAGATCATGGCTACAACAGCTGACAATTATGTAATGAAACACTTTTTTTAGCATCTCACTTTTCATCTGTTCTTCTGCTCTTGCTGGGGCTGGCAGATCGAGACCGCCGGGCTCTGCTCCTGCTGCCCGACCTCCTTCTGTCTCTGCTTCTGGATCTCCTCCTGTCTCTGCTCCTGGATCGCCTAGATAGCAAAGGCACACGTGACATGAAAACACAAAAGACCATAGAGAAACAGCACCAGCCACTTTCTCAGAAGTAATTGATACACATGATTATCTCAACTGAATTCAAACAACATTTCTAATCATAGATTTAAAGACAAAAAAAAAATCAAACCCCTGTAAAATACACTGCAGTTCTTTTAAAGTAAGTAGTTTTTAAGTTAAACTGATTTGTGAACACAGCACAGGCCTTTTCCACTTGAGGCTCCTGTTATTGGTCACTTTATTGTTATGTCACCACTACAACAAGAAAACAAGCACTTTGATGAGACCATGACAAATTGATTCTCATTCATGTTTCCTGCTGAGCCTTATGGTGCAGAACAGTGAAAAACTGCATCAATAATGACTGTGTTGTATATGTTGTGCAATCATCAGAGCTAAAAATGGACCAAAGCTCTTTAAACCGTGAACAACATGTAAACGACTGCAGTTGTTTCTCTTCGACTTTCACACACTGTGCGCAACACAATGACTTAAAACACCCACCTGGCTCGTTTTCTGTCTCTGGACCGGGACCTCCGGCGGTCCCGACTGCGTGATCTCTCCCTCCTGCTGCGGTCTCGGTCCCGGTCGTCCTTCTTGGAGCGTTTGTCCGGTGAGCGACTCTTAGATCGGCTACCTGACCGTCCCCGAGAGGCCGAGCGCTTCCTGTAGTGTCTGGGGACCAAACAGCAGACTGACTACGTTAGCTGTTAAAGGGTAGATGGGAAAAGTACGTGTACAAAAAAAAAAACTCTTCCGAGTCTCATTTCACAGCTGTATGAGATTAACTTGAACCCGATGCGCTCTAACACCTGGACGCCTCAGCTAGCATGCTAATGTTAGCCGCTGAATTAAAACAGCCAAAGTTTAGCGACAACGGGGGGGAGAAAAAAAACCACTGACCTGACAAAACTGACCTGATAAATCTGACATACCTCGACTCACGTCCCATAACTAGTCCACGTTAGTGAGTTCGTGTAAAGGGTGAAGTGGGTTCACGGGATGTAACGACTGTTGTACGATGGCTGGTTGTTTGTGTCTTTGAACCTGCGCGTGAGAAAACTGCGACTGTTCAAGTCATGAACTTTCAGCGTCGGCAGCGCAGCGCGCCCCCGCGCGGTGGGAGGTCGACGTCACAAGCTCAACAGGCGCGAGCACAGCGTTATTGGAGAATCATTTCAAGAACAAAATTGATAAATAAACGATTAATAGTTTCAATAGACAGAATTATCTTCTTAGAGTCTGATTTCTCATTCCCTCTCAAAATGAAACAAACATTTCCATCAAAATGGATTCAAATAGTAAATGAATGTGGTAGTCTTAAGAAAATCTTATATAATTATTTAATATAATAATTACATAATAATGATCAATTATATATAAGCGCTACTGTGCTAAGCTAAGGTCCGTGCTGGTCGAGTGATCAGTTAGGTGATAAAAAATAGATGCAATTGTTACTTAAAAATTATTATTGATTGTTTAAAATAACTGCCCTATCCATTGCAGTATAATGGATTAAAATAGTAAATGAAAGTAAAGTATCACACTTATTGTGGAAAATAATAATCAATAGTAAATGGTTCAATCGAAATCATCAATATATACCAAATCATCTTTGGTATATTCTTGGGGGTTGATTTCTGATTTTGAGGATTCCTCTACAATAAAACAGCACGTGCAGAGTGAGACTCAAGACCTTATCAGTCACAGAATATCTGCTCTAGTCACAGGAGATAAGCTGCTGACCTAAACGTCTGGTTGGGCCACTCCTGGTATGTTACAGGTTTGTATATAGTCATAATCTGGAAAGGTTTAAATGAAAGTATTGCAAGTTATTTTTAGGACAAAAACAAAATATATGGCCTTAGTATTGACCCTGCTGTCACTTTCAAACTGACCAATGGCTCTTAATACAGTGATATTAAATAATGGCTCAGCCAGAGTTATTAAACCAAATTATTAGTATTTGTTTCATTGAATATTTGTTTTATAAAATATGAATAGTATTCCATATTCATTTGATATACTGTATGTAATTTATTTCTTATACTCAGCTCATATTTCATAACAATTTAAAATATAGTGAAATTTCTTAGCTTTGCTGGTGGCCCTCATGGAGCCACATAGGGGCCCTGACACACCTCAACTCCTCCACTTGTCATTTTGTAAATTAATAATGACCTCAAATTAAGGCTTTTATAAAGGATGGCCATCAAGAAAGCTATTATGTTTTCAGTATAATTATTAATGTTCACTATCCCTGTTACATAACACGATAAATCAAGAACGTGAGAGTCTAAAGAGTATTTCACACAAGTTGTATTTATTTGGTATGAACTGTTATTCATTCCTGTGAATTTTTTAGGTTTACATCATGTCAACACTAAATTTGTCCATTAAGTACTGTAATTAAAGTACTGCCATTAAAAACAGTTATTCTGTAAACATTGTTAAAAACAATCAAGTAGGTCAGACAAGTCGTAAAATAAATCACACCAGTTCATTTACATGAAAAAAAATATTCACATTAATAAATTAATTTGGATGAAATTAAAGGTATGCAGCAAGGACATTAACAGCACAGAAGTAGAGAGTATACTGTCTATAAATTATGAATGAATGAGCAAGACACGTCACCAGAATTACTCGACACAAATATGCGTACAAACTCCCACTGCGTCTCATCGCACTGGAGTGACAGTACGTTCCATAAAACCCAAAACACTGCCACTACAACATTTTCATTACGTAAATATACCATATGAAGTTTACTGCGTTTGTCAGCTCACAGACGTGCGAAATAAAACCCTCCGCATTCAAGGAGTAAATGCTTCTTTTGTCTTCACAACTTGGTGGACCCTTCTGAACACTGGATGACAGATTGAAACAGACCACATGAACTAAAGTGTTGCCTATGATTCATATCCACCAATTAAAGGAGATTTCAAGTTCTTAAGACACCAATTCAAACCATCAGGAACTGACAACTGTTGCTCTGTCAAACCAAGTTCAGTTTTTCGGTTGTTGAAGAATTCAGCATCTCCTTCTTGTGCAAGATGTCAATGCCACAAAAATGCTCTCTAAACTCAAACTATCTAATTTCTAACTAACGAAAGGCTGGAGGCCCATGTGTGTAACTGTTCCTCATGTTTTGAGACCACAGAATAACAAGCTTCGAGTTTGAGGTGACCTGAAAAGTTTGTCATCTGTTCTAAGTCCATTCATACTCATTTCATTAATCTAGAATATTTTGTCGTCTCCTCTATCCTCCTACCCTCTAGCTCAGTACAAGATATTAAGATCAAGGTATTGGATCACACAGCTGTTTCTTATAATATATATAGGCTGATTTCAGTGTTGCATTTTCTTCCTGAGCTCCTTGTTCTTAACAGAAAGGTCTAAAATGACCATGCAGTAGCTCAAATTTTCTTGCTATGTTTGCGAGGAAGGTAGGAGGGTCATATATGAAAGAGGATCTCTGAGATTAATCACAGAATTCATGGGGAAAATAATACAAAAGAATTCAAAATTAAATTAAATCAGAATCCTGAGGTAAAAGTAAAGTCGTGAACCAAATGTTCTGAATCTTGAAACTAATCTCAGAGCACACATTCTTAAATGTTCCTAAACCTCTATGTCAATAAGCTTATTTTTAAAGGAAGCTCTTTGTTGGACCGCTATGGTTACTATTTGTGATACTAAAGCCTCAAGGTTGTCTACAGTGACATTGCAACGGGAGCAGGGGTGACAATATTGTGTATGAGGG
This sequence comes from Rachycentron canadum, assembly GCA_038496675.1. Classification (NCBI taxonomy): domain Eukaryota; kingdom Metazoa; phylum Chordata; class Actinopteri; order Carangiformes; family Rachycentridae; genus Rachycentron; species Rachycentron canadum. Next base: position 11,299,945 of record CM076660.1, on the reverse strand, counting down.
AAAGGTACACCACCTGCTTCCATCAGTTCTGATGATACTCTCTGTTAAGCCCTCCGCTTACTTCAGGATCAAGAGCCTCAATCAATCTCTTCACTCTAGGGTTGTGGTGGATTAATTTGCATTTTAATTCAATTCAGAAACTAGATTATGTTAAAATGGAATAAATTGAGTTTCACCATGAAAAAAAAAAAAGTTCATCAGCGCTGCCTAACCCGCTGCAGGGCTGACTAATATGACAGAAAGGCATTTGTAGTGTTGTAAACTTGTTGGGAGACCATCAACTTTCAAAGTTTATGGTTTTACAGCAGGGCCAGGTGCCTGCTAAGGAGCCTAGTTGGTATTTGCTGAGAATATGACACTTGCCATATTGTTAGAGTTTATTAGGATATAAAGGAACTAAGGGCTGGGCAATAATTCAACATCACTGTTCATTAGCTTTCAGTGGAATTGCATCATGGCAATATGAACTTTGTTGTGACATGCATCAATTTCGGAATTTTTAAATGAACAATATATGAGCTTCAGAAATATGACCCACCCTTGAATCCAATGATTCCCATTTAACAGTTAAATAGAATCTGTTGCTCCCCAAAATAATGTCAGTCTGGTGATGAAGGGCACTGTTGTCCACTCTGCAGAAGGACATATACCATTTTCTGCCTTCACAAATAAATATCAACCAGCATTATAAACGCCTTTACATTCTTCACACATACAACAAAAAAAAATATCTTTTTCTAAGTTTCTGCCCCAAGTAAACATAACATGGGGGCTTGAAACAAACACTGAACACTCTGGTTGCTTGTAGCTGAACCTTACGGGACTCCTTAAGCGCTGAAGAGATGAGCACTCGTCCAGTTGATATACAATCCCAATCATAAGATAGCAGGGATTCACTTCCAGACTGTCAACAACAAACCCACATCAGAGGGTGTAAATGAGCATGCTTTGTTGCTATGGGAGACAAGTAGGGGCCAACAACGAGGAGGGCTGGGTGACTGAGGCCCTCCTGGTATGTCAGGGAGTCTCTGACCCAATGAAAATTAGGATCTCATGTGAGAGGATGAAGGTGAAGAAGTAGACGCAGAGGTCAGCGAAGACGTCGCCCATCCTCCTGTAGGTGTCCATTGAGCGGTTGATGACCTCAGCAGGGATGCCGGACAGCAGAAGGGCAGCGGTTAGCACAGTGGTCTTGGTCTTCTTCTCTACCTGCAGAAACAGGAGTATAAAGCAAATCATACTCATAAATACTGCACTGTGACAACTTGACAGAATCTTTTTGTACCGTACATTACTTTAAAGTCACAGTTGAAATATAAGAATCTCACCTTTGGAAAATATTTGGACAAGCCCATGTAGGCTAATTCAAGGGTCAGAAATGGAGCAAATATTGACTAGAATGAAAGAATACAAAAGTCACATTACTTCAGCAATGCAATGTTTCTGATACATCGGTCACATACATGATCACAGACATCAACGTTATAGTGTATGGAACACTTTGTGAACTTTGTGTGTCACAAAATGAATGTCTGACACCAAAATAAATGTATATTCATTTTACTATGCATCTGTCATTCTAATGTCAAAACACCTGCATCTTCACACCTAATTAATAAAGAATGTGAAAAGTCACATGTCTTACTTTGATAATTACAGTTACTTGCTGTCACTAAACGTTGTGGTTGATCTTTCCAGTGCAATTCATTGTATTACATAAGTGTCTAGGTTAGCGCGTAAAATGACCAATCCTTCAATCTCAGAGCTAACATTGGCAACAAGGTGTCTACAGTGAGCAGACTCACCAGATACTTGCAGACAAAAACCCTGACAAAAACAGCGAGGAGGACGCTGCCGATGAGCCTGAAGACTCTGAAGGGATCAAACTCCTCTGAGTCAGGCCCTCCATCCTGGGGCGGCTTCTCATTGGCCAGCTGACCCCGCAGTTTCATGGCATCATCAAAACGAGACAAGTAATTCTGGAGGCCTCGACGTGGGGACCCACTGAGGTCGTCTGATGCCCTCTCGCCCCGAGGTCTCTGCCGCACTGATGCGATGTTGTCTTCCAGGGAGCCTCCATGCAGATCACTGCAGTCTGGTAGGGGTGAGCCCCTTCTCTCTGGGGTGGCGCTGTGGGAGCGGCTGCCGAGCCCCGAAGCCTCTGGCAGGAAAGGAGACGGTCTCTGCGAAGACAGGGATGAGGACCACGGCTCTGTCCTGTCCAGATCGAGGTGGAAACGGGGTTCTGCTGGGCGCCGAGAAGCTCCTGCTGAGGGTATGAGACAACATCAGTGATGATGTCACATTTAACTAGTGTTGAAACGTTAGGTTTATTTAGGTAATTGCTTAAAATCTGATCGTCTGAACCCAGACTGAACATCTGGTTCCAGTCTGGGTGAACCATGAGAGTGCAGACCCTTTCCTCCTAAATAATGATATCTATATCAGGCTTGAGTTTCAATTCATAGTGTTATTTTGTTTGTATCACACTCTCAAGAAACCTGAATGGAGAGACTTTATCCAACAGCGTTGTTGTTCTCACACACAAACATCTGGTATTAAACGAGGCCTGCAACTAATGATTAATCTTTCTACTAATTTATTTTCTAATTATTTTTTTCATTAATCCAGTTATTTACACAAACTAAATATCAGAAAATAGTGAAAAAATAATATCACTGTCTTAAAGCCTAAATTGACATCTACAAATACCCCTCAAACTCTCATAGAGGACAAAGAAAACCAGGGATTAAATGATTAAGTGATTAACCAAACAGCTGAAGATGATGGATTTACTCAGGAGGCGTGGGTCCTAAATACATTCTGCAGCAAGACAACAACCATACACACTGCCAGAGTCATACAGAACCATCTCCAGAGACAAGAGGAACAAGGGGTCCTACAATAGATGCTCTGACCCACACACAGACCTGATCCCAACATGACTGAGTCAGTGAAGGATCACATGAAGAAACAATAGAGACCGAGAGCCTTCATCCACACAACATCTGTGGCAGCTTCTCCAAGATGCTTGGGACAACCAACAGCTGCCAAGTGCCTTGAAAATGGTGCACAAGTTTTAAAGGGTAAAGGTGGTCGCAAAAGGGTGTGTATGTGTTCTCTTGGGGGCAACACAGTTACAATATAAATAAATAAATAAATTTAAAAAAATTTGGGGATGATTTTCGGCTTTAAAAATGACGATGATCAAAGTTATATTTAATGAGGAGGCTGTGTCAGCTCTAAGCGGAAGCAGAGAGCCGCTGGTTTGAACCCCAGGCGACACATGTGTCAATTAAATGCATCTGTATTGAAAATGAATGCGTGATTAAATATTCAGCGTTTTGCTTGTGAACAAAGGTAAAGTGCTGAAGCAGCAGCGGGACGAGGCAGGTGTCAGTCACGACTGCGCGTTTGTTTGTTTGTGAGCAGAAGCAGCGCAATCATTTCATACCGTTATTTTCAGGCTCGTTTTTGGCGAAGCCCACGATCCTTTTCATCCTGTCCTCTGAATTTATGAGCAGCTTTCTCCGCCGGATCTCTGCTCTCCTCTGCGCCGCCGACAGGGAGCCGGTCTTCTCCTCGGTGGCCTCTCCGGACTCCATGTTGAAAGAAACTAGCCTCAACTACGACGTCTGCTCCCCGTGTTGGTCCAGCGACTCGACACAACAAAGGTGGCTCCGGGCAGCCGAATCACACGGTAAACACGGCGGGGTGTCGCAGGGAACGACGCACTGTGATGACCTCAGCGCCGAGCATGACGAAGTGGTTCGGCTGGTTTTCCGACCCTGCGCGCTGACTTACAGGAAACACGGGCCTTAACGAGGGGCGGGACTAATCAGGGGAAGGATTGTGAAACACGGGGCGTTTCCTGTTGGAAATTACTTTACATTCATTATGCGAAATGCATATAATGAATTCGCACACATTCACACACCAGCACCAGAGATATAACGTTGTATAAACAAGATTTGTGCTGACATGTGCTGGGTCCATTATTTTGTTGATATTCAACATTAAAGCATGTGTTGGTTGTATTGATACTGAGTGTTTTATCTGCCTTTAGGAAATTCGTCTTTGTTTGATAAGGTTGGGTTTTACTTGCTGTCATGATATTAGAAAACTGTTCAAAACTATCAAAACTGTTGGGGCTGGTCGAGGATCATATTGTCTCGATTTACATTTTCAGGTCTTTGGATTAACAGTTGTCAGGTGATCCAGGAATTTATAGCGTCACCAGTGGTTTTGAGTGTCAATGTATTTTCATAGTGACATAATAACCTTAAACAGGATGTGCTGTGCCCTGAGAGGACATCGATGATTAATGTCACACCAGGAGGACGTTTTGGCTGCTCTGATTTGACGAAAGGGAAAAATGAATCTTATCCCTTAATAAGTAAGTGAATTCCCAACCTTGATTGAACACTTCAAAGTTTAATTGATGTTATTTTCAGAATGCTCTGAGAAAAATCTATAAAGTATTTTAGAAGGAAAAATAAAGAAATATTATTTTGTCACAATATATAGATTTTCTTCATTATTATTTCAATTAATAATCTCACAGGCATTTAATTACATCTGGCAACCCCCATGAAGGTCCTGACAGCCAAGTTGAGAACCACTGCTTTGAGGAAACCATATTTCCATGAGCACATTAATACAAATTAATACAAAGATCACAATGGCCCACCCTAACTGCAGCCACACAAGCATGTATATTGTCAATTTCAAACTGCATGAAGAGTTTTAAACCTACAGCACAACATAGCAAGTCTGCTGTCAGTAGCTTCACAGGTCCAGTCATACAAAATACTGAATTAAGTGAAAATCAAGTATAAATGTGAATAAAAAACTTTATTGAGTTATTCCTGCTGAGGTAGAAAATGGAGGCCTGATCCAGATGTTTCAAAATCTGAATAAAAACATACAGATGCATAATCATTAATGTTAAAATACATCTAAATAACTTAAAATATGTAACACAAAAGTTGAAACACCAGTTGAACAGGGAAATTTCAAATCAAACAGTGGTTGGTAAATATCTGACATCACTGCCATTGCTGTGCAGCCACATTGGGGGCTTATCCTTGTCAGCAGTTGAGAAGAAAGCTGACATCGTTTAACTTTGATAAGACACATCTTTATATTCACAGCAATCTTGTTACTAGACTTGAATAATTAGAAATGCCAATAATTTATCAGCTCATATTGACAATGTCTAATATCAGCTTTAAAAAAGTAATGCTACAGTGTTCTAACATTATTTTTATTGGTGATATTTAATAAATTGTGGCTAAATTAGCATAAGTGGAATTATGGTCTTCAAAATCTTCAAATAGTCCAAATCTTAGATTCATAAATGTGTGTTATTTGCTAGTGGGGATGGAAAAAATATGAGTATTATAAATTTTTATAAAATGTACTGATGCACTGGTCTTTGGTCATTCTCTACGTGGAACTGTTGCACCCCATATTTTACCAGACAAAGCCATTGTTTTTCAAATCCTAAGTAATCAAGAAGCCCAGACACAAGTACAAGTCAAAGACTTTGAGTGCAAAGTCCCAAACAAGTCATTATGTACCATTCAACCAGTTTCATACAATGTCATGTTAGATGTTTTTTGTTGATCTCAGCAGTGTTTACTACAGTCTGAGAAATTCTATGATACAAGACAAAAATAGCTTTTAGGCTTAACCAGTATAATATTCAGCCAGAATGAAAGACTTCAATGGAAACCCCTCTGTTTGCAGTTATGCCAGGTTTGTTAGATTTTGACACGTGCAGAACTTTTTTCTTTTCAGACTCCACATGTTGGTTTTATTAACAAATATTCGTTCGGCTTACTATATAAGATCTGAGTTTCTCTTGACTGAACAGTCACGTGTTTATCTGTGGCAGATCATCTGTTCGTTGTTCTGCATTGCCAAATGCACCTTTCCTTTCTGCTCACACAAATAATTAGCTGCCATCAAAACGATTCAGAACATATGCTGTTAGGAAAACATGGGTTGATGCACTGGACACTTTCATTTTGATAAGTTATTTCTAGTGTTTGGAATTGGAAATTGCAAAACTGTTTGCATTCTTGTCAGATTCATGACTGGAGTCTGATCCAAATTTAAGTCACACACCTCTGGGATTCACTCTGTACAAACACAAACTACTTTTCTTTTCAGTTTTTTTTTTTTTTATGAAAGACAATTTTGTGCATGAAGACCAAAACATTTGTCTGCTCCTAAATACATTTTTTATATAATACATAGATTACAAAATTGTATGAAATCAGACCAGATTAAAAACCTTCAATTCAATTAAATTCAACCTTCAGTTCAAGAGAAATATTTTCTATACCATTTTCTGCTTTGTAGTCTTCATATTCACTGAATAAACACTGGTCACCCACCAAAACACAAACTACATTTAAAAAGTCTCAAACATTTTATTTTCGTAGCGTCATTTCACCTTTATGTTTATACTAAAATCATCAGCATTTCTTCACCTTTATATAATGCAATCTTTTCAATATACAAGTATCAATAAGCATGATTAAAAGATCACAATGGCTTTGTTATGTCTGTGTTAAAGAATTTCCCGTATCCTATTATATTAAAATATTCCATATATAGTCTGTATTTAAACAGAGGTTTAATAATAAAAAGTGAGTTCCCATACAAGGCAATTATAGAATTTAATCAGATTGGGAGTCTCATAAATTAAACAATCAGAAAAAAAGAAATTAAACAGAACAGCGATGTCATCCGAGGTGTTCTGAATGTCCAGAAAGAGAAAAGATGTTTCTGAAGGACAGATCAGACCAATGAAAACTTTCCAATGTCTACACATTCAAGGCAGAGATGACAGTGAGGGTGATCCACCTTAAAACATCTTTAACACTTCTGCCTTTAACAACAGAGTCTATGGATTTGTTCGACAGACAATTATAATGAGTGAGAAATAAAAAGCACATGTTCTGTCCTTCAGGTATGATATTAGAGTGTTAGAGCTCCGGTGGTCTGTATACAAATACTCCAGGTGACACCCAATAACAGTCTTTAAGCGCAGACATACGAACCTTCCTTATAAACTTAATTTTAAACATACATACATACATATGTTTGATTTGTTTTAGTAGACGACTGTGCTTTTTGAACAAAAACACATCAAACATCCATTTGCTGTAACTATCTGAGCAACACCTCAGTTAGACAGCATTGTTCTATGAGAATAAACACTGATCCATCCAATCATTGACGTACATAATCATCACCGTCATGGATTTCTTGATTTTTTTTCGTCCATTGCTTCAGCTGGGTAAAAAAATTCCACAAACGCATCTTTGTCGCTCTCTGTCCTCGCACAGTCTCAGTTCAGCTCAGAAGGTTTTCCTCACAGAGATGGTGCACCACAGCTGGAAATGACGAAAGAGGCATCATCGAGTCTACCTCCCGCTGCTTTCAAACACACACGCACGATATACACATTTATGCACACACATACACCGATGCACTTCCTTTCAGTGTTCACTCATCTCCACAGTCCCACTGAAGATTATTTGGAGATTTGCTGTTGGAGGTGGAGCAGGAACTCATAGTACGACAGCGCCGACTCTGTTCGGTCCTCGATCATATTCTGCATAAAGCTGGCTTTTAGCTGGCTCTCGTCCCTGAGAAAGCCAAACCATAAAGTGTGAAAAAATATAATGAAGAAACATCAATTGCTTAGTTTTCCTTTAAAGTGATGACAAAGAAAATTCAAAACTTGTTTTACCGACCCTCCTTTTTTCCCCTGGCAAATCAGCACCCGGTAGTTTTCTTATTTTTTTCTTTTTAACTGACTCCATAAAACCTCACTTGTAACCTCAGTGCTGTGCAGTTTACAAATTTTTCCACTGACTCATTTGTTACACTGGCTGTAAAATCATTTCAGTCATCACTCTTTATGTTCTATCAACTAGAACATGGTCATGTTCACTCAGTTAAACTGAAAAGGAGCTTAAAATGACTGAGTCGATTACCTGCCCAATAGGCTGGAAGATTAAAAGAAACTTCACAATCCAAACGAAAATCTGCAAGCAGCTGTTAGCCATTTTCCCCACAAAGGAAGTGCCCATACTGTGTGCCAACCTTGCTACTTAAGCAGCACTCAACATTTACTCTCTCTTTTACTCATGGCGTGTTGCCCACCTGATGACATGCAGAGAGGGGAAGAATGGCCTCTGATCCCTCAGCCAACCAATGAAAGCTCTGGCTCTCTGCGACTCGGCAGTGTCTAGCTCTGGCAGCAGATACTATGACAGAAGTGCAACAGTCAAGTTTTCATCATCACGGGGAGGATGCAAGAAATGCAGGAGTGAAGCTGTAGATATACTATATGCAAGTTAACATATGGGACCAATATGACATCCTTAAGACAATTTGTTGGAAAATCCTGATACACAGATACACGTTAAAGGAAAGGTGGAGGAATGAACAATGACAACAGTGTTTCAAATCTGTGTAAAGTGTGACTGAGGCAGTATAAGGTTTCCTACCAGGTTATCAGGCACGGCAGCATAGTTGGGAACTCCCAGGACTTGTGTGAGGAAGTTGGGGTGGCAGTTCCGCCCAATCCACAGATACATCACCTTTTGGAAGAGAAGATGGAATATATTTAATATATATATGTATATGTGTATACATATACATACACACAAACATTATATATATATTTTTTATAAAATACATAAATGTGAGTATTGAAGCTGTAATGTAATGAATATAAAAACTGAGGCTTGTGCTGATGTTTTCATTCTAAACTACACTGGATAATTGTGCTACTTCAATGGGTTAAATGTTTAAAACGTCTTTGCTGTGTTTCCTAGTTAAAACAAGTATTTATATATTAAGAAATAAAATAAACATTGTAAATCTCAAATTTTTTGAGATTTTTCAGAGTTTTTCAGCTTTGTTTTTATTATTAGTTCATTTTAAAACGTACTATTCCAGCATCCATGAGAAAAGCACCATCCCTGTTAAGTTTCTCCACAGTCAGCTGCATCACTCTGGGCTGAGGGATGGTCCGCTCGTTGATGTTCAAAGCTCCCTGAGGATGCAGGAAAAGAGAAGAGAAAAGAGATAGTTAAAAATAACAGCAGAAACCATCAGAATTAATGTTGAAGTTCAGCACATTGCCAAAAAAAAAAAAAATTCTCTTTGGCCTTGTCTTGACTTTTGCTTTCAAGGGAAGTTTATCTAGGTCACTGCTGCAGAAATTTTTCTACTCGCTGAGATGTGCAAGTGCTGAATCATTGTCCTCACCTCATCTGTCAAATCGTCAATACGGTACAGAGCAGGGTGGATCATCAGCATGGCGTAGGTCAGTGGCTGGTACTTCAACTGACACATGGCAAACACCCGGTCATCCAGCCTGGTGCTGGTGCCTGTCCTGAAGGCTTTCTGCAGGACACGCACAAACACACGCAACTGGATCAATGAAGGCTCAATGGCTTACAACACTTGTTCCCAGGAAGAAGGCCTAGGAAATTCTGAATATTTTCATTTTGATGTTCTTTGTTGGCCAAAAACTAATAAATTCACTGATAAGCAAAGAAAATCCGGAAGATTGACCCCAAATCTTCACGTATTTAGATTTTATGTAGGACAGTATTAAAAAGCAGACCTGTTTCAGCAGGGCAAGGATGTAGAGGGGGAAGAGTCTGAGGCAGGCTGGAGCCAGCAGGCCAGGCTGCTGGATGGTCAACACAGACTGCCGGTACGACGACAGCGAGTCAATAGCAGCATTGGTCATTGCATCTCTGGCGTCACTCAGACTGGCTGTCACTGAACGGTCCACGGCTGAAGAGGACATTTACAGTTGTCAAACGTTTGATATTTTGGCATCCCCTGGTGGCCGTATCAAAACTGACAGAGGTAAACACCAGTTCTATTGTTTAAAATAAATGAACTCCAACCAAGTTGTAAAGGGTGTAGAGGAGATTACTAAATAATTAGTGATGTATGATGGTTGGATTCTGCATCTGCATCTGTGGATTTTTAAGCACCAAAGCTGTTTATTGTTCAATGGTTGGACTTTAATCTTCAAAAAGATTTTTAAAAAATCTTGAAAGAAAATGTTAAAGTTTAAATGTGATTTGTGATCATTTTAAAACATTTGTTGTTAATCGGCAATATTGTACTTTATTTCTTTAAATGCAACTTTCAGACTTAATCTCATTTGCGGTAATGAGCGGTTTAGCTGTGGGCTGTAACTCGCAGAGCACAAATATCATCATTCACACCTTATATGGCTTTGATTGTCTATGCATTTACAGTGGCAGTGTTTAAACAGCTGATGTAATATGTTCTGTTCTCAGTGCGAATGTAAGATGAGCATGGACAGATCAGACCCTTCGGTGTGCGATAGTTGCTAGGCAACCACAGCTGTCGCTACTCATGTCCATCTGTCAGTGCTTATTACAGTGGAGTGAATGAAAACCTTGAAGGATTATTTACTATGACAATAAGGAATAATTTTCAGAGTGCTGCTTTACACAAGTGCAAGTTTATCCACACACAAACACAAAATTATCAACAAAAACTCATGGAATCCTGTCTGTCTTTATGTTACCTTTACATTCCTGTTTAAAGTTAAGTAACACAACTATGGAGAAGAATGGAATCAACAAACACCAGGAAAAAAAAACAGGCACACATCAATTGACTAATTAAGTAATAACTAAGTAAGGGGCTGTGCTTTTACCGTGCCTAGATCAATTTAAATTGTAACAGAGGCTATTGCAGGTATTCCCAATCTGAATGTAGGGAAATTACGATATGACACTGAATTAGCACCTTCATAGGAGAATTTAAGGATCAACTCAGATTCAAAAATCAATTCAGTGTTGTAATTCCAACATGTATTTAATTTAAAATCAGACAAATAAATGACAATGTGTGCGTTACATAATGTAGTACATACCCATGCAAGCCAGCAGCCCAGTAATGGCTTGAACATCAGCCCCAGCAAAAATGTCTGACATGGAATTGACCACAGGGAGACACAATGTATGGACACGGATCCTCCTCTCTCCTGTTAAAAAAAAAAAAAAAAAAAAAAAATTATTTGAACAAAGGGGACAGATGAATTATTTCTTATTTAAACAAACCAATTTTGGCTCTGTGTGTGTGCTAACCTTTGCTGGAGGTGTAAAGCAGGGCAGCCTGGAATGAGACAACCTGCATGTCATCCAGGTTTTCCTCAATGGACATCTGAACTGCAAAGCCAGCATCTGGGTTTACATTAGGGAGGGACAACAGGTCTGTGGACCGCACAAAGAAGTTTCCATGGAACGTGTGGATGGAAAGACCTGCAAAGAGACAGAGAGACAAAAGCAATTAAACCAGAATGACAGCACCAAACTAAACACTCATGTTTTCTTGAGAACGAGAATTAACAGTTCAAACTTTAAAGTCAAATATCCATTGGGAAAATTTTAATGTGCACAGGGGCTGAAGAGGCTGCACCTATCATTGGTGCTGCAAAATAAGTTATTTAAATATTTTTTGTGTGGATAGAGGGACCTTAAAGTGCAAACACTTCACAAATTAAGTTTCTCAACAGTGAGTTACTATAGTATTTACAGGTAACACACAATGCCATTTTACATTGAATTTACTGATCAGAAAGGAACAATTTAAACACAATTAAAAAAAAATAAAATAAAATTCTCTATTACATGTGGGAATACATATTTAGGTCAAGACTCAACTGAACTCCAGCTCTTGTGACAACTGACCTTTGGTGCAGCGTATCCTCATGACTGCCTCAAAGCCGATCTTCCTGGTTAAGTATCTCTTCAGATCCTTCTGGAAGCGCTCCACCTGAGCGGGGTTGTGCTGCTGGTGGTAGGAAGGATAGTAGTAAACGCTCCCTGCTGAGTATCTAGATATGCAGCCTGGGGGAGAGAAGGTACAGTAGAGGAGAGATGAGACATTGATTGAAAACATTGACATCACACTTGTCAAAACACAAATTTGCAGTATCAGATCAAAGTATTGAGTATTGAGCAATAAACATGTAAACAAACATCAATGGTCCAGTGAACCTTCTTTCCATCCTCCCTCTCATTCAATCAGTGTGGGACTCACCAAGAGATGCCAGGTCGCAGTACTGCGCACTGAGCAGGAACAGGTCAACAGCCACCTGCTGGCCAGAGCAGTCCAGAGCCAACTTCTTGTAGAAGTCTGTTGCTGGGGATAAGTGCTGGATGTCCTGAAGGGAAAACAACTTGGCCCATGAGTCATAACTCTGAAAGAACGCAACAACACAACTACTAACAAAGATCTAATTATTGATCAAAAGTTATAAGAATATATTTGTCTGGAACAGTTCCCTTCTTAAACAGAGCTAAAAAAAAAAAAAAGAACAATATCTCTTCCATGACTATATCAGACATTTGTCATTACATTAACTCAGTGATTCTGCCTTATTTCTCTGTAGTTAAGGATCTAGCTTAAATTGAGAATTTGACTGTCCTTGTTTGGTATAGTCCTACAAATTCAATCATACATGTGTATGAATGATGGATAATTATTAATCTATTTTAAGTAAAACCATAAATGAGTCATGTTTGGTGGCTTTGCAGCAACTGATCATTGTCCTGTCTTCAGTACGCTCCATCTCAATTTTAAAAAAACATCTTGAGCTGTCTCTGTTAACAAGGGTTTAACAGATTTGTTACTCGATTCATTGCAATGCAGGATAATTTCATAAGGCCCTGCCTCAATACATAAAACGGGTATAATTACACGATCATGATAATTGTCAACATTTATAGTTTTATTTCATTAAAACGTCTAATGTGACATCTGGATTTTTAAAGTACCATAAAGCTGCAGTACAGCTCTACCATCCTGATGAATGCTGTCCCACACACTTCTCACTGATGTCCTTGAGAAATGTCATCAGACCACTTACCTTGGCAGATGCCCGCTGGTTGGGGTCCTCTCTGGACTGAAGTGCCCCCACGCCAAGGTTGGGCAGTTGCGTCTGAAAGACAGACATGCGCCCTCCCGTGGGTGACAGCAGCTTGAAGGCTGCTTGCAGAGCTGATCCCAGGGCAGATTGGGTCTCCATAGTCTTTTCAAATAAAGATGGCAGACTCTTCAGCAGATCCTGCACAAGCTGAAAAACAAATACAAGGTGCAATTCTTATTTTTACATCATATTGCTGATCCCTGAGGGAGAGCTTTTGTTTGTCATTCTATTTCATCTACAAGGAGGCTCAGAGTGATATAAGTTGTGTGTCACTAAGCAATGTGAACACAATGTTTATAAATAACTTCTTAAATGTAGAACGGTTATCAGAGTTACTATACAAAAAACAAATAGAAAACATGCTGCTAAAATTTAGCTTGAAACTTAGAAATAAGTTTGGACTCTTAAAATATTCATGTTCACAACACAACTTTTATCAAGGTCTTACTTCTTTGCATTCATTGAGATTTACTAGAAGGCTGTCTGGTGTTGGTAAAAAGATATCTGTGAAGCACAAAAAGTTATTAATTAAACAAACATAATACAGTCATATACACCCACACTGATATTACAATCGTGATGAGATTCAGTTTTAAAAGTGCAGCTAACTCAAATTGATTGATTTAAACAAATACTACAACAAAGCAGTTCTCTTAATAACTTTTCTGTCATATATTTTGGACTTTCACAACAGTGTACAACCATTACTAAAAACTGCATAAATGACCCTCTTGTTTACTGATAGACCATATACATTCATAAGTAGTGAATTTCTGTGAAGTTTGCAGACAGCTGGTGTCAAGTTGCTGTAAATAATGAGCGTGTAGCCTTTGCTGTTGGCTGTCTCACCTTCGATGTCTGAGACGATGAGCATTTGAGGCTGGGAGAGTCCCTCCTGCAGGTTATAGAAGTGGATGGTGCTGTCAAAGGTGATAAAGCCTATTTTTGTCCGCGAGTCTCCAGGAAGCCTAGGACACACACATACACTTAGATTAGCACTTTGGTGACTTTGATGTGTACTTTCATCTTTATATACAAAGCACCATATCAACCTTGCAGTAAGAAGTCAGTCTGCTTCTGCTGACTTACATTACTTCATTTTATGGCAATAATTAAATAACTGTTTGTCCATAATTTTCCATTTTCTAGTTGAAATATTTACTTGATAGTCCACAGCTGAATGAATGAAGAAAAGTTTTTTTTGTACAATGTCTTCATGCACAGCCTTAAATATATCGGCTACTTTATACATGATATGTCAATCTACACTGAGTTGTGTTTCTGTCTGAGAAATTAGAAAAAAGTGCAGTCTCCTCAGCATCTCTAATAACGTGGAAATTAACCGTTGTACATACGCATTGATGTTGTCCAGCAGTGACTGACAAAACACATTCAGATATCCTGTCTCCACTGCATTGTGGGATACGTCCAGTACGAAGAGGTAAACAGCAGGCTGCGGTGGCCTCAGCTGGACAAACAGAGCAAACACATTAATTAGCATCGGAGACATCATCTATCACATAATCATATCACTGCACAATTCACACACAAAACTGAATGAGTCAATAAATGTAAAGATCTTTAACTAGAATAACCTAAATGAAGTTGTTGAAACCCACCATGTATTCTGAAGGAGCAATGAACTCAATAGTGGCGTTCTGGACCTCAGGTCTTTTGTGTGGCTCTCCATATGATCTGCTGACTGGGTTGTACATAAATTCCTCTGGGACTACACACAGATACACACAACATCCAGCAAGATTTTAGTATTAAATGGTCTATGTACTTGGTTTGTAACATACTGTAATTCTCAGTTTAAACGAAACTGTATCCACTTTAAATGCATCCCTTAAGCACTGTATTATCATTTTTATGTATTCACAGTAAGAAATTATCATAAAAAAGGAGACAACTTCTTTCTTCTTGAATCTAACTATGCAAAAAGTCCCCAGGCCTGGCCAAGAGGGCAGCCTTAGAACATTATTGCAAACATGAATTCAAAACAGGCTGCGACAGTCTTCACATGCTACAAAGGAGAACAAATAATTCATATATAATGTATTATTTAAGATTTATAAACCTGTGTATGTTTTCTAAAACTACTGAATACAAAGTAAAACAATAAAGTAAAAGCAAAAGCATTATCAAGGTGTGGTATTTTTCAGATTATTTAATGAGCAAGACTGTGCATCTTGCTTTTGATTTTTTTTTTTCAGTACAATTATCTAACATGAAGAGCTGAAGTCAATGCCATCCCCAAAATATTTAATGTGAAAGTAGCTTCACGAACATAATAAATTAACATAATATACTGATATACTATCATTACAACCAGCTCCTTAAGATACAAAAAATGCCTAGTCATTCTTCTCTCTCTTCCTCCATGGTACTTTACAGGGAGTTCATTTTGCTGTTGTATTAGTTTTGACTCTTTGTGCCTCCAGCATTCTCACTGACAGTAGCTCTTTCGGATCATCACAACTCTTTCATCACACCTCTTTTCTTCCTTACCATCATTAACTCGATAGCACAGGTTGCACTTCCACCTCCTCTGGTCCAGGAAAGAGACGAAGGGGTTAATATAGGTTCTGCAGGACCGACACCTGACAATGGTGCTGGATGTCACCACTGGAAGCTGCTGAAAGAATCAAACCACAAAACAAAACCAACCCCTTGTATGAGACGTGCCTCAAGGCAAACTCATTTTCTCAATTACACCACAGTGCAATTGGCATTCCAATTTCTTGGTGCTGTGTAAGTTGTGTAATGTCTCTGTTGTTTGTCCTCAGTTAACACAGAAACACACACAAAATCATTTCGACAGCTTTCGCCCAGAGGCATATTTAGTCAGATCCTATTCTGAAAAAAGGCCGTTGAAGGGACTAACCAGTGAAAGCCTGATAATTAAAGTCTACGACATACTAATAATTCTTATTAATGTATAAAACAAATACAGATTCATGCCCTAATGCGCTAGTTCTTGAAGAATGAATCAGCAGTGACCACCTGAGAAAAAAAAACTCATACTGGAGTGCACCACTTTGTTTGACACAGAGATACTCTTTCGTCGATACTATATCAGTCAGAATATGTACATCTTTTTAGATTTCATGTAAATGTGAAAGCTAATGCACTATTGTGTTACCGAGAGATCTTTGAAGGGGTGCAGCAGCAGGCCCAGTGGCATCTTGGCTTTATTGAGCAGAGACTGGGTCTGAGGGATGCTAGTCAGCGTGCAACGGAAAACCCTGAAGACATAAACACAGAAGGTCATTGTAATTGAACTGTATTAGGAAGGATCATGTTGTCCTTGGTATTTCTTGTGTACAAGCACTCATATGAGTGCCATACCATTGTTGACACCATTGTTGACACAATGGTGTCAACAATGGTATGCCATTGTTGACATACACACCTTGGTGTGTATGTCAACAAGAGCAAGTTAGTAAGTTCCTTATTATAAGCAGCAATTTAACAAGCAAAAAGTCTTGTGTTAGTTGCCTTAATAATTTTCTTTACAAAACATTAGACTTAGTGTGTAGCATAAATACTTATCACAGTGATATACATTAAAAGAACAACATAACATAAAGAATAAATATAGGCACATGCTGTTGATATTAGTCCACCATGGCTTACTCTGGGTTGCAGTTGTTCTTCTGCAGATCCTGGGGCAGACAAGGTGTTGGAGCAGGGATCGAGGTTGGTGGCAGCAGGTTCCTCTCCTGCAGCAGGTTGACCACTCTCAGGGTCTCTGGGGTGCTGGACTGGAGGCTCATGGACGCCAAGGACGGGCTCAGCTGGGCCGGCCCCAGGCCACCCGGTGGCTGAGTGAGGGTAAAAAAAAAAAAACAAAGCTTTTGAATTGATCTGTTCACCAGATGACAGCTAAATCATTTAGCACAGATGGCCAACCACTCTTTGATCAGCTGGTGTAGATGTCTGTCACTGCCTCCAAATCTGAAAGCTTTATAGTCAAAAGGATTTAATACTAAGGAATTTTAACCTTGTCATTCAATTTATATAAAATACAAAATACATACATTCTGTATATTCTTAAGTCATGGATGACATTGACTATAATCCATTATTATAAAAAAAAAAAAAAAAAAAAAAAAAACAAAAAACACCAACCTGGATATTTCAGCAAACCCATGTGACAAATTGATCCAGAAAAACTTCAGTCTGATCAGATGTTTTACTTTTGAAAACAATAAAACTAATTCACATAAATAAACTAATAGATTAAATCATTCTCACATACACACATACAAATGGTGTTATATCTCATTTCACAACTTAATGTTTCCATAGTCTTCACAGAACATAAAATAGAAATAGCAGAGCACATTGCTTATCAGCCATGAAAAAAAGTTATATGCCATAAGAGTACAAAGTTATGTGATTTTCTCTTTGTCTCTCTCTCTCTTTCCTCTCACCTGCTGGTATGGCTGAGGTGCTTGAGTGTAAGGCTGTGTAGCAGCTTGCATCGCAGGGTGCATGGGAGGGGTGGCATTGTGGGGACCCGTGGTGTTCTGGTATCCAGGGGGGAGAGAGGGGTAGTGACCCAAGTGTCGACCAGGTGGTCCAGTCTGGTGCAGGCCAGCTGTAGAGAGGAAGAGAAAAAAAGAAAGAAAAGAAAGTCCAGTTTACATTGATTAGCAGGAATTATTGAGAAACTGAACTGTTTTAAATGATAGCCTCGAATCTATTAACCCATCCCTCAACACGTCTGTGCTGTCTGTGGTATGTGCCCCAGGTCTCTACTGAAGATGTAAAAGATGTAAAAAACAAAAACAAATCCCAGATATGTATGCATGTTTCAGAAAACATTACTAAACAGGAGAAAATGTTGCATATGTAGGGAATCATTTACAGCTGAGAATTAATCCAAATTTGTTGGCTGATGAGTTCACAGCTTCACAATAATACACAATGCACAATAAATAACGGTTGCTGTGTTTTGTGGTAATGACAGAACATGTTACCCAGTGTAATGATTTGGCTCGCTGATGTGAATTTTTAATGGTTTGTTGAAAACAATGGAGGTCAATGGCTCTGAGGAATAAGAAACATCAGCTTTGGCTGCACAGACAATAATTGGGATCAATTCATTGCTGGTTTGGATTTGTTGACAGAAACAAAAGTATAGAATATTGTTAGACATACCTTATATATCTAGAAAATTAGAGATTTGTAATTGGTTAGAGAGCATCGGTCATCAATGAACTGTCAGTCATCAATATGCTCTGGGGGAGCTGTAAACCTCTGACACTGTGCATTCAGTCATTTGTATACAGAAACTGGTGAAACAGGTCATAATGTCCAAGTGCTGCAATGTTACAGAAGAACGTATTTAGAAATTGTAATATAAAATGTAGAAATGCTTTGCATTGACACTGATCTGAATTGAAAGTCATTTGCCTATTTACTGCATATGTAGCTGCTCTGGAACCCTATTTAGAAAACCCAGAAATATGGTTGATGTGAAAAGAAGCCAAGATGTGGCAGAAAATGGTCTTACCCATTTTGTTGTCAACATGATTATAGCTGTTTGATGCTTGGGGGCCATTGCCAGCCGCAGTTCCTGTTTCAAAGCAAACACAGATGTGACAGGAATGATTTCAGTGACACTTCAGTACCAACCACAACAGTGGGGATGTGGAATAAAATGAACTACAGTCCAAGATATGCACAGGGTGGATACAAATAGGTACTAAAGCACAACATCAACAACATCAACAATACTAAGGATGATGCTGATGATGGAAATGGATGCATGATGTTTTTAGGAAACATTTCTACTTTGGTGCTTGTACAATGTTTAGTTGGAGGTCATATAGAATATATGATGAGAAGAAATTTGTTACCAGGGATGCACTGACACAAAAAGGCACTGGACGAAAATGGCACTAATAACCAACCGCAAAGCAAAACCCAAGTGTCTTTGCTAGTTTCAGACATAAAGTTGTCACTTTCCCATCCAGCCCTCACGTTGTTCACATAGCAAACACATCATGCCATTTGCTTTTGACTATAGAGACCTTTTTTTAAGTTTTTAAGATGAAAGCTATGTATTAGTTAATATCTCAGTTAATAGTCCTATTTATTACTTTATGCATAGTTCCGTAACAGTAACAATTTTGAGCACAGTATCAGCTAATTCTGTATAGCCTCATATCTGTTATCAATTTAAGGAATAAAATCAAAAGAATCAGTGCATCCCTGGACACAATGAACAACAGCACATAGATGACAAGATGGGCACCACAGCACTAAAACAGCATCTAACAGCTACTGACAGATTTGGCCACACCTGGACATTCAATATCCCCCTCCTGGCAGTCGGGCTCAGTGGGGGACAGAGTGCTGTTAACAGCCGCCCCACACTGAGCTAGCATGTAGAGGAAGGAGGAGAGGGAAGGAAACAATGGAAGGTGATCAGAAAAAAATGCCAGGTTTGTTAAAATGACAGAGTTCCTGATTTAATCATCACAGGTAGCGCACTCACTTTACAGTCAACTCAACCATCTAATTTGCATCAAATATTTCAAATGGGTAAAATCTCCCTAACTCAATCCAAATCAGTGAGGATTGTTTTGGGTTTGTCAAAAAGTACAAGCCATTTTGCACCTTCAAGACCACTCAAATTAAATTACAAGTGCAAAATCCAAATAAACATACAAAGTGCTCCAACAAATAAAGACTGATTGTCATAAGTACAATTGAATTTGTCCAGATTTAAAACAAAACAAAAAAATCTTACCATCAGCTTTGGGAGGTGGGGGTGTGGCATTGGCCATTGGGGGTCCAGTAGGAGGTGGTGTAGGTTTCATGGCTGGTGGTGGCCCTGGAGGTGGAGGTCCTGTAGTTGGGGGTCCATAGGGAGGTCTGCTTGGCTGGTATGTTTGGGAAGCCATGGGATTCATGGGTGGAGGTGCAGTGCCTGGTGATGAAGAATGCGTTAGAGTCCAACAAATTATTATTTTCATCTAACATTATTTGGATTTTTCATTTTCATGAATCAATTACTTGTTTTGTATATAAAATGAGAGAAAGAAGTGAACAATGCTCATCAGAGTTTCTCATAGAGAGTTTGATACGAGTTATATAATTAATCAAACGTCAAAGCTGCTAAATATTTTTTCCCAATTGACTTATCCTTTCAGCAGTAATTCTTGTGAGATGACAAAACACTTTCACCAACCACTACAATCAACTCAGGTCACGACCTCTAAAATCATAAGCACTCTGTGGTGTTGTCACATATGGTGTAGGACATTTATGAGACATAACAGAGGTACTGTAACATTTTCAGCCCTGACTAGAGGTGACAACAGCTGGTGGCACTACTGACCCACAGCAAGCTAATGTGAGAGCAGTGATAGAGCCACCTCCATCTCAATCAACAGAGCAGTCAAATATATCTGGACCTAAAAAAACTCCTGATTAACTTATTGATGAATAAAGGCAGTGCCAATTATTTCACACTTCACTCAAAGCATTGTATATTAAAATGCCTATGTTGATTAGTCTTACAGTAGCAACAGAAAGTGGTAACTGCAAATCATAACAAATTATTATTATCCATTTATAAAATGAACATCTATAATTTCAGGGACACGGGTTAAGAATTTAACAGATTTAATTAGACTGCAGTGAATGCGTGGCATTTTACCATGAAGAAAGCAAGAAAGTAATCAACAAAGTATACATGTCCACAATGAACTAATCAATTCTCCAGATAGCCACCATTTTTACTGTCACCATTGTACTGGTTAATAGTTTCCTAATAGTGCTTCTGAGGGAAAGGTCATTAAACTCAAGCAAAATCATTTTGTTTGGGGTGTGAATATGAATAGTAATTTTCAAGTTAATCTGATCATAAGATTGAGAGATGTGCTGTAGTAGACAAACTGAAACAATAATGTTCCCTCTGATTCTATGCAGAAGTAATGTACTACAGACGGCTTTCATTTAAAAAAAATAAATACATTTTTAAAATAAATAAATAAATCAAGGTTCATTTACAAAACTATGACAAATAATTCTGACACTGTTACTGATATTACACAACCAACTTCAACCCCATAATCACTGAGCAAAACCACTTCCTTTCAGAAAAAAAGGTTCATGATTAGTAAGCATACACAGTTCCTGAGATTCTCTACCAATGGACTTTTATTTTTAACACTACGAGCAAGAAATTAAGCTTCTACCTGGATCAAACAATATACTACACGTGTAGTACTACACGTGTAGTATATTGTAGTATAGTGTTGTGTGCATTCTGCTCGTATCATCAGTAGAAATAAATCATGTAAAAACTACAACCAGCACCAGAAACTGAAACTTGGATTTGTCCAAAAAGCTATGTCATTCTGCTACAAAAGAATCACATTGGAAGCAATAAAATTATTTTTGAACTTTGTACAAATTCATAGTGAATGAGTCTCTGTGCCTGGGAGGGAGCCAGAGGCAGCAGCCAGCCAACACGTTCAGTGAAGGAGCAGAGGGCAACGTCCAGCTCCAACATATCAGGATTCTAGATATGAATATCTGTAGCACATGTTGAAACAAGACAATCGAAGCAAAATGACACAACACTCAATAATCATGCTATATTTAAAGTTATTAGAAGTGGACAGAGGTGGTTGTCCTAAAAAACTTGGATTGTTTAGTCCAGGTTTTAACATAATTAAAGTGATCAGCTGATGGGGCCACCTCAGGATTAACTGGCTGAAGTTCACTGCTCTGATTTTATTGATCCAAGTAGTGCTTGCATCAATACTGTCTCTTGCTACAACTGAATTGTTGCCTTTTCTCCATTATATTATTTTATCTTTCATTTGAAAATAAGGGTGTATTGTGCATTAGGATTTTAAGTTAAGTGGTTTTCAGTCGATCCCTCGTTTTCCTACCTGGCTGGATATATCCGTGAAGAGAGGTTGGTGGCATCCTGGGGCCTGGAGGTTGGGTGGCACTATGGGGCACATGGGCTGGTGGTGCAGAGCTGTAAGCTGCCGATGATGGTGGTGGTGGCATGGCCGAGCTTGAAGCTGGGTTCACATGATTTGACACAGGGCCACGGGGAGGCGTGCTCATGGAATTGGATGGCCCCATTGGTGGGGGAGCTGTGTTATACTGCCATGTTGGAGCCATAGGCTGTGGCTGCTGTGGGTTCGGGTAGTAGTTACCAGAAGATGCAGCAGGAGGTGGGGGTGTGGCTTGTGCAGGAGGCAGCCTGGGACCAGGGCTGGGGCTGGCAGATTGAGGGGGGGTATGAGATGGAGGCCCTCCCAGTGGAGGCCTGGTCAACATCGGCTGGCCTGGGGGAGCTGGGTAGGAAGTGAGTGGTGGGCCAGGCTGATAGGAGCTGACTGGGGGAACTGGTTGGTATGCTCCAGATGGGTAGAGTCCAGGACAGGTAGGTGCAGGAGCTTTGGCCTGCATTGGGTTGTAGGCTGGTTGGTGGGTCATGCCATAGCTGACCCCTGGCAGCTGCTGTACGGCAATTGGATTCTGTGATGGACCTGGAGAGCAGAGGAAGAAAATGCAGACATTTTAGGGAATCTATAGGGTCAAAAACAGGTCAATGTCAATTTAGCTCACTCTTGGGGCCTTTTCAGCACTGCACATCACTTCTTAAGCATTCTGGCAAGTTTACATGTAAAATTCATGTTTAACTCTTGACCAGCAGTACTGTCACTATAGTGAGAAAACAAGCTGTTGGACTCCTTATATATCAGATTCCAAAATTTGCAAATGGGTTGCAGCTCTCTACCATTACCGTCTTCTCATGCTTCAGCAGAACCATATAACCAACCAAATATTTTTGTAAGATCGTCTTATGTTTGAAAGCATGAAAGCCAAGCTATTAGCTTCGCAGACAGATGGGGCCAGCAATTTTAGAGTTACCATGTCTGAAAAGGGCTCTTGTTTGTAATCCAAGTAACATTTAATTGAAGCAAACGATTGGGTTTAAATCTATGCAAATAAGATAAATGAAAAAAAAAAAAAAAAGGGCACAGAAACGGTAATGACGACACTGGGTAAAAAGCACTCAGAGCCACCAAATGACCTGACAGCCCTAGGTCTAATCTCTTTACCTGGATTTAATTCAACATGATCTGTTGTCACTGAGAGTGAGTGTGGGGCACTGGAAGAAGTCTAACCTTGCTGAACACGTAGGTGATACAATTAGAAGCGCTTTGATTGTATATTTTGCAGATACCAGACAAAAATATGGCATTTGTTTCTCAATTCCGCAAAGGACAAACAAAAATACAGAGAACAATGATGCAAGACATAGCAAGTAATGACAGATTTTACCTACAGCAAAACTGATTAGAAAAATGTCAAATGCAGTCATTATGAAAAAAGAAAGAAATGGGCCAGAGTGACGAGTCACATCAATAAACATTAAATAAATAACAACATAACAGGTATTGGCATTTAAATTGCAGTTCAATGAATACATAATATAAGCAGATTCACTACTATCCACTCAATGCCACTGGAAGCAAAGCTAAGTCTGCAGAGTGAGAAGGGATTAGAAAACAACTCTTCTCAATGAGCAAAGATAGATGAAGGCACATAATCCACCACAAATCTTTGTCCTTCCTTAGCGCAGGGAAATTTTAAGAACTAAAGCTGCTAGTCAGTTATAGCTCCTATCCATCAAAGACAGCCTGGTGTAGAATCAGACCTGTCAGCCAATCAGAAATTGTCCCACTGACAGGTAAAATATAATTGAAATTAGTTTAAATTACATAAAAAAAGGTTTGAAATGGTGAATATCTGGCAAATGTCTGTCTCGAGAACTTTAACTGCAACCCCAAGAAGGGCTTTCCATGAGGAGGTGGGATACTGCAATTATTTAAAAAAAAAAAATAAAAATAAGACATCTTTATCATACATGTCACAAATGCACTGCAAGTAAAACTGACTTAGTTCTTCTATTATTCAAAACCTATTAAATTTGACTAATGACATAACCAAGGAAGCCTTTAGCCTTTGGAAGAATATGACTGAAAATCAAACAAGAAGACATCCTCAATTGAGCTTGAGAGCAGACAGTAGGTAGGCAAGTCTTAATTCATGAAACTTATAGCTGTACTATGTTATGGTCAGCAGTTGTGGAAACCACATGGGACATGTGGAATCATTTTGGTGTGCTATTTTATGCATGACATAAACACTGATCACTTTCTCATCACTGATTACAAGGCTACTTAAGCTTTGATTTGTTCATTCACCTTTAAGATATCCATTGGTAGGAATTAACTTATTTCCATTATCAGAAAAACAACTTGATTCCACTTTCATCAGCATTCAACATTAACATATCTAGATCAATTGACATAGAAATACGATTAGGGGCAAATGTCATAAACAAACTGAAATTCAGACATAAGTTTATCTGAAAGTTATAAGCTCAAGCTGTGGTTTTGTCATCTGTTCAGTCCAGCAGAGCTGCCCCACACACATCGGTAAGAAACGCTGCTGAAACATGTACACAATCCCACTATTGACAGCTGTCACGGACTGATATTACAAAGTTTTCCTCTCAGCCTTCTTGGGAACCCGTTGGAAAAGGGTGAATAATGTAAAATGAAAGCAGGCAATTGGTTAAGTCTGGAGAAAACACAGCAGCAACTTATCTGGATCGTACCCAACGTGCCACATGTACAGTACAACGTACAACACACCAAGGCGATTTAGTCTGCTCAAAATCCGCATTTCACAACAACTAATAAACATTCACATGGGATTACTCAGTGGGAATGAAAAGTATACAAGAAAGACTTTGAGGATACAGAGGCGAAAAGACACGGCAAAGCTCGTTATGCGTTTTAATGTGATAGGAAAACTGTGACCAATTGATTCCGAAACAAGTGTTAAGCTAAGAGTGCGATCACATCGGCGTCGAAATGATTAGTGTTAGCACCGGGTGCAAAAGTTATGATATGTGTTCACCATTCCATTTATCAACCTGTTAGTTTGCCACCTCGACAAACCAAAGGTAGCAAACACTGGCTAAATCTTGAGAGTAAAATAGTTGTACTTAGCGTACCTTAACGATGGCAAATATTTTGGACATCTTAAGTCAGTAAAGTTACTCAACTAAAGCTTAACCGCAGTTGTCCCTGCATAGCTGTGCTTGACAGCTCGCTCTTGCTTGGCTACATTAAGTTTCAGCGTTACTAAGCAAAGCAGTTAGCCAAGAGTTAGCAAGTAGCCACAAGACAAGATCCAATACCAACCGCTAGTGTTAGCTTGTTACTTGCGTTGATGGCGCCGCCGCCTTAAACTAACTTCACTTAAACTGAAACCTTACTCACCATTCGCATATGCCTGTCCTGTCCCTGTCCCATTCTGAGAGTTGAACCCCGCAGTTGACATCTTGAAACAGACACCAGGATCTAATTTAGAGGTGCTTGGTCGGCGAATAGCTAGCTGCGTCTTTAGCTAGCTAACTAGCAGGCAGTCGCGGGGGTAACGCTCAAACCTTCGGGTCTGACGGCGTGACGTTAAGTCAAAGCCTCGTCAACGGTGACGTCTCCTAGTTTCTGTAAAAAAGTAAAGTAGCTAACTTGTTGGTGATCACAGAGCCATGGCTCTTACCGAAACCCCGTTCGACTAGCTACGGGTGAGTAAGGACAGGCCTTGTCAGAGTAATCGTGTGAGACACTTCTCCTCTTTCACCGGAAGTTGGGATCACCCAGCAGGATCAACGTAGAAATCCCCGGGCATGCGCAGTGTGTACACGTGGCATTTCCTCTTGTGCCCTGCATTTGCCAAGCGTACTAGGAACAAGTAGTCAGTTAAAAAAAAACAAAAAAAAAAAACTGCTACAATCCCCAAATTTATGCAAAACCATAGTTTATTTTAACAATTTGCTTGGTAAAATGCAAAATGCAGATGTCCACCTACAATTCAAACGATAACATGAGTAATGGTTACCATAAAATTTTATTTTAGTCTTTTCGAGGCTAGTAAGAATATATATGAGCGAGAAATCAAATTTGATTATAATAAGATAAAATCACAAGCTGGGGTAATTGTTTTGTCATTTTGTTTAATCAATAAACCAGCAAATTGTGCTTTAATAAAATTGAAAAACTCGTAAATATAAACTCGTATAAATACGTATACATTAGTACCCATCTATAGGACCCTAGACCCTCTGTGGAGTTCAGTTATCCAGTCGGAAAGATTACTGTGAAACATAAACAGGAAGCGGCTGGGCAGAGTTTTGGGGAGTTGGACAGCCATTGCAGTGTCGTGGCTCAGTAACAAAACACGAAAAAGGAGAGGAAGACCTGGTACCTCGCAGGCTCTCTATCTTGACCAGAAGACCAATTTACATGAGTATAAGAGCGAACACTTTCGTTAAATTAATCTACGCCTGAATAACGGGTAAGAAATTTATTTATCTTCTCCCGGGTGATAAGAAAAGAGTCGTATGTGAGCGGTCGGCATCTCGGCTAGAAAATTATCCCGGCTGCTAACGATGTTACGTTAGCATTGCTAGCACCAAGTTGGCTAACTCGAAGGCAGTCTAATTTTATTTAAACCGAAATTGAGCTGCCGCTATATTTATATTAACACCCATTTTTGTTACTAAAAGGAAAATGCTATTATTATCACAAATCTCTGCCGTTGTCAGTGCGTTTGTAAAGTATTTCTTTAGCTAATTGCTAAATAGCTAACGTTGCTAGTATCCTCTTGATGCAACGTCGCCTCTCGGAGAATATGACACGTATCTAGTGGCTTCCTGCTAGCCAGCCTGTTAGCCGGCCTCACCCTAGTGCTGTTGTATGAATCTTAAAGCATATATTTTACTTTCATTTGAGTTGTTGTTATTCTGATATTTATGGTCTTTTTAGTCTTTTTTTAGTTTAGTTTTTTTTTTTTTTTTTTTTTTAAACGAAGGTTGAATCATCCAAGTAACGTTAGCTTGTACGGTAAAGGTTAGCTAAGTGTTACGTTGACAGTGGTTGTGATAGCTGGTTTGACAGCCGAGCCAAACTGCGTCCAGTGTCTTTACTGGATTATGGACTCAAAAGTTTCCCATGGGATCTGTGTAAAGTCACAACGCTTGTTTGCGAGTCCTTGAGAAGATCGTGGTTTTAGAGACGGTGTCTCCTCAAGAGCGACATCTGTCCCACATCATAACTTGTTATCTTTAAGAAATTTCTAGACTAGCGCTGTTATGTTTATAACGTTTTCAAATCTTAGTGTGAGGGAACATTAGCAATTGTTCTTCAGATACTGAAAAAAACACGTCAATGGATAGCATTGACGGAGGTATGTCAACATGTAGCTCGGTGATATTTGAGTAAGTACACAAACTGAAACTATGCTAATTGAATTATTTTGTATTTGAAGAGCTGGAATGATTAGTTTATTAATTCATTAGTTCTTCAAAGGGAAATTAACCAGTACAATTCTGATAATAGGTCAGTTTAAATGTAGAAAAAGTGTCAAGCATTTTTTGGTTCCAGCTTCTCAAATGAGAGCATTTGCAGCTTCTCTCTTCTTATTTGCTTACATTATTACATTATAGTAATATGTTAGAATAACATAGTAATATGTTAGAATAATGATTGGACTGTTGGTTGGACAAAGCAAGACATTCAATGACATCAATGTGTGCTCTAGGATATTGCAATGGCTTTGCAACCAAACAATCAGTTAATTGAGAGAATAACTGAGAGATTCATTGATAATAATCATTAGAAGCAGCCCTACTTAAATATGTTTGACACTTTTTTAAAACTTACACAAATATATTGGCCCTCATTACCCTTTGCTTGTTGTCAGTTAACTGTCAAAGAATCTCACATCTTTCACATCACAGCTGCATCATGCCACACGTGAGAGCATCAGATTGAGTTGCCGGCCCAGTGGGGGCGGGAGTGTCAGCATATGGGACAGAGCACAGCAGAAACTGACATGTAGTTCAGCTGTGTTTGCTTGGTCTTGAACTTTGGCTACTTTATACTTTAGCCCTGGAGTTGTTTGCACATTACGTAACTAGGGCTAGAGGTCAGCACCAGCTTACCTTGTTCTGATGCCTCTGTAACTGTCATGAGAAAATGAGATGATTTCGAACTGTTCAGTGGATAAAACATTGCGGTTTTTAACTGGAAAACTTAGATGCAACCAAAAGATTTACTCTTGGTTAAAGAGTGAAGAAGTTTGCTGAAGCATTGATCACATTTAATTTTAAAGAGGGGAAATGCTTGTGTGAACTTGAAATGGCTATGAGATCTGGCAATTCAGTGATCTATTGATTTCCCACAGGTACAGCTTGCCCCCCCCCCTTTTTTTTTTTGGTGTGATTGAAATACATTCTGGCAAGCTTATCTTAATAGGTTAAGACAAGGCTTGATTTCAAGGCCCAAAAACCATCTGCAAGTTGCAAGAGAACAAAATGCTCAGATTGCCTGTTATGGAACTGTCAGATGATATGTAATCAGTGCTCTGGATCTTCTGTCCTCCTGTCCAAAGACTTCTGCTGGAACAAACTTATCATATTGGCTGTAGAAAGCCAGTCATTGCTCTTATCACCAGTTGTAAATAGCTGTTTGATAGGTTGAGACAGGCGTCATGATCTTGCTGTCTGTCTTCTGTTGTCTGATTTTATTTTTGTTCTGTTCATTCGTTGGTGTTTTCAGGTAATTTCCCCTTTAGGTTTTGGGGCTGTAATCAATGCTAGTTATTAAGCTATATATATTAGTCCAAAAAAATTTGAACCACTGGGGGGGGGGGGGGGGTAGGTGTACCAAATATATACAGTAATTTTAAAACCATATCCTTTTATTTATATATATACACATATATATATAATACCGGATATTAAAAGTTGAATTAGCACCTATCCCTATCTAGTGTCTAGTGTCTTTAACTAGGGCTGAACAATTAATCTGAATATTATTGAAATCACAATATGGCCAAGTGCAAAATCCAAACCACAGGAACTGCAATTACTTTGTAAAGGTAAATTGTGTCAGAACATACCATTACACAATGAAACATTGTGGTTACAGAGATGCCCCAGGCTCCAAGTCTTACTCTCCAACTTTAAGGGAAACAGCTGGAAACACCAAAACTCACCCCATCATAATTCTTTATCTTTTTTTTTTCAATGAAAATGAAATGCAAAAATTACTCTTATTCCCACTATAATCTTGATTTATATTGCCATCATAGTAATATCTGTCAAAGGTAATCATCGCAATATTATTTATTTAGCATATTATTCAGCTCCAATTTGAACTTTAAATTAATACTAAAAAGAGAAACTGTCCAAATCTCCTCTGAAGTTTCCTGCCAGAAAAGCTTATTGCTGACACTCATTTCTCAATGCACATTACGCAGTATACCATATCCATGAGAACAGAGACACTAAATATAGTGTCACTGATAACTGCATTCAAAAATAAAATGTAAAAATTTGTTGATAAATACTAGAGGGGACTTAATGGGAGAAAAGGTACCTGCATTTGACTAACTTGTGTCTCTAATTTTGCCCACACACTTAGCATATGATATGTAGGATGATGAATGTTACAGCTAAAATAACATGTCCCAGTTTTTGTGTATGTGTATGTTGATGTCTTCTTATCTCTGTTTTTTCCCTTTTGTTGTTTTTCAGGATTCAACAGCTCCGGATATGTCATTCCTATTCGATTGGATTTATAATGGTTTCAATAGTGTACTACAGTTTTTAGGTGAGTGCTGGTGATTAGTCACACAGAAGAAACAGGAATTCAGTCTTGAGGCAATTTTGACTTCTTTAGTATTTTAAGCCATTAATGGAAATGATGTTCACAGCTATTGTTTATAGAAGTGTTAAGTTACACAATGTCTAAAGTCGGTAATATGAGAGTGTGAGTATAGTCCTATTAATGTCTTCAGGGATCACAAGAACTTTCATTAGAATTAGAACTGCTGATCAGTTTTTCACCTCAGGCCTCAGCTGTTCAGTGAAAAGCAGGGCTACAATTTGGTGCATACAATAGTTGTTCCTAGAAATCCATTCCTGTTGTGGGAGAAAGTGATAAGAGGAAAAAGAGTTCTCTCTAAGTGTTAGTTCACTTTCTCTTAAATATATATATCAGCATATCATCATTGGCCACTGTTCTTAAAATGCTTCTTTGTACCTTGAATGGGCCTTTTCTAGCACAGTGGTTAGAGCCCTAACACAAGCTGCCTTATGGGTTTGATTCCCAATGGGGTCGCATATGCAACCTATGTTCCTGTAAAGTGCCACAGTTAAAAGCATCTACCAAATAGCATATGTCATGAAAGGCAAGGCACATAAAGGAATCATGGCATAATTTTTTACCCCAGCTTTTTAAAATTTGTCTGTGATGAAAGTGTCCATTTCAGATCTGCTGGAAACTCTTGTTATGTGTACCAGCTGCTCTTCTCCCCAGTGTGTGCTGTTCTAGTTTCTGTGTCAGAGCCGCTCCTCTGAAGCAGTTGTTCCTGTTCTCCCTGTCAGACAGGTTGCATAGTGCTATTGTGAGTAATAATGGCATCTATTTGAGCTGAGTCAGGCAGAAAATTCACAAATCCACTGGGTATCTCTACGCTGACTCAGATTCAAAGCCTTGTAGTCTGGTCAGCAAAGTTTAGGAAAAAGTGACCTTAGTTGCACCTTTGTTGTGTATTCAGATAGTCGTTATGCCCATCTGTGAGAACTGACAATCAGAGTAAAATCAAGTTGGTTTCGCTGTAAAGTAGTTTAAATTGGTGGTTTTATTGTGAGGAATGGTGAGTTTTATCAGTGTGACTGGAAGTCATTTCATCATAGAAAATCAAATCAACCTCTACTTACTTTTTACAACTTAACACATTAGAAAATGATCTGCTGGTCCAACCACCAGGCCTAACAACTTTTTTGCGGGACATAAGCAAGGGTTTCTTTAATTTTTTTGTTTTTTATGTTCATAATAGCTAAATCAGGATGTGCACTACAGCCACTACTTTCATAGTGCACAAAGGACAATATTTGTGTGACCTGAATATCCAGTACATGCCTGAGAACAAGTCTGAGCATGGCAATTCGACTGTAACATTTACACTTTGAAGATTTATTTCTGTTTCTAAAACCCATGCTCTGAAGCTATGCAGACCATCAGACCTAAATCTGTAAGGTTTACTTATGTGTGTAATTTGTGTATGATAATGCAGCCCTTATGAAAAGATGTCAAGTGTCCGGGTTTGCATTCTAAAATGCTTCTGGATTTGTTTCAGGACTGTACAAAAAATCCGGCAAGTTAGTATTTCTTGGCCTGGACAATGCTGGCAAAACAACTCTACTGCACATGCTCAAAGATGACAGACTGGGACAGCATGTGCCAACTTTACATCCAAGTGAGTTGGTGCACACTCTTTCTCTCATACATGCACATCCACAGATGCTCACTTAGTAATGTATTGAAAGCCATCCATGCATAAAAATCCTGTCATGCTGATTATTCACAGACATTTGTTATCAGTTTTTAAATGAATATTTGCAAACAGACGGAACACTTTGTTCACATTCATTCATTCTTTACTCGTTTAAGTACAATAAACAGTTGGTTGTCAGCAACTTTAAAGGTACTGCATTTTTCAGATTTATTCATTATCATTTTCTTTCCTTCAGCCTCGGAAGAGTTGACAATTGCTGGCATGACCTTCACCACTTTCGACCTGGGAGGCCACGCACAAGGTGTGTGCGTGTGATTTATATGCTAAAATGTCTGTATTTTGTTGGTTGTGTGTTAGTGAAGATACAATTTTTGCACATCAGATATGAAATAAAGTGATAAAAACCTTCTTTTTAAGAGAGATACCCAACCATTATCTAGGAAAAAACCGCATGCAATTTATGCAGTGCCTAATGGAAATTCTTTCTCACCAACACTTAATATTCTGTCAATACAAAATACTAGTGGTAAAGTCACGTTTATTTTTGTGTTAATTTTTGTGTTTGTTTGTGCATTGCTTTAACAGCCCGCAGAGTGTGGAAAAACTACCTCCCTGCTATTAATGGCATTGTCTTCCTTGTGGATTGTGCAGACAATCTAAGATTGCTTGAATCGAAAGCAGAACTTGATGTAAGTACCTGCTTACATAGCAGTGAAGGACAGTGCTTTTGACAGCATCCAGAATTCCCTTAATCTACATTAAAATGCATACATTTGGTCAATTCATAGTTTGCTTATCTGTATGGGATCAGATAAGCTGATATGTAGGTTAGTTGCTGGAAGGTGGAAGAAGGTTCTTTTTTTTCCCTGAAGTCGCCTTGTAAACACAAATATTTAGTAATTGTGGAAAGAGGAATCGATTGCACACAAGGCAAAGATATGATTTTCTGCTTTAGCAATAGAGCTCCTGAAGTGTCCTTTCTGATAGCAACAAGTGAGTACCTCCTCACAGCATTGCTTTATCTCCTGTCTGACTTAGTTCCTACTAAAAATCTTATCATGCATTGGCTGTCTACCATTTACATATATAACTATTCCACATCTGTCAGTTCCCAGAGATGACTCTAGGAATTTAAAAACAGCAGAAGAAAATTACTCCTGGAAAACACTAAATATAATTTAAACATAACAGGTGATGTGTAACATAGGGTCTCAGGGTAGATTTTTTTCTTTTATTATCCCAAAGATACAAATAAAAACCAGGTAATAACACATTGTCTACACTCTTAGGCATTAATGACAGATGAGACCATCGGAAATGTGCCTATCCTGATACTGGGCAACAAGATCGACAGATCAGAAGCCATCAGTGAGGAAAGGCTGAGGGAACTGTTTGGATTGTATGGACAGACGACAGGCAAGGTAAGTAGACGTGTTATGTGTCAGGACGTGATACCCTTAGAATTAAAATTCAAGCATGTATATAAATCAATAGAAAAGAAAAATGCAATGTGTAAGCTTAAGTATGAATAAATTACCAAATTTGCTAGATAGAGATTTTTCTTGCAGGAATTACCTTCTACCTGTTGGCCAAAATAAATATTAACTTAACACCTTTTTTAAAAACCTATTTATATATTCAAGGGATGTATTAAAAGCCAGAGCTCGCTCTTGATCTCCTTCTTAGTGAAAACGTGCAAGCTACAACTCAGTTCTTTTTTCTTTTACTTAATTTTTTTCTGGAAATTTGTCATTTTAAAAAGTTGATTAAGTGTGAATTTGTTCCTGCTTTCCTCTTAGGGTAACATTCCCATGAAGGAGCTGAACACAAGACCACTGGAGGTGTTCATGTGCAGTGTGTTAAAAAGGCAGGGCTATGGCGAGGGCTTCCGCTGGCTCTCCCAGTACATCGATTAAAGAAGCCAAGCTGCCGTAACCTACCAACACCACCACCACCATCAGGGGGGCACTAAACCCAACCACTCAAGATGCCCACCATTGCCACCAGTACCATCATACTCAGCCCCATGTTTGGTTTATACAAGTCTGCCTCCACCTTCAGAGAAACCAGTACAACTTGATCCCAATAGACTTTTATTGGTCGAACATTTGGTTCCGCACTTACAGCATTCATACCTGTACACACACACACACACACACACACACACACACACACACACACACACATTTCTATCTCTCTTTCTTTTTCTAAGAGAGGAGTATAGCATTGGTTCCACAGCAAAGGGTGTTCAAATTCAAATGGATGAATCTTTTCTATGTTGTGTCTGTCATTTGCTGCCCTCTCTTCCTCCTCTCCTGCCACCTGAGTGTGATGATAGATGCGTTATAACTGTAAATCTGTACATGTATCAAAATCCCTGGCACCTCTTCCCTCTCTGCATCTCATTTTGAGCATGACAGAGAGCAACTTAGTTGTATACATTGCAGTACACTTTTTTTTTAACAGTAAAGACATTCATTCAACATTGTACTGAATCACTGCATTTTGATTAGTCCTGTTGTTTTTTGTTTTTTTTTTCCTACATAATTTCAATGAATAAAATGTGTGGCCACATATACAGCCCTCACTATAGACGTGTGGCTGTTTCACTTATTAAAATGGACCAGTGCATTTATCTTAGCGATCCATTTATTTACGTTACCTGGAAGTTAAAATACTTTATTCCAGACCTCTATTTTGGGGGTATAGTAGCATTAAATGGGTCTGAGCAAACTGTGCGCTCCCTTTTTTTAAAGAGAAGCATGGGGTGGTAGTTAAGCAATGGGAGGAGAATTTTAATAGAAAATAATACTGGCTATAACCCCAGCGACATTTGATGGAATCGTGTAGATAGCACAATGGTCAGTTAATGCAAGCTTTTGAGTAAATGGCTTGATAATAACATGCAGTAAGAGATGAAGAGAGGAAAAAGCAGAGGGTTGTAACATCTAGGAGTCGTTGATATTATTAGTTCATCCTACAGATGTATTTTGCAGCGCAGACCTTTTTACTGGGTGAATCTAGTGACCAAGCGTAGATAGCAGAGGACACAATCCCATAGTGGGAACAGGTAGATAGACCCATGACACCTTTAAGAAAGGGACCATGTATATATATATGAAATGTACATGAACATCGTACATGGATTTTGTATTTATAAGTGGTATCCTTTGATCTATGTGCATTACCAGAAACTATTATGCATGCCTTGTTTTTTTGATTTTTAATGACCATTATTCCAGAGAGTAGAACAGGAGGGAGGAAGATGCCAAAATTTACAATGAGAGCTGATTGTCATGTTTTTTTAAAAGGAAACAATGGAATTGCGCGTAATACACACTTTTTCTGTCCCTGTCCCTTTGTGTCTCTTTCATTCCCTCATGACTACGTGATGAGCTGTTCCAACAAGGGTGGGACTTGCTATTGTTTGCATCATAAAAATGTAATAAATGTTTGCAATGAATAACAGGCTTTAACATCTATCCACAATTCAGACTGATTTTTTTTTTGGTCCCTTTTCTTTGGGGAGGTCAGTGATGAATGAAGTACTCTGTTCTTTTGCGTCAGTAAAAGAAAAAAACTATCAAATCCTGATACTGGTTTTTGGTAGGAGTGGTGTAATGAGCAAACATTGGGAACCGCTGTTACAATCTCGAAGAGTGCATTTAAGAATTATATTATAAAAGTTTATTATGTTTTATTTAAAATTATAATTTGAAAAGTAACCAGTGACTGTACAAAAGTGCTCTGCAGTTAAGAAGGGCATTATTTCTGTCCAAAATGTAGAGGTGCAGAAATAAAAGAACTTTCAAATAGAAATAGTGAAGTAGATTGTGCTTAATTATAGAACTTGACTAAATGTACTTAGTTATAATTTCCACTACTGAGCGTGATGACTATTTTATCTGCATTACACTGTTTGTATTTGGAACAGAACTAGTAATAGTGGCATGTAGACAGTTAACTGTGGAGGTTGTGTAAAAACCTAATTAACTTCATATTCAATAGTACAAGCACTTTACTATTATGTCACTAGGTGGCACACATGACATTAAAGAATAGACATTTAGGGGGACAGTACAATTTTATCTCTCCACTCCTTACACAGATAATGAATCAGACATATTCATAATGGCACCAAATGAGTTCCTTAGAACAACATTGTTGGCAAAGTAAAATTATTTCTTCCCTGAATTTCACATGAGGTGCAGGGCAGGTGTTGTTGGTGCATGATCTTTTAAGGTGAAGTTTGCAAAACCAACTGGTTTGATTTTAGTATTTCACAGAATTCACTAACGGACGTAACATCAAATACACTGTTCAATGCTTTATTGCAGTAATGCAATAAACACATTCATGCTGTGTTTTGGTCAATTGGTGTCACTGTTCTTCATCAAGATTTCCTTTTTCCAGCAACAAAACTGATGAATGGAGAATAATAATGGACTAGCCACTATTATGCTTGAGGTTCCTTGAATAGATAGTTCTTGTGGTTTCAGTGGTACCTCA
Organism: Rachycentron canadum; assembly: GCA_038496675.1. Taxonomy (NCBI): domain Eukaryota; kingdom Metazoa; phylum Chordata; class Actinopteri; order Carangiformes; family Rachycentridae; genus Rachycentron; species Rachycentron canadum. The sequence goes on along the minus strand of CM076660.1, from coordinate 11,263,989 downwards.
CTGCAGCACGTTGTGCTTCCACTTGGAGTCAAATGTTCTATAATAAGCCTTTACTTGCTTTCACCACAAGAAGAGACTTTGAATACTGTCCTTGGTTTCAGCTGCAGAAGCACTGAAGGTTTACATACTGCAAATATGTCATTCGATAAAGGCAGTAAAATATACATTGCAATGGATTGTATCTCAAGCAAATTGAAAGTCTCTGCAAGTTCTTTTTCACACATTATGTGAAAGATAAGAAATGAGTATAAAACTATGTAATGATATGAAAATATCAGTAATGTATATATAATTCATAAATTTGATAAAACTGTATTCCTTTAAGTTCACATTCTCTCATAAACACAAAACTAATAGTTCATCACAGACTGTATATACACGAATATATCCCTATGTACAGTCCATTTCTTTCCAATGCACATCACACACTCTCCAGTCACAATATCTTCCATACACGACTCCACAGCAAAGAGAGAAAGAGAAGATAGCCAAGACATCCACTCAGCAGCAGATGCCCGCATACCCCACAGTGATGTTTCTCTATCTAAGCTGCTCCTGCAACCTTCCCTCTGTTTCCTTCCCCCTCCAGGGCTGCGCTCACAGTGGGGAATAGGGCTTCAGGGTTTGGGCTGAGATCTAAGGCATTGACAGTGGGTCTCAGAACTCGTCTATGTTCCCTGTAGCCGTCCTGGCTCGTGGTGGTTCAGCAATGTGGTTCACTAGGCTCGATGGGTCTAAGGGAATTGTGGACCACCTCCTGACCACCCAGACATGAAGCCTCTTGCCCCTGGATGAGGTGCTGTGGGTTTGCCTGGGCAGGGTAGGTGAGTGCAAGAGATGGGCCAACCACTGGAGACTGACATAGCATGAGGCAGGGGTATGAGAGGAGGGCAGAATTTAACTAGCAGTATTGGAGGAAAGGAAAGGAAAATGATGCAGCTTGTGCTTTCTCACAGCAATTAAGGATATGAGACATCAGAGAGATGACCTCCCATTGATGGTGACTATGTCTTCCTTCTAATCAGCAGTCAAGACACCTAAACCATGTAAGAACAATACTTTGTTAATATAGTGTAACCACATCATGCAGTGAGTTCCTTGAAATGTGAGGGAGTGGAAATCCACATCAATACATTCTTTTTATCATTTACAGTTATTAACTTGAACTTAACACAAAGAATTTCCTAGTGGGAGCTGAAGCCCCCACACTCCTAAAGCACTATAGACTGAACGTGCAACATAATTCAACTGAAGTCCTTCTTAAAAATCACAATGTATGATTTGAAAAAAAAAAAAAAAAAAAAAATCCCCCAAAAAATTCATCACTGAATTCAGTGGGCTGACATTTTATCATGTTTACTGGTCAAAGTAATTAGATTCACTTCAGCCAAACTCTCAGTGTGGAATTAATAATGAAAGAATATTAAACACCAGAAACTTAACACTCATTCATGTCATCATACATTTTGATTACAGGCTTGTATGTTTCATCTTATTTCCACCTGATGATACGTTCTAAAAATGAAAAAAAAAAAAAAAAATCTATTATATCAGTTGTAAGCAATTGACTTAACATAAAGGACAATGAACTTAAAAAAACAATATCGAGTTTTTGACTGGTATCTATGAGTAGCAGGTATTAGGCTTGGAATTCATACATTTATCTGCAAGTTAGGGCAAACACCATGTGGATGTGTCTGATGTGGCCTTACAGTATTTCATAGTGATCTAGGGAGAAAAAAACAAGATCACTTGAAACATAAGTTCTGAATAAATATCACCTTTAAACCCTGATGATATTGATTACATTTACTCATTTGCTAGATAATTTTATGCAAAGCAACATGAGAGCTTTGATACTATAGGAGTAGTAAGTACAAAATTGTTCAGTTAAAGATGTGGCAAAAAAGTGCACAAAAAGTGCCAGTTTGGTAAATTAAGGTGTTACCAGTGTTAGGAGAGCAGGTGTTCTTAGAAAAGAGGAGTCTCCAAGAAATTCTTGAAGATAGAGAAGGACGCCCTTGCTCTGAATGGTAGTTTGTTTCACCACCAGGACATCGCAAACAAAAACAGTCTGGACTGGGATTACCTCCCTTGCAAAGGGAAGGCAATGCTGGAAAACTTTTTATGAAGGAATGCAGTGGCCAAGAAGGAGCACATGACTGTATGAGTTCAAATAAATGGGTTCAGCCCCAGAAGTCACTCTGTAGACAAGTAATAATGACTTGAATATGATTTTGGTAGCCACGCTAGTGGAGGTCAACGAGCAGCAGACTACAGCAACCTAATCAAAAAGTGTTCTGGACTTTACTTTGCTTGAGCGGAGGCCTGCTAGACAAACATTGCAGTAGTCAAAACTAGAAATAACCATGTTTTTTTGTTGGGTTGAGTTGGATTGCATACTAAGACAGTTAAGGCCAGATTTTTCTTATGTTGTGTAGTGGAAAGCAACAAGACTGGGAGAAAGAACCAACATGGTCAGAGAGGGGAAGTTGGTCAGAAAGCCTTACACCCAGGTTTCTCACAAGCTTGGGGGGGTTGAAAGGTTGATATGTGATTTTGATTTTGATGTTGATGTTGTGGTGGAGAGATTGAGTGGCCAGGATGACTAGTTCAGTCTTAGATTGCTTTAGTTGAAGGTAAATTAAGATATAAGATTAAGATATATAAGATGAGCAGGGTAAAGAACCAGAGGACCAAGGTTCAAGCTCCATGCAGTGCAGACTGCCACCCTGCTAAACTGTCCTTTAGCAAGATTCTTTAGAACTCAAGAAGAGTTTAACTGTAGGTGACCTTTGACCTGTTTTGGAAGGGGGCCAAATAATAATTCACATATCACATTATTCATGTTAAAGTTCATGACTAGTAGCAGTTCGAGTACTAATAGTAGAACTTGTCAGTAAGTTGTAGCACCAGTAGTAGTGGAAGCAGTAGAGCTTCAGAGTTTTAATCATTAAATGGTTGCTGCTCTCTTTCTCCTCTGGCTTGCATCCTGTTTAGTTTGTGTTCAGTTCCTTTCTCTTTTGGTAACTTATTTTTAGTTACAACTCATGTGGCTTCCCCTCCTTTGTCAAGCCCTGAGCCAGGTTGTGACAGTTGTCAGATGAGAGAGATCTAACAAACAGAAAGAAAATAAAACAATCAAGAAAACAGACACAGATGATATGATAAACACTTTTATTGCACGGGGCCTGAAAATAAACCCTTGGATCAGATAAACTGGGTGAGGAATTACCCCAGAGACAAAGCCAGGCAAGTCTCTCCTGAACTGTACTTCCTTACAACTGAGAAAAGAGTGATACCGTCAACATATAAACAGCCATGCTCACAGTATCAGACAAAGCAATAGAACAATACATGAAAAGAGAGGCATCACAAATTATTAAAACAGCAGTGAGAGTATAACATCAAGTGAAAAAATAAAAAAAGAAAGTGTCCTGGTGCAGAGATTTTAACCTGGGGAAAATCATTACCTCCAGTGGGGTGGTGGTAATGCCCATGTGTCCTCTTTAATATGAAGTGATGACTTTCCTTGGGAAACTGTAATTCCTTCAATTTTAAAACCCGCCATCACTATCAGGTTAATAAAAATAAAAGTATCTGGGTATTATCAGCTAGATTTGCTTAGACAATAGATGTTGTATACTTTGCCTACACCTAAAAGATGAAATTAAAGGTCACCATGGTATCTTCACTGCCTGCTGTCATTTGATTATCTACTCATAGAGATTACATATGCCACCTCATATGCAGCCTGTGCCCCATTTAAATTGGTTTTCCTGTCCTTGCTGCTATGGAGTAAGTGGCACACTGGCATGGCCAAATCGAGCACAGCCAGTAATAATGGTGTTGTGCTGCCCGGATGGGTGCAACAAATTCAGCAGAAGTATGTGGGAGTTGTCAATCAAGCACAATCTGTGCACACCCACACAGTCCTGGGAAAAGTTTGTTGGACAGCGTGAGTGAAAACACCTGTATGGGTAGATAATGGGTGTTGAGCAGTTTTAACATGAGTATAAGTATCTCAGAATATATGTTCAATATATGTTCATAATATATCTTTGTTATCTTTGTTCACACTGTTTGTTTATTCATGTTCGTAACCAGCGTATCTAAGGTGTCAATACAACATGCAAATGTGAACAAATTCCATCGTCCACCCTGAAACAGGATGGAGGCTTATAGGTTCCTGATGTACCGAAATTCAATGCAAAGTTTTTTGTTTTTTCCTCTATCTGAAATACCTTTTTCTGTCTCTTTTTCTGTCTCTTTCACCTTCTCCTAATCAACAGTCCAGTAAAACTTCTGAAGGAGAGGGGAATGCACAAACACAGACGCACATTCAAAAAGCTATTTATAGTTGCGGTGGGGGTTTACAGATCATGTTGATGTGTCCTTCACTGCTAATGTGAACAATGCTGGCTGCCAGACTCACAAACACAAATACACGCACGAACTAATGAATGGCACACATAAAGTCACACACAGGCAACCACATACAGAGAGGTGAAAAGATAACACTTCCCCTGACAGCAAGTGTTGCTAACACTTTAATCTAAATATATACGTTTAAAACGCTTGAGACAAATAGAAGGAAGGACAGCTAACAGAGGCCAAACATATCACAGCTAGAGGCAAAGAGGGAGGGGGTCAGGGCTGAGGTGTGAAGGGCAAAGTGGCTGTTAATGGAGTTACCACACGAATCGTGGAAATGTAAACAAACAATGTGTACCTGGTTGCTTAATCTCCATTGTGCTAACTTGCTAGTACAGGGATGAAGGATGTTTGTTTCTGCATCAGGCTACTATTGTATGCTGTTCATTTTATTTACAGTGACCTTAAAGTTGTAAAAATAAGAACTCAAATAATCCTGGCTACATTTTGTATAACAGATGGTTGAAAATGATTTTTATAGGTCCCAATTTTCTAATTAATTTAGAAGAGAGCTAATGTTTAATTGTAATTTAAGATTAGGAGTACCAATTTGCATAGCTCTTTGTAAAAGCTGCAGGAAATTGCGTGTTCCAAGAAATTATTGGGACATCGCAGGAACTGTAAAACGAATCATTACCATACTAAAAATGTGTCAAAGACTTCTAAAAAACTGGAAATCTGTAAGATTTTTTATTATTGGTATTATTGTATTTATTGGATTAAGGAGTTGAAGTGTTTGCTCTGTAGAGAAAATGTAGTGCAACTATTAAGTCAATCAAACCACCAGGGGGCAGTACCAGAAGGCAGCTGTGGATCTGTGTCATCTTCCTAATCTCTCCATCTCAGGCACTTGTTTGTTTGTTTGTATTTACTTAATAGAATTTTCAATTACACAGTTTAAAATGCTTGAAATCTGCACCCATGAACTCCTGGAGGACAATCCAGCTGATCGATACCAACTTTAAATAAACATGCACTCACTGCAGGCAGGATGCATCCAGGGGCTGGGAGTTATCAAACTAATGTCAATGTCTGACCCACACAGCAGCACCTGAATATGACTGTTTATGGTTCTTCCAACTTTGTGCTTCTTTGTAACCTGCTACAGATAACTGTGTAAACAACTTCCTCATTTAATAATAAATACATAGTATTAAATAGTATTACATTTTATGCCAAAATATACCATGTAATAAACAAAGATAAAACTGTATTTATTAAAAAATGTATTGAAAAACTGAAAATATCATGTTTAGACCATTTACTCATCTGAGTCATCTGCATTGTGTCTTCTTGGGTCAAGACAAGACAAACTTTCCACACCCAGATCTGGGGATTTCCTGCCATTCTTCTTTACAGGACCTGTAAAGCTCTGTCAAGTTGGTTGGGGACAGACAGTTTCTGAGTCCTTTAGATTCCCTTTTACAAACTTGTAAAAAAGTAAATTTCCATATGTCCTTTGCTGTCCTTTTGCATAAAGTTTAGATCATCAGGTTCTTGGTCACCTCTTTTACTAATATTCTTCTCCCCCAATTGTTCAGTTTGGTCAGGCAGCCACCAGTTTTGTAGTCTTCCCCAGATCTCCCCTCAGTCCTGTCTCTGCAGGAGGCTCCTTCCTCCTCATGGTTTTTGCTCTGATATGCAATTTGAATATTTGTATGTATCTATCTATTGAATAAAGATTAACAAATTAATTAATGAACAAACAAAATATAATAAAAGTGAGGGGGCCTGAATGCTTTGCCTGTCTTGTAAGTCTAATATTGTATTTTTAAAAAATGTAATATTTTTCTCTGATGTAAGCAAAGGCATTGAATTGTCTATTTCAGATAAGTAAAAACTCATCTGAAATATAAAATGCAGTGGGAATCTCTGAGCAGAGGTGGTAGAGCTGATAGGTTCCACCTTGCGATCAATTTAGTTAATAGATAACCGCCGATGCAACGCTCACATTTATTAAATATTAACAGGTATCTATGGCATTTTCTGTGTGAAGCAGTGCCTCTGCTCCTGGAAGGAAGGATGAACATGTGGATCCATTCATTTGCCTTTTGTTTTGTTTTCCTCAGCTATTGTATTCAGAGGTTTTAGGATGGTGACAAATGGCTTTTATGACTTTCTGCAAGCCCACACTGACGTCTTGAGATGACTTGTTTTATCCGAAACACAATCATATCCAGTTTTACATATGACAAAGAAAAGCTACAACTACTTGTATCAGGCAACTTATCGATTAATTGATAAGTAACCTTCAATATCTTTAAAAATATTTGTAATAATACTGCATACAACATGCAAAGCTAAACATTATATCTGCCTGTGCCATTTAAAACCAAGTTTAGCCAAATGATTCACAATTTGTAGATAACAAAATAGATATGTTGTTGTTGCTGTTTTATATTTTCTTTTTTTTTTTTAAACTGGTCTAGTTGACAGTGAGGTAACAGAGAGCACAGTGCCAGAAAAACATTATCAGCTGTCACTAAGATTATTTAGCTCGATTTGTGACAGTCATGTGGCCTTTAGACAGGCTGTCTGCATGCACGCATCAGATTTAACCGTCTGATCTGTTCCATCACCAAATCATTAGCTTTGAAGTCAATAATCCTTAGCTCTCAAGCTCTTTAACCAATCCAGTCATTATTTCGGTTGTGCTGTGTTTCATGCAACAGTGGCTGAATCATTTATCATTTATAATAACAGAATACAACTTCAAATTGATATATATATTTAAACATTATCGCAATCAGTTTTTAATTGTGTTTTCTAGAAAGAAATATGGAGGCAGGTTTTGCCATAGCTTTTGATTCTTTGGTGAATGTTAAGCCTGGAGTGAAAAAGGCCCATTCTTTATACATGCACTTCTTTAAAACTAGATTTCACAAGAATTATTTACTGGACAGAAGCTGTATTACAAATCAGGTTCAGTTACACAGTCTCCTGTCCTTCACTGCCCTGAAGTGTAACAGTACACAATAGGCAATACTTGATGACTGAGTCCAGATTTTCAGTTTATCTGAGCACAACATCTCATCGTCCCTGTTCTGAAAAGGTGATTTTTGATTACCTGTCTGAGAGGAAGGAACATGGCCAGAAAACAACTGTTCCAGTAAGACTGGAGATAATCAGAGGAGAATATTCTTAAGGGCAGGAAATGCTTTTATACAACAGTAAACAACACAATGGGCCTTGTGTAACAACATTTTTATATTCTTACCCTCTCTTATTTGAGTCTTTCAAAGTCAGATTCATCAAACACAAACTATTCTGCCTCAATTTTGGGTAAGTTTCATTCACAAAAATGTTTCCCAAGAGTAATGAGAAGACTTTCACACTGCAGAGCTTCAAATCCTACTTTTGGAAAGCAGCAGACAAAAAGATAACAAATTAAGCAGAATTAGCAGCGGTGTTAAAGGACCTGAAGCAATTAGGAAGTATTAGCAGTGCATCTGTCAACAGAGTGTCATCAGAGCAGTGCTGTACTGAGACAGTCACAGGCATATGGAGGGAATAGTTTGACATAAATTCAGATGCTAGAAATCTAAAGCAAAGTGATCCATGACTAATATGAGAGGCAGTCAAGGGGATGTAATGGTCATGGAAACATTATGAGAGCATATTACAGCCTTACGGTAGGTGATATTACATTGTCAGGTGCAACAGAGGATGATACTGGACAGAGGTCTGCAGTAAGACCCTGAGCCAGCTGCTGGAGTGAGAAAATATTACCCACTCATGCAAATAAAAATGATAATGATGTTGTGGTGAACAGATATTAGTTTTTGCATTGTGTTTGTGTTAATTATTGTAATTATTTTAGGTGTTTTTATGAAATTCAGTCTCAAGGTCACTGATATCATGATTCTGTCAGTATACATACAGTCAAAAAAATAAAACACTATAAATATGAGAAATCTATTTTTCTTTGTGTCATATCTAAGATTTCTATAAATATAAATTGAAGTTTACTTGTGGCGCTCACGCAATGACATTTGACAAAATCATTAGCAAACACGTCTCTCTCTCCAGAAACAGTTACTATCAGCAGAGAGTAGTTCCAACATAGTTGATTCTGACCAGACATTGATGTAAAATCTGGTAAATGATGTTTAAGTGGTAATTGTTTTGTGATTATTCATTACCCTGCAAATGGATGAAGTTGTGTTAAGGGCTGAGTTCAGGAATTTATCTGAGCAGCTGGAGTCATCTTAAGCAACACAGAATACCAACTCATTGACAATAACACTTTCCTACCAAAGAGTCATTGTCAATGAGTGATTGGGTGACAGGTGGCTGGTCTTTGCCTGTGAACGAGAAATAAAATATACATCAAAACACAGGAGCATGATCGGGCACACTGATTGATGGATAGATGGATTTCAAAAACAAATATTTAAATAGATTTTAAAAGCTGTGTCACACATTTCTGACACAGACATACTGGGGTTCCTGTATGTTGGCCTTGTTGTCAACAACTTCACAACAAGGTCAATAGTGCATGTGTACAGTATCTTTAACTGTCAGGGTACTCTTCCTGGGATTAAGGGCACTTCTGCATGTTGATGATACTTGGCTGTCAAAATAACAATCATTCTGACAAATGCTGTGTTGAATATTTACCTTTAGGGAAGCAACTGACCAAGGAGACAGCAGAGTTACAGAAGCAAGAGCATAGTCTGTGAACTCAATTTGTATCCTGCAACTCAACTGCGTTATGCCAAAGGCATTTATTAACATATACAGAGAAAATATACAATGCTGATTATATTTAAAAAACATTTATTAATTTGGCAAATAGTATGTTTCAGGAGATACTCGATCCAAGTCCTGGGGGTCCTGGTTGTGGTTCCATTTGTAGCTGTTCCTATAAGAAGTAAAAATGTGAGTTTAAATTAAACCATGATTATTTTGTGACAGCTATTTTGCTTCCATTTGTCACAGGTTGAAATTAAAGAGAAAGAGAGGATCAGAGAATGCGTCAGTATCTCAGTATCTCTGTGACACTGGTCACAGAGTTGATCAGGTTGTTGATTGCTGCCTGAGGAATCTTGGTCCACTCCTCTTCAGTGGCTTGACATGTAATCAACTGTGAGTAATCAAACTACTGTTTGTGTATAGGTCCTTGCGAGAATTACTATGCTGAAGCATGACATGACGGTGGCACATGATGAATGGCACAACTGTGTGCCTCAGGATTTGGTGTCAGAATCTCCACACATTTAATTGCTGTCAATAAAATGCACCTGTATACATTGCCTGCCCATATCATAACCCCACCAGCTCCAAGGGGTATTGTTCACAATGCTGACATTAGCAAACTGCTCACCAATACACATGGCATACACTCTGTCTACCATCTGTCTGAGATTCATCGGTGAAGTGTCAGTTACAATGATGAACAGTCAGTTCAAGACCGCAGTGAGGATGACAAACACACAGATGAGCTTTTGATACAGTTTGAACAGAAAATCTTTGATTGTGCGAACCAGCTGTTGCATCAGTTATCCAGGCAGCTGGTCTCAGACAATCTTGCAGGTGAAGGAGCCAGATGTGGAGGTTGTGCGCCGGTGTGGTTACATATGTTTTGTAGTTGGATGTTCTGTCACATTCTCGGAAAATAATATTGGAGACGACTTATGGCAATAAAATAACCATTAATTTCAGTTCAGGTGGACATTCAGTGCACTGACATGCTACCTTAAAACATGCAACAAGTGTGGCATTGTGTTGTGTGATAAATTGTGACTTGTCAACGGCAAAGGTGTGGAATAATCATTCTACGTAATCATGATTTTGGCAAAGGAGAAGCGCTCTCTAAATCAGATTTAAATACGATCGAACAACATCCAAGAGAAACATCTTAGATCTTTTATTTCAACTCAAAGTGTTACATTTCCATTTTTGTTAAGGATACATTGTTGAACATGAAATGAGCGCTTGAATGTTCAACAAAGATTATAACAACAAAGACTGGATCTCTGTAGTTGGACTTGTAAACTTGTAAACATTTTTAGTTTAATAGACAAATGTATGAGAGTGGTATCTTTAAACATAACTCTCCACCAGAAGGCAATTATTTCCCAATAAGATGATCTGTAGCATTTGACTGTGAAACATCCTGTTCAATACACATCTTGGTCACAACTCTTTAGAAAAAATTAAACTGACCAAGATGTTATTAGATTTTTTAAATCAAATTCTCAAATATAAGTATCAGTAGAGGCCTAATAAAGTCAGTGTCGGCCAATTGCTAATTTGTAACGAAGGAACTAAAACTCACAAACTCTTTGACTTCACTAAGTATTTCAAGGGATTTTGTATGGCATCACTTACTGCAGAGCGGCCTGGACCTGAACCAAGAGCAACAAAAACAAACTATCTTTCATGTCCACAGGATTTGGCAATTTTTTTTCTTCTTTCTAAAGCCAAACTTTTAGTTGAGTCCATTGTTTGTTGCTTTAGGAGAAACTAGATGACTTATAATTCATCACGAACACATTGAACCCCATTGGCCTCTTGACATTTTAGCCTGTTGTTGTACTGGATGGTTTCAACACCTGACATGTAAAATTACTGGTCTGGGCTGGATGTGTGATAAGGATCTCCTGAGAGCTGGGTATGAAAACGAGAGAAAAGAGCTCAAGTGTTTGTATCAGGACTACGATGACCTGCTAGTGTGTATTTGTTGCCAGTGTGTGTGTGTGTGTGTGTGTGTGTGTGTGTGTGTGTGTGTGTGTGTTTGTGTGTGTGTGTTTGTGAGTGCAGGACAGAATATCAGATTATAACAGATAGAAAAGAGGGAAAAAAAGATTTAACCCCCCAGAGCAAAACCACACACCCCCTTCCTCTGTCATCTGTTGAATGTCCTGAAACTGATGTGGATTTCATGATTTTTCAGTGGTGGACATCTCCAAACACTTTTTCTGCTCTCTATTGAGTCTTTAACAGTGTTTCAGATTAACTGACTGCAAGTAGAAAATGCTGTTAAATAGATTCTTTGACATTTTGAATTTTGAATCTTTGCCAGCCACTTGTCACTATGTGGAGGAAACTACTATTAGTATTCCTCATTGACCGTGTGTGTGTACTAGAAAGCTAATGAGCTAACTTATGATCCACATTACTTAAGATTCCTTATTGGCACATAGTAGGACAGTTAGCTGTAAGAATAATGTGATTATAGGAGAGAAAAATGATAACACAGTGAAACTGAAATTATATGACAATGAAATGAAAAAACCTATAATAGCCAGGGTAGCTATGTGAGTAGTACATGTTATCTTCAAAGCTTCTCAAACCTTACTTCCTAGACCCTATATGTAGCTTGGTGCTGCCCCCTTGCAAGTTGGACTTCTCCTGCAAGCTTGGCACGTCCCCAAACAACACACAGCACATAACTACTTAAAGTGAATAGTTTGCTTTAGTTTTACAGGTGAAAAGACAAAATACCTGGAGAAATCTGTTTTATTGTGACCAGGTTTCCTCCATTCCTCCTTCCCGGGGCAGTTCACACTTAATGTGGCTCGACGGAATATTTAGGCTCACAGTCTGTCAGTCTGTATTATAATTGTGGATCTGTGATTTTTAACTAGGACACTGGAGACCAGATCACGTTTGTGTGATGCAGCGTAGTGACGTGCACAAAAATATAAATAGTTAAACATTTGTCAATATTAACATGCTACACCCTGTTAGCTTGGATAAATTATCCACTCAGTTAATTTTTCAGTGACAGTGAGCACAAAAGTATAACTTGTTCAGATTTAACAGCATTGTAAACCAGTGTAACAGTAGAAACCCTGTATCTGTGAAGCGGCGTTAGGCCCATCTTTCTGTCTATACCTCAATTTTTATATTCCATCAGTCCGGAAGTGTCCATAGTCCGACACCTTGATTCTCAGCACTCATCTTTACATTTCTGCCACTTCCCTCTTTCCAGTTGCCTGGCAGTGCATATCCTTGTTTTTCTGCTCCAGTCCAGCTTGTGTAGGCAGCTCAGGTCTAACATAATTTTGCTCAGAATGGGACTCAAACCGATGAGGCTAAACCAAAGTGTAACAGCCATAACCATTTGCTTCCAGCATGGCATGAGTGGAACGTGTAGTAGCCATTTAGTTGCCAAAAGCTGACAAATCAGAGCCCAGTATCCTCTAAGAGATCCTTCAGATTCACCCTTCAGAGGAGGGAGGGTGGCCTTAAAGTGCCCTGAGCTCTGACACAAGGTTTCAGACAGAGGGGTGTATAGAGTACAGTATCAGATATACAGTATAAGAAAAAAAATAATGTGCTTTTGGAAACTTAAAGCATGTAAATCAAGGATAAAATGGCCATAATTCTGCTACTTCTAGCAGTGGGATGAAGGAGATTTGTGGGGATACACAAAATCAAAAGGTCCTGGTTTAATAAGATAAGATAATATTTTTAGTTTCAATGTTTAATTGACAGAAGTCTTTTTTAACTTTAGAACATAGAAAATACAACACCAATAAGACCAATATATACTGCATGTACATGTTCTACTGTTTTGTAACAGAACTCCAAGAAAATAGATGTAAAAATTTTTTATGAGAGGCTAGGTTTTGGTCGACTGAGTGCTTGATCATTGCTATTAAGAATGACTCTTGAATATCTCTATCAGGAGAATACCAGGCTGCAGAGAATGTAATGTATTATAATTAGTGGGAAAAAATGTGATATTATTTTATACTGAAGCCTTGATTTGTGATGTAGACTAACAACTCAAGCCAATTTTTACATAGAAAACCTGCCTACCGCAGCTGTTTGGTAAAACACCAGGCACTATAGCAGGTGTGTGAAAATGTTCACCTGAGTCCTCTGTTATTCAGCCCTGAAATGTCACCCTGCTGTTTACCAAACACCAGAAAATAAATCCCTGAATGTATGTAACTGCCTTTCAAGATCCCTGAAGTTATGGTGGAATAGTGCGTTAGTAGTATAACTGTACAGCAGATTGAACCAGTTAAGCCTTTATAATAGCCTGGGAAAATAACATTTAGATTGCAAAACAAAATGATTTTTAAAAGGGCCCCAAAGGAAAAGTGAAAATGAAAGCTTTGTGAAAGCCAGGTGCATGAAGTCTCTCCAGGTGCTTTTGCTTTGTGCTGCTAAATTGATTTCCATTATTATGAATATGTCTGATTGTTTGGCATGTTTCCAGGGTCTGTTTGTGTGAATCAGACAGAGGAGAGAGTTGAGGTCTATCTTATCATAAGGCAGGATAAAAGTGAGATTGAAAACAGCTGGAGGAGATGGTCAGATTATGACAGAGAAAAAACAGAACTACAATAAATAAAAGAGAACTAAACTAGAAAACTGAGTGGTTGATATATCAAACTGAAGTAAACCCATGAGAACAGAATCTGTATTTACTGCACCTTCATAAGGCATTTAAAGTCCCTCTTTCCTTGCCTATTATGGTGCTGCAGCCTGATTTTAAATAATTGAAGATATATCTAACTACTTTAAAATAAAATAAAATATTAGCTTTTTTTCCTCAGAAATTAGACTTCTTGTTCCTTGTCACATTTCAATTATAGCAAAATTACTGGATTTGGTCTGTTATAGACATGGATGCTCCACAGGACAAAGACAATAATCAATAGCAGTTACCTGTTTGTAGCATACATTACAACAGCTCATTTGATAAGCGAGCAGAGGTCATGGTCCACTGATGGTTTTAATCTCTGTAATGGTTCTCAAATAGGCTTTTATGTTGGTGATAAGATGTGTCTGTCTATCAGATGTCAGAAATCTTTGTCTTTCTCCATTTTAGCTCAGCTAATTACAAAGCACAAGTACGAGGATAAGCAGATATTCATGCGTAAAAAGAAAAGAAAAACCAAGAAAAGCTAGTTCAATATACAAGAATGTCACACTGGTTTGGGATTTTAATCACAGGATGACCAGAGAGTTCACCCAAACACAGTATGGCAGCTTCAGTTGTAATTATTACTGACAAGTGCATGTGATGTTAAGATTGCTCCACCTCCCTTAGAGAGATAAATCCAGTCTCAATAGGGCTTTGTCTGTCTGGTGTTTGGCACTGGGCAGGTTGTCTACACTGAGTTTATCAGATTTTTTTTTTTTTTTGCTGAAAACAGCTTCCTGCTGTGGCTCGAAACAAGATTGATAGAAATGGTGAGAGTGAACCAGAATTGCTCAAAACAATGAGCTCAAACACTTGAAAGAGCAGAGCTGAGTGACAAATCTTTTTTACGTTACACATATTCATTTGAGCCATTGTTGATATGAAAATATTGATTAACGCAGCATGAAAGAAATTCAAATGAGAGATGATCCTTTGTGACAGAAACTCTTCTTCATTTCTCCCTGGAAACATCTGCATGGACATGGCACATTTGGATTTTGACGATATGGCTAGATCTTCAAGTCATTCCACAGATTTTCTCTGGGGTTCACGTCTGGGCTTTGAGGCCGCTGAAGGACTTTCACATTCTTGTTGTGAAGCCTCTCCAGCATTGATTTGGCAGCATGCTTGAGTCCTGTTGGAGCAGAAATTTGTTGGCCCCACTCTCGGGCCTTTGGCACTCAGATACATGCGCTCCTCAAGATTTGCCTGTGTTTGGATCTCTGCATTGTTCTTCTGGACCTCCTCCCATTTTCTCTGGCCAAGCCTGAAGCTGCAACGTCGTGCCACACTGCGGTATGGGCGATGTTAGTGGGTTGATAATCTGTGCCCAGTTCCAGCAGACACTCTGCATTCCAGATGAAGTGATTTGAATTTTATTTCATCAGGTCACAGAATCTTTTGCGTCATGCTCTGTCTGTCACTTCCTTTGACAAACATGGCAGCATGTGTTGCTTTTTAGGAGAGAGACTGGTTTTTTGAGGGCCTCTTGTTCCAGTAAATTATTCCATCGGGATTGAAGACCACTGGAGTTTTGAGGTTCACGGCTACCTTCCTGTTCAAGGTCTTTCTTGGCAGTTTTTGGTCAAAAACCAGCTCTTGGTTGAATCCTGGTAATTTGATTTTTGTTCTTAAATCTCTTAATGGTGGGGGTCTGTTGATGACTTGGAAACCTTTTTTAGATTTTTTTCTTTGTGGATAAGTTTCTTTGTAATGGTTTCAAGAGAGACAGTGAGACACTTCCTATTCTCATTCCCCCACAGTATGAACTCCAGAGCAAATATAAACACAACAGCAGGACATCAAAGGTTCAGTTCACCTGATCTCTATCTATCTATCTATCTATCTATCTATCTATCTATCTATCTATCTATCTATCTATCTATCTGTCTGTGTGTCCTTGAGAGGTGGAATTTAGGGCTACTACTTACTTGTAGTTCCACTTTAACAGGTGACTGAGTTTTGTGCATTAATTGCAAAGTGATTTTGCTTGAGTCTTTCAAGCATAATTTTTAGCCATGCTGGTGACATGGCCATCAAAGGATGGGACTGTTGGATCAGTGAGTTAGTCCATCACTTTGGTCCAGACTGAAATTGAGCAACTATTGGATAAATTGCCACAAAATTTGTCTTCTCTTATTGATTTGTTCCTCTGACTTTTCCTCCATTGTCACTATGTGGTTGACTGATTACCTTGGTGCCAGGCATTTATGTCCATCTTTTGAAAAATTATAAAAAACTTTGGTAAAACCTATGACACCAGTTTCAAGTCATTGGTTCATGACCAAATACCTGCATCAATCCCATCAGCACAAACTGTGCTTTGTGTTTGTTGCTAATTGGAAAATGTTAACTAAGGTTGACGAACATACTAAATGTTATATGTGCTGAATAATAGCAATGATAACATTGTTATTGGGGCAAACCTCTAACATGGCTGTAGACTGAAATGTCCACAGACTATGCATCATCATTGTCCACAATACTCTGGAGGTTTCAAGCCCCAAAAACAAAGGGTTTTGCGAAATGCTGCTGGTCCTGTTTTAGTTTGAAAACACTGGGATTGTGTTGCAGTCTGGACAAGACCTTTGGAAACGATTATAGACGGCCACAGATAATGATTTACAAGCATTACTGACCTTGTTGTCGTTGCTGAAGACTGTTGTGCAGTTAAGTTCTGCATTTTAATGCTGTAGTTACCTTAACTGTTCCTCGTTGGTAGTATTTTGTATTAACTTATTAACTGCAGAGTTGACAATAATGCTTCTTGTTTACATGGCCATGCATGTGCAGTATACACGAATGGTCACATATGTATGACCATTCAAATGGTCAGAGATTGTTTTCATTTTAAAATGAGAATGTAGTAGTAAGGACATAGTGTTAGTGTTGTTTTAATGCTTTCAGCAGTGCAAAGGCAATTGCCTTCACTGTGACTGTATTGCAATAGCAGCAATAAAAGGTCAAATTTTCTGCATGGGTAGGTACCACTACGAAGAAATGAGATTTTTTTTTAGTAGCTTTTGTTTAGTATGTCAGTGCAAAAAAAAAAAAAGAAAAAATATTTTAATGGCATGACATTTCTGGCTTTACTGACTGACTCTATATCACTTTCGACTGATAACAGAAGAAATCCTGAAAGAAGTTTCATTAAAACTTCATTCTGTTGATATAAAAAGATGAATGCATTTTTGATCATTTTCAAAAAAGCCTGTCAATAATAACTAGGATCTGTAATGATATACATACATGATATATGCTTAGATGTGATGTTAATATGTAAATTTAAGACTTTGTAAATCAGTGAGATCTCAGTTGTGAAGAAGGAGGAGAGGCAGAAAGTTTTGTGTACACAGAAAGCACTGCTTTATTGACTGCACTGGACTGGATTGGTCTGGACTGGATCAGATGGGACTAGGACTCCATTAGATGAGGGTGGGATTTTAAGAGGCAGGGTCAGAATTGGATGAGAGGGAGAGGTCATAGTGGGATGCAGCCATCATTAAGGCAACACAAACAGCATGCAGATACAGTCACAGGAAACATCGTCATTATCATCATCATATTGCTTTTCAAAGTCTCGCTTAAAACATCGAAATTGTACAAAAAGGAAGAAAATAGGTTTTTCGCACTAATGAAAAATACATTTTTTGATTTTTCCCTCCTACAAAGAAGATTCTAATACAAGAAAATAAATATAGCAAAAAAAGCCAAAAATAATTTAAAATAGCTCTTCTTTTTCATATATGTTCAATAGTTCTCTTTGCTATTAACAAATGGCACAACATTCTTTGAAACAAAGAATACAGAAGGATTAACTCCTGCAACATTCATATTATTGTATTGAAGAACTGATGCAGAGTGGAGGAGAAACTGGACACAGCAGATTTTACATCTTTATAAGGACAAATAAGACAGGAGGAAGAGGAGGAGGAGTAAGCCTGTGTCCAGCTCTGCTCTGATTGGATGATGCTGATTGGTATTCAAATAGTGCCTAAATATGACCAATAAGATGCAGAATGATGTCTGATAATATTTGAAAATGTGACGAGAGAGCAGAGAGACGGGAGAGAAACTGATCGAAGAAAAGCAGCTTCATCAATTAACCTTCTTTCAACAAACAAGAACATATAAAGTGCTTAAAATAACAGATTAACATAAAAAAAGATATTTATATGTCCTTTTAGGTGAAGGTATACAAAAAAAAAAGTTGCTTGTTGAAAGTTGACGAATTTTCATGAACCAGAACTCTGAACTGAATTGTTGTTTAATAATGTGTTTTAACCTGAGGGAGAAAACATTTGAGAATTGCCCGTCAGGAAAGGGGAGAGAGAATTTTCTTTTGTTATTAATAAGTCGGAAAGAGCCTGCTCTGCACTGCACAGGAGAGATACAGAAAAATATGAGAGGAGAGAGTGAGAAAAGACAGAGAGGCATGAAGTGGAGCTGAGAGTGAGACTGAAAATATCAAAGTAGCACAAAGTTAAGGAAAGAAAGTGAGAGAAACAGACAGAAAACAAAAAGGGGGGGGACCAAAAAACCAGGCGTGAGGGCAATGCTTTAGAGGAGATCCACAGTCAGCTGCTCAAATCTCTTTTGTCCAAAATAAGCCAGAGTCATTCTCAACATAAAATGATCATATGTTGAGGGGACAACTTTGTTTCCTCAAACTTTCTTTGATTGAACATAAGTGGCGTTGACTTAAAACAGAGCTCTAAGTCAGAGTAACCAGTCTGCCTGTTTCCCAGCTGACCAGATGTTGACCAGATGAGTTTTATCTTTTATAGAGGGGACATTTAAGTGCTTCCCTCTTATTAAAATGTTTCAGTGTGGTTGTAGATCTAAGAAAAATGACCTAAAATTGATTGTGAGGATATACATAATTTTGTCACATGCGGCTTTTTCAAAATCAGGCCAGCTCAGTGTAATTGTTCAGTAAAGGCGCATTCAGACAGCAAAGCTAAGTTTTGCCTTGCTTGTAGTCATAAAGCTCCCTTCATAAATTTTTCCGCTCAAGCTGAAACATTTTGAAGTCGTGCGATTGTGTTTGTGCCCACTTTTGTTTTTCCACTCGTGCTAACACTCATCTAACTTTTCCCAAGTTTCATCCAGATGAGGAAGAAGAGGAGAGGGAAATAAAATTAAGCGAGGAGAACAATAGGAGATTTGGCAAAAAGGTCTGGGAGAACAGCTGAGCTGCTGTATACTTATAACTACATTCAACCCAGTGTCTCTCTCACTATTAACAAACAGCAGGATTTATGTAAGTCCCGTACACTCACTCGTTCCTGAGCCTCCTGAAACCACACACACCTGTCTGCACACAACCGTACAGATGGGCTGCACTTTCCCCATTTTAGGTAATCAAAACATCCATTGGCCCCTGCCTGTATTAAAGATTAGACAAGGGAGACAAATAAACACATATTTGCTTCAGAAAAAGAAGATAGGCGTTTGTTTTGTATATGAGAGAGAGATAAAAAAAAGTCAGGTTATGAAAGCAGAGAAGCAAGGATATAATAACAAATCAGGAGAAGGAAGTAAAGCAGATGAAATTACAACTTGGAGAAAGAGCAGAAACAGAAATGCAGTGCAGAGGGCCTCTTAACAAATGGTTTAACCTGCATCTTAAATCCAGATTGTGTCTAGACGTGATTTATCCAGATTACATTTACACCTGGAAGTAAAGTGTCTCGGTGCTCGTGCTGAAATCACTCTTTCCTTTATAAAACAGATTCCCACCCACATCCTTTTGTTTAACTTATGCTTTATGTATGTTGCCCGGCTGTACTTAAATTTGATGTGACCAAATTTTGACCATCAGTGGGAGACGGTAGCTGTGGCCAAATGGATCTTCAGTGAGTCCTGGTTGCATTTACACCTCAATTTGTCTGTGGTAATATATGTCTGAGGAGTGGAGTCTGAACCTCCCAGAAGCCAAATGGTAAAACCAGATGTAAAGGGAGGTTGGATAAATTGTTCAGATTGTCAAGGAGGAAGCATAAAGGGGAATGCCCAATCCCATTCCACTTCGCTGATTTCATTGTTGCAGTTTGTAACAGGAATAATAACATAAATTGGATGGCTTATACATTTTTATAGGTCTTAACTGCTGGCTAATGTGTGATAATGTACAGGTAAGTTCCAAAAATAAGAAAAAAATCCAAAATTATATAATGTATATATGTATAAAATTAAGATAAAGATTGTTTACCTGGCCGTTAATGACATTTTTAGAATGAAGCTGGTGTAAATCTTTTTTTTTGTCTTACTATCATTTCAACAAATCCAATGGAAATACCAAAACCAACAAACCAGCTATGCATTGATCCATCTGCTCAATACTCAACTGTTTAGCTCAGCAATTAATAAAAATTAAATCTTAATTTACTTAAACTCTAAGAAAACATGTCCCAAGACAGTTATTGTAGCCAGCTTTCACCTATGTTACTTTTTGACAGAAATAAAGGTACAAGTGGTAAAAACTTTTTACACATTGTGCAAAAACAAAAATGAATCAATGTATCGCCGAGTTCCAGCTCCACATCCATTTGTTTCTACTGGATACATAAATATCTAAAAACACCTCACAAAGATGAAGTTTCATTTAAAAAGCTGCACACTGTACTTCTTACCAAACACTACTCAAATATGAGTAAACTGAGAATTTGCTGGGGACATTTTCCAGTTGTAGATTAATGCAACGTGTTTGGGAATCACTAGAAATAAACAACATTGTGTAAGTAAAACTCACTGATGTGTTACTTTTCAGTTATTGAACACGTTTTGTGTTTGAATAGAGATGTATGGCACAGAGGAGGAAGATACACACAGACAGCACTTGTTAGTAGGAGCAGTTCATTGTTGGTTTTGGTCTTTTTATGGGATTTGTTGACAGCAGGCTACAATTATTTTGTTAGACTTGCTTGTTGTTTGTCTTTACTGCTGAGTAATGTTGGGTAAATTTATGCTTTTGTCTGAATACAAATAAATGTATCAACTAACCACATGCAACCACAGAGGGTGATTTATACTGGAAGTCATGGTCCATATTAAAATATTCAGAAACAAAATTTAATTGTTTTCCAGGCTGTTCATGCCATTTAATGCAAATTTTACCCAATCCCGTTCTGCTTTCCTGATTTGATTGTTACAGTTTGTAAAGGAAACACTTGGATGGAGACCCAGCTGTATAGGGGGATGGAGAGAGAGAGAGATAGATCGAGACAGAGAGCAGGAGATGGAGATGAGGAGGTGAGAGGGCAAAGAGAAGGGAAGGGCCTGGTGTTGTTTATATTAGCTGCTTGTTAACTTGACTGAGCGGACAGGCTGCAAACAGAACGCAGGGGAAAGAACAAGTTGTACTCTTTCTGTCTGCCTCCCTGGCTCCGGTTCAGTAAACATCTCCCTCCTCTCCTCTCTCTTTTTATCCATCTACCCTCCTCTCCCCTTGCTCTCTCTCTCCAGGCCAGAACGCAGCAACGCTTACCCCTCCTCACACGTACTTCCACAACACGTGCCTGTCATTATTTGTCCTTAAAGCTACAGACATCCTTTTTTTCTTCTTTTACTTTTTTTTGCCCTATGCTTCATAAGCGATTTGAAAAAGGCAAGGAGGCTGATCACCAAACAGGAGAGGAGGAGATGGGGGCAGTAGGGGGGGCTTGGGGTTTCAGGATGGAGCAGAAGAGGGGACTTTGCTGGTGTTGGGAGGAGGAAGAGCGAGCGGGGGGCGAGGAAGATGTTGGATGGTGGAGGCAGAGTAAGGTGTGCAGTTTGTGGAGATGGGAGCTTTAGTCTTAAAAACATCTCTTGAACCTGCTCTGGAAGCAGAAGTAGCCTCACTGTGTTGATCCTTAGTGGGTGGAGCAAGAACCAGAGTGATGTTGGACTTAAACCCACTGAAATGGCAAAGATTAAACAAAAAAAAAAAAAAAAAAAGGAAAAAGAAGGAGGAGGACGTTATTGGGATGTTTGCTTCTCTATGTTTCCAGACATGCTTTCAAGTGAGAAAGGTCTAACTTCTCAGGAAGATGAGTCATGTGAAACAACTAGCTGATTAATTCAGAATTTGTAATTTTCAAGAAAATTATTAATAATCTGGTTTCAGCTTCTTAAATGTGAAGATTTACTGCTTTTCTGTGTTTTCATGTAATTCCAAAATGAATATTTTGGAATTTAAACTGAACAAAGCATCTGAAAATGTCTGGGCTCTCAAAACACGTTTCACATTTCATAGACCAAAGGATTAATCGTCAGTAACCTTGGCAGCCTTATTGCGGGATTACTGTGATTTATGTATTTCTTAGAAATTGGCAGGCGGTGAAATCGGTAGTTTAGGACGTACTGTTGAGGGATGACAATGAACCATGACATTTCTGTTTCATGTCCTGCTCAGGACCTCTGTTGAATGTCATTGTCATCTAATTTCCTGTCATCTCTCCACCGTCAATGTTACATTAAAGGCATAAAATTCCCTAGAAATCAACTTTTTACTACCCCACACATTTCTCATACCTAGAGTTTGAATAACTGACCTTTCAAGTTCAACTGTCAACTGACAGTATTTTCCTGTATTGAGCAGTTTTTTTCAGTTAGCTACCTTGCAACATCATGAATGAAAGATCCTCTGATTCAAATCACCGTGGTTCTTTGACTCCACCAATTTATATCTGATTGGACAATTGAGCTTGTTTCTGCCTCCACAGCAGCTCCGCCTGTGATAAGCATTTGTATGACTAAACCTCCAATCTGTGCAGTGTGTCTGGGTTGTGGATGCTCAGACCTTGAAGCCATAACTTTGCTGTAACGGAGAGGAGAGCAAAGCGCCAGTAAAAACAGAGGAAGCAGATAATGAGTCAGCTTTCTAGTTCGATACGAGCCACGGTGGCCAGCTAAAGCATTAAAAAAAAAAAAAAAAAAAAAAAAAAAACAGCTTGCAAAAGCTTTTTCAAAACACGGAAAATGAAAATGTCCTTAGTAGTAGTAGTTGAACAGTATTATACATTATTGTAGATGTATATAAACTCCAGCAGTAGGTATGTAGGTAGGTGGGTGGGTTTGTATGGCTGGCGTGGGACAAGAAAGCCAAGACTGTCAGTGATATCAGAAACAGGAAGCACTAAGCAGTCATCAGGTCTCACTTGATCACTTAACAGAATCTCCATTTACAAATAGATTTAGGCAGACCTTGAATAAATTCAATTTTCATCAAGATTTCAATTCTGGATTTAAGGTTTCTTAAGTAAATCCAATGTGCATAATCTGCAACAAGCTGTATTAACAAGTAATGACTGCTCTCACATGATTTCACCGATTAAATGTTTAAGCACTGGCCAATCCTGGCTTCATTTACCTGACGACAGCCTCAAACCACTTTCTTACTGGACAAAGGAGCAACCACAGAGGAAGAGAGAGATATTGTATGAACAGCATTCTGATGCCCCTCTGGTTCCACAAAGCCACCTCAGCGCAATCATCACTTTTTGTCTTAGAATAGCTGAAAATCACTTTCATCCACCAGAAGCGACCTGGAATTTAAAGGCAGTTTTTTCTTGAGCTTTTTTTCCCTTTTTTTTCTTTTTGTTCAAGTGAAGCATAAATTGGCTTGTGCAACTACATCTTGCAACGTTTGTATTGGTGGATGGCCTTAAACTACCTTTCTGCTAATAAAGACCTTTGAACAAGCAGCTGAGGGAGTCCTGAGGAACCCAGCCCTGCCAGTGCAGTGATGCCTTTCCAAGGAATTTTACAACAGTGTCGGTACAGTTGACAGCAGCTGTGTAAATTGTGGGCGAGGTTCCAATTACCTGCAGCAATCAATTCAGCCTTTTTGAGCTGAGGTCTAGGAATTCATCGCTGTGTGTAGGTGTGTTTCTGACCTGCCATTACTTGCATGGCGCCCACCAGCTTATTTCTGTGGTGTAACATTCATGCCAACACCTGGGGGAGAGTTCTGTTTCTGACACATGCACCAGCTCCCCACTTAGAAAACCGTACAGTTGTATATTTATCCGTAACACATAATGACTCTAAATAGTAAGATGGCACAGGAAACAAATCATCTGGTACCAGATTTTGGCCAACACTGATGCTTCACTGAGGCTAAAAATTTCAACCCTATAACAGAAATTAAAAAATCTCATAACGTGGATATTCGACCTGACAGAGTTGTAAAATTCAAAGATCATCAGAGCACATTTTGGGCCATGAGCCAACACCCACACCAGTGTACCACACAAAGGACAGTGATGCTTTGAAGTTGTATTCTAGTGGATATTGATAAAAAGAACCTGCAAAAGACTCCAGTCTACAGTATCTACGAAGCGGAAGGAGAGGGCATTGAAGCCACACTGTAAATATAGAATAATAACCAGTTTGTGTTTGCCAAGGCTGCACAATATCTAGGAGAAAAAAAAACTGCAATTATCAGTTTGCCAGAGAAGGTACTATGAGGCTGTTTTTGGATTAAATTCTGACTAGCAAATGAGAAAATCTTTAGAAACAGCAGGTGTAACTCACCTGACCACATCCACAGCTTCCTGCAGTGGCAATTATTTTTTTTTCTTGCCAGCACTGTGCAACCTTAGCATTTGCTACTACATGTTAAGGCCATTACATGTGAGGCCTTGTCTAATACCACTGTCTACAAAGTCAGGCTACTCTGAACATTGAATATTGAAACCAAGATTACATTTTTCTGTCTTAGCAACACGTGAATGGTAACAACCACTCAGCGGAGGATTTCTGTGGGTTGTAATGATACTTCACCACATCCTCGCTTCAAAACACAAGATTTGTTGCGGTTATTATTGTTGTATGTGTTGTTATGGTCAGTTTCCATGCAGATTGTAGTAGCGGTAGCCAACGTAGAAGTCCAATAGTCCACCAGTATTTATGCTGTTGTAAAACTGCCTTAGACAAAAAAACAAAACAAAACAAAAACCCTGACTTTCAAAAGAGGGTTTTTACAGACTTTGCCTTTCTGTGGCGAAAAAGAGACAAGTGTGGCAGACTAACAATTGTGAATCTTCTACGATGGCTACACCTGAAGGACAAAGGAGACAGAGACAGAGCGCTGTCACCTGTAAAAGTACTCTCCTGCTGTTAGGGGGCGTTTCACTCTGAGTAAGCTCATACTTCCTGATGCAGTCAGGACCATATATACATAAAAAAAACTAGTCATCTGGTAGAATAACCCTGTAATACCAGCTCTGGTGTGTGTGTCTGTGTGTGAGCTGTACGTTGTGTGTTCAGTTCAGCAGCATTTGGCTTTTTCTGAAGGGGGTTAATATGTGTGAGTCAACCATGGCCTGTTACTGTGTTGACAGGCTCCTATCTGAACCCCCGCGAATGTAGATCTGGGAGAATCCAGGTTCGGTTTTTATTGGTGGTGGTGTAGTAGAATTAACAGCGCCAGCAAAGGGGTTCACACCACACCAAGGCACCGCGCCTGAGCCCACAGGGTTTCTAAGTGAACCACATCAAGCCGAGGTTGAACCAGGTCGAGAAGCTGGATTAAACCAAGCCGACTTGGACAGCGCTGGCATAGTTGACTGACATGCGTATCTAACATTCTTCATCTTGAAAACCAGAGACGGAGCACGTGCATGTGTGTTTGTGTAGATAAGATGTAAATATGCTGCTTTGATACACAGATCTGTTCTTTGGCGTGGTCGCTTCAGAAGACAGGTTAGAAGCTGTCCAAACAGAAAAAAAAACAGAGGAAGTAGATTGGACTTGCACCTCCATTTAAATGTCTGTTCATCAGACCTGGGTGAAGCAGCCCTTAAAAATCACTTGTGACGCCTTATTTCACCCCAATTTGGCCCCAGACGGGTCTTAGCTGCAAGAAAGGTGAGAGAATGAAAAGACAATCCCTTCTTTTAATTGACCACCGAGCCAATATTATCTGACCTGTCCGCCTCATCTCGTAACTCAAACAAGTTAAAATGAACATTAATTATTGATTGAGACTATTAAACCCAGGGCTGATGGTCATATGGTCACACTGAGAAGAGCATGCTCAGTAGTAGTCATGTAGGAGTTCAAACAGTGAAGCTTGCCAAATAAGGACGTTTCTAGACATACACACATCACTTTATATATATATATATATAGTATATGATATAAAATATGTATATATATATATATATTCATATATATATATGTATATATATATACATATATATATATGTATATATATATACATATATATATATGCATCTACGTCTTGCGCCGCTTTTTCAATAAATTTTTTAACCTTTTATTCTTCTTTTTTAAAAGTTTTTTTTAACCCCTGAGAATACCATGGACTGCTTAAGTACAAAATACAACTCTCTGAGAGAACAACAAACATTTTTTTTTAAAAACAAATTTACACACAACTCAATTTATGAACTTAAGAGCGCAGGCCTCTGAAGCTGATTATAACATTGTCATCATTCATCTAGCAGGAGGAAAAGGTGCAGCAGAGCCATAAGTGACAAGAGCTTGTCCACGTCAAGCTTCAGTGGCAGCCACAACTGCTCCATGCTTAGCTGAATAAAACAGTGCTGGCCATCTTACTACATCAAAATTTAAATCAGATTTACACATGAATGATCTGAAGCATGACCAACTTGTTTTTCTTGATGTCCATTGCCTGAAAGTTGCACTATTAACCCCAATGTCCTCAGATAATAACCAGAAACAACTGACATCAATATCCAGAAATCATCAAAAGATGTTGATAAAATACACTGTGGCTGTTTGTGTTAATCAGCACAATGTGTCACTGTTTTATATGCACAAGAGAAAAGGCAAAGGTCTTGGGAAAAAGATCCACTCTAGGTGGATCCACTTATCCACTCTTAGGTCATGTGATAACACCTGAACCAGCCAAGACTGGACATTTGCTTTCAGATTATTTTGTCAAATGTTTTCTCCAGTTTTATTTCATCAATCGGCTGACATGCTACTATTTCATTGTCTGGGTTTTTTTGTTCTCCACAGTATCTGTTGTTGTGGTCATGTCTCATAGAGGCAGCAACATGGCGCTCACAGTGCGACCTGGACAAACTCTGTTTACTGATGGCTCTGGACTGCAGTGATCTAGTTATGGGGGCATAGAACAGTAGGCAGCTCTTTGCACCGATAGCACGGTGTGGCTCTGCATTGCTAACTGTTGCAGATGCTTTGTTGATTAATGGCAAATGCTGCATTTACATCCTTGTTTCAGGCACTAGACAATTGTTAAGGTGACAAGGAGCCCAATGCTGGCTACACTTGGTAGCCAATCCGACTGGATTACCTTTTGGTTTGATTGTTACAAATCCGATTGAAAAACGACTCATTGATCTACTTGCTGATTGTTTGGTTGATTGAGAAGGTGGGGGTGTGCAGGGGTTTGAGGGGAGGCAGGGGCACAGGGTGAGCGACAGAAGGCACAGAGTTTCTACAATGATTTTTTTTTCCAAAAATTCAGGCTAAAAAAAAAACCAAACAAACAAACAAAACTCTGAATTAGGAAGAATTTGAAAGCAGCTGACAAAAGTCAGACCAAATATTTCAACAACGGTTGTGATGTGAGCAAAGGGATTTGCTTGTGTGTCAGTATGTCTGTGTTTGTGTCTCTGTGTGACAATCTGAATGAGCACTAGGGTTGGGGTCAATCTGTTTACTATTCAAAAAGTGGGAAAGCTGGAGATGTCTTTTTTTTAGTCTACAATGATAAATTTGAGAATGAAGCTTTTAGTGTACATTGAGATAAACTGAGTCAAGATGATGAGGATTGACCCCAATCCTGAATGAGCATCTATTATACACACGAGTGCTTACATTACAGCTCTTATGACTAGTTAGTTGTGCTTTTCAAGGCTGAATACATGTTGTCCCATGTCATCTGCACACGTATTTTGAACAACTCTGGTGTATCGTTGTCTTTCCATTGAATATCTTCAAGAAAACAAGGACTCATTGGACTCGTATCTCAGGCCATAAAAGACCAAAAGTGAAGCAGACCCTGAAACCAGCTTGAATAATAATAATAATAATAATAATGCCCCAAAGTGTTTGTTCCCAGGTCTGGCAGATACCGCAGACGTGAGGCCAGAACAGGGTACTTCAACGCCCAGAAACAAAATAAATCTGAAACACAAAACCCCCCCCCAAAAAACAAAAAGTCTAAAGGTAATGTATCGCATCTTGTGGTTGTCTAACAACAAACTACAGTCCTGTGGAGGAGCTCTACTGTACGACAGGCAAACAGCTACATTCAAATTCCCCCCAAAAACAAAGCAGGTCAGAGCTGAAGAGATTTTCCATTGGTAATTGTGACAGGGATTTGGTTGAACAAAGCCATCCAGCCATGTTGTGTAGACTGTATACTGGGCACAGATGGAGAAACAATTAGCCAGCGGGACTCTGCTTGGATAATTGTGTGTTTGTGTGTGTTGATTTGAGTCTCAGTTCTTTAGGATGCCAGCACGCTCCGTCTCAACAGGTCCTCGTTTCCAGAATGCAACTGTGGCAAGCGGAGTTTGCGTCCACCAGAGCGCGTGTCCGAATCACTCTGCTCACCATCAGAGAAGTACCCGTCAGTCTCGGCAGCGTCCAGGAGGGACGTGTCCTTTCCTGTGAGCGGCAGGTCCATGGACTCCAGCCCCGCTATGCCTCCACCTCCACTCACGGCTCTCCCTCTTGATTTACCCTGGCGGGGCAGACGGAGTCGCGGAGCCCCACCACGAAGGATTGCTCCTGTGTCAGGAACTGTGATACCAGGGCTGGAGGCCGGAGGTGGAGATGAGCTTGTGGTGAAAACAGATCCAGCCCCTGATGCAACACCGTTCCCTGCATGGACGCTGTCCCAGGGGCCGCGGTCCTCTGAGATATGACAGGAATCCATTTTGGAGATGGGTGGCTGCGGTGGTGGGTCCCCCTGCAGGTCGGAGCTCCTGGTCTGGTGGTGATGAAGGTGGTGGTGCAGGCCTTTGGAGGAGCCCCTGGACCTTTCCCCCTTTCGGCCCACATGGCTTGGCTTTTCCTCCACCACACTCACCCAGAGGCTCTTTGCAGTGGAGGGGCTGCTAGCTGCGGAGGCAGCCGCTGCAGAGAGGAGCGTCTGGGGCTGGCTGGGGTTGGTGGAATGTCCACGAGCACGGGGCTTGCTGCTCCCTCGTGGTTTGCGGCCCAGCTGGGGTGTTTTCCAGGTGGACTGCATGGAGTTCTCCATCATAAGGTTTAGCAGGCTCTCCTCGCCTTGTAGGAGCTGAGAGGGAGAGAAAAGAGGATGGAAAGAAGAGATGTGATGAGAGGATAGGAATTAAAAGCAGAGCCAATCAGAGAAAATAAGATGAGGACAAAGCAGCTGCATTAGTTCATCTTCCAGAAACACAACAATTTTAGTTTTATACAAAATATTCACGACATATTGTATTTGGAAAGTTGCTCATAGATCAAAACAATTTACTTGCCTGTTGCTTGGGCCTCTGGTTTTAAAAGCTTGTAATATTTTGGAACAAAACCTCCCCACCCACCCACATTTCCATCAGCTCATCAGTGGAGGATGTGAGCATCTAATGTCACATTATTTTGAGCAAAGACGTGACAAAGCCGACATATTCTGACAGCATCTTACATTGTGATTGTTTATTTCTTCATGGGAGTTTTCTGCTCAATCCTTTGTTCTTTTATGGGCTTTTATTATATGTGTCAGCTACAGGCCAGTGTAGCTCTAACACTGGAACCTGTGGGGTTGTTTGATAAAAGACAGTGATCACTCAACGGCCTTTTATTTTTGCAGGTCTTTCTTTTAAGCATATCAGGTATCGTCTCACTCTGCTTAAAAAAATGACTATATTCCTGTTGCTTTTATCATTGTGTGTCTTTTTTCCAAAACACATTCCCAAACAATGGTGTTATATAGTGTATTCTGGTTGGAGCCCCCTGCCAATCAATACACAAACAGAGCACATTCCTGAGGAGAACAGCAGGTCAGCCACAGTGCAGCTCTGCTGTGACCATCAGCTCTCTCATCCAAGTGATCAACCCACCATGGAAATTGTGCAAAACAACTCCAAACTCCACTCATATAAACATTCAAAATCTAAAGGTCTTAATCCAAATAATTCAACAGTAAAGGTTCATGAATGTGGTTTCAAATGTGGAGGTGTAATTCTTTTCTGAGGGTCTGTGACATCTGTCAAAAGAGAAGAAATGCTCTTTCTCCACCTCAGTCATAATCCACTCTGCTTTAAAATGCATTTCGACAAATACACTTTTTGGTTTGAAAAACTTTTCAAAGTTACTGTGGTAGCTTACAGCTAATTCTGAGTTCACATTATTATTTTTTATTATTTTATTTGTTTCCTACATAAAATGACATGAAATAGTCCAAACAAAATGCTCTATATAATGTCTTATAGGTAAGGTGGCCTCCTCAAATCTCTTATTTTGTCTGACTGTCTGATCCAAAGATATTGAGTTTCTTCTTTACTATACTTGACAGTGAAAAGCATAAAATCTTCCAATTATAATTTAGATGTTGGACCTTTACAGTACAAAATGAATACCAAACACTTCAATAGTGCACTCTCATACCTTGCTGGCTGTTGGATCAATGAGTCTTGATTGGAAAACAAAAGACTTAAATTGCATCTAGTTTCATCTTTACTAAGTATTGATTTAGTAGGATGCCCAAACCTTTGTGCATGCAACAGTTATTTATTTATGCTAGAAAGGTAACAGTGGATTAACATAATTCTGTCTCTTTGCTGTAGTTGTTGCATTTAGTTTCTGAAAAGATGGCTCGCCTACACATTTCTCTGCTTTTGCAGACATCAGTTTCATATAGTTTTGGGCCCTTTTGCCTCTGACCAAGTCCCCTTCCCTAACAACTTTTTGACCAGGAACTTTATGTAACCTTGGATGTCTGTGAGAAGGGTAGTTCCTTATTTGGCTCCTGGCAGTAGTTTTGTCGACCAGTGTAGTGGACTGGGATTCAGTTCAAGAGGTGATGGACTGTTTGACACTGCTGCTGATTTCAGTTGCCATGTGTGTTACAATTTGCTGCCAAGACCAGACTGTAGCCCTGTCTAATGTAATTATTCTTTAACAGGTCTGATCCATGTGCTGCCTGCCGGTGCTGGAGCTGAGACAAAAGTCTGCTTGCAGACCACATTTTATTATAGTTATTCAATACTTATTTTTCTCAGTATTGAATAAGTTAAAAATCCACGACTGAATTCAATGCACTGCTGCTCCTTCGATTAAGTATCTACATTTTATATCAGGGTCATAATATACAGTCAACTCAGATACAGCCAAGGCATCATCCTTCCTGCTGCTGAAGCCCTACCTGGTCGGAAAGCAGGCTGCCGCTCTTGTCCCCATGCTGGGCACCCAGAGCCCACTGGCTCATCATGTCATCAGCGGTGATCTGAACCGACTGGGCAAGCCAGCTGTCGAACAAAGAGTTGTCCAATGGGAAGGACTTTGACAAACCTGAAGGAAGGGCAAGGGACATAAGCAGGGAGGGAGGAGGATGCAGGGAAGAAGAGATGGATGATATCAAGACAGAGACAGAGTGAGCAGTGAAGGCAGAAGGGGGGGAAAGAAGATGGGATAAAATTGGTAGGGATGAAGGGAAGACAGAGAGAGAAAAGAGGGAGAAAGACAAAGCAGACAGGTGAGGGGAGCTGCACATTTTTCATAAATAAAAAAACACAGAAAAAGTTGCTCTAAAAGTGTCACTGGAGTTGAGGGAAGCTGTCTTTCAAATCAAAAAGTAAAAGGCATAAATAGAGCAAGAGCACCAAGATTCTTTTCAGAGCCACAGACTTTTGCCAAACCTTAAATCCCACAATTCTGTTACAGAGTTGACTCAGTCACTTCAATTCATTCAAAAGAGGCACTTCCATTCATTATAGTAATAAGTGAGATTTCTTTTCATTTCAAAACTGGCTAAAGAGAAGCCACTCGAAGTGGGTAAGTTTTCCACGTTTAACAGACAAAATGAAATGTGAAGTTGTCTCAAAACTGGTGTTGATAATTCACCTAAATGTTATTATTTGTATTTTGGCCGTTACCTTAAATGGATACACAGAGCCTAACGTAGGTCTGTCAAAAAGAGAAAAAGCAGCTTGACACAGTAACATTTACAGGATCTATCAATGAGCTTCAAACAATGATATATGTAAACCCATTTTACAACAGAAATCCTGTTTCCTGTCTCCTTCCCAACTGTGCGTGATCCACATTCTGGTCTTTGTACAGGACTGTCACTGTCCAGGACTGTGAGCAGTGTGAGTATGTGTTCAGTACATGTGTGTATGTGGGAGGCAAGACAAAGCTCCCTGCTTTTAAGTGTGTGTGTGTGTGTGTGTGTGTGTGTGTGTGTGTGTGTGTGTGTGTGTGTGTAATTAGGAGATTTTCATGGCTTCTTTTCTATCATTGTTTGCTGTGAAAGTGCTGCCAAAGCACTGGGAGTATGTGTGTGACATTTTATCATTTTTTACTCTAACACACATGCACACAACTCATACATACACACAATGTAATTAAGAGTGAGGCTTAAGGAGAACAAAGACTAGACATATTTACATCCTCCAACACCTAGAATTGTAGAAGAGCTGGACTTTGACAGCATTTCCTAAAAATCAATGTCCAGTATCCAATCACTTTCTAAATGTGAATTTCTCTGTGGCCCAATTAAAATCATTATATTCCTGATGTAAGCTTAGTTTTTGAGAATTAAAAATTAAAACAAACTTAAGTTAAGCCAAATACTTTAGACTGCATGTTTTACATGGTATTTTGATAAATGACTACCTGTGTTGCTAATTGCCAACTGCTGATAACAAGAAAGAGTTTAGAGATTAAACAGACAAGTTGCAAACTTGAACCCAAATTTGAAATGATACAGGGTATCAGGCCCCATGAAATGACAAAGCTATCATCTACAAATACCAGATAGATGCACCTAAGACATAAACCTGGGTTTGAACAGAATCTGTGTGTGCAGTCACTTAAAAAGCATTCACATGAAATGAGATGATTGTTTGTTCTCCACACATGATCACAATTTTAGGCTCAAAAAACAACTTAATCTTATTCTTTTTATGATTAATAATCACCCACAACAGCAAAACTGCTACAACACACCAAAAATGTCACTATATCAAGCTTTAAGATGTTAGATTGGTCACAAACAGAGCAAAGCAAGATGTTCATCTAGTGAATGGGGAAAAAAATGAAACTTTTATTTCTTATTTGGTCAGGAACAACCTCTGCACGAGAGCACTAGATCATATCCTCTTGGGGAAACAACAACCTACAGGACCTTGTAAACATCTTCAGAAATGCCAATGAAGTTAACAAAAAAGTTGCACATAACCATATTAAGAATTATATCCATAAGTGTGTGAGGATTTTGTGGTTTAAGCTTTGTTCTCTTGTTTCCTTTCTCTACTGTCTTTCCAGCCTACATGTAAATCTTCACTGCCTATAATGATCTGCCAAGCAGGACGGCAGGAGGTGCTGCTAGGATGGCTTTAACACCAGCTATCCACCTCTCTCTCTCACACACACACACACACACACACACACACACACACACACACACACACAGTGGCGGCGGTTTCCATGACGCAGCATGTCTCTGCAGGAGTCAGGAGAGCTCTAAGGGAGGAAATAGGTGACGAAGGGGAAAAAAAGAGACGGTGTGAAGAAGACAGGAGGTGGTGACAGAGGAGAGAGTAAGTGGAGTCCACAGACAGGAAGGTCGAAGGAAAACCTAAAACAAGCCACTGTTTAGTCTGTTGCCATGCTCAAATTTTGTACTATACATCTTGGTGGTGGATATACTTTACATCTGGAAAACAGAAAAACACCTTTTTGCTATATTGAAGACTATCCTGGTGTCACTCTGTTCCTGCTGAATCCTCACTTCAAGTCTCACTCTGTTTTTTTTTTATTGATTTACTGTTTAGCTAACATACACTTTTATTTCCACATATAATGTGATAAAACCACACAAACTGCCACTTTCCCACAAAATCTGTTGAGCTAAAAGAACCTTTTGATAGATTTACATGACTTAACTGAAAAGTTTTATTTTCCTACACCTCCCACTTCTTCTCTGTGGTGTGAAGACATGATTTATTTCATTGCATTTGGCAAATTTGTAATTTCTCTCTCTAAATGGCAACTGTTTATACTGTATCTTGCTCTAACATCTTTTTTTTTTTTTTAGTACAACACTTTATACAAAGATAGATAGATAGATAGATAGATAGATAGATAGATAGATAGATAGANATACAAAGATAGATAGATAGATAGATAGATAGATAGATAGATAGATAGATAGATAGATAGATAGATAGATAGATAGAACCACAGCAAAATGTTGTGGTTGACAGTTGCTCTTTAGGATATACTTTAAAAGGATCCGAGGGAGAGTGACATTATTAATCTTTTTTTGTGGACTCTTTTTTCTTCTTGATGATAAGCTGAAGAAGAGGATACTATATGGGTGGGTAATATATGAATATACATCCGGTGCATGATTCGTCTGAAAATTTCTGGGTAGAATTACTTTAGATTACTTTTGATGAAAACGTGAGAAAGAGAAGGCTCTTAATATATTTTAGATTTCTTTGAACTAAATATATTGCAGAAAAAAAAAAAGATAATAAAAAACTGTTGTTGTGTTTCCTGATTACTGAGAGGAACCAACATCCCCAAGCAATATTTTTTCCCCAGAGGAAGCCCTCTGATGGTGGAGCTGTATCTTTTAAAGTGGAAGACGACAAAGACTCCTCCTTCTTGTTTGGCTACAGCTAAACTGATGGGATGCTACACCTGTTAGCCACGACAATGCTACTGCAGGCTAATGCTGTGCTTCAAGAGGTCCTGGCCCATTTAAATCCATTTAAGCCCTTTTCAAGGCAGTATTACGTGACAGCCAACGTTTGGAGAACAGCCAGGCCTGGTGTCGGTGTCTCACAGCAACAAAAAGCCCCAGGGTGGCATCACAGAACAGCTGATGTTGTAGCAGCGAGCAGTGTTAGCCAGCTAGCCAAGGAATGCAGCGGGACTGGGCCAAGACCAGGCCTGTGTGTGTGTGTGTGTGTTGCTAGGTATAAAGCCATAACAACAGTCTGATGATTGTTCTCGGGTGCAAACCGTCTCCTTGGAAACTCCATGAGAAAGACAGAGATAGAAACACAGAAACTGAAACAGACTAAAGGTGCACGAGCATTAATGATCTAAAGACTCATTAGAGCAATGTAGGAGAGACAAGAAGAGCAGAAGGCAGAGAACAAGCAAGTAAATATCTAAATAAGTCATTAAAGTTGATTACCAAAATACAGGAACAAGAAAGCTCAGCATGACTCAACAGAAACTAACCTGACAGGACTGTTCCCTACAATAAAAGGGACATGTAACTTCTCTGTCTCTTTCCAAATTGTGCCAAAAATGATCTCACCCCATTCTTAGATGTAATTTGGCCTCATTATCTTTTTCACCAAATGAATAACGTTGAATTTCGTTCTATTTCAACTTAATGCTTCAAAAGCTCTTCCAAAGAAAAGCCCAACCCTTACACACGTGTTAAGTTACACAGTTATTACAGTGCAAGTTGAATGTCTTCATTCAGACTGAAGGAGCACGGGCATCTTTTAGAGATGCTATCCTGCACTGAAACTCAACAATAATACAGAGAGAACACCATCATGCAGGCCACAGAAACACCTCACTAAAAGCAGCCTGAAAACCCCAGAGTGCACTGCAGCCAACACTGCAAGATGCTTCAAGTGAGGGGCACATTTATCACTTGTGGTAAAATCTTAAGACTTTCTTTTTACAGACACAATCGTTAAAGAAAGGGACTCACATTAAACAAGCTTATGGTTTTACAAAGCTCTGCGTAGTGTTTTGTGTCTGATAAACCTTCAAACTAAAATAAATGCATTCTGCATTCCTGGATTGTATTTCATTATATAATTGGTAGTGTTATTGTGAAGTGAAATACCAAAAGAATCATTTTTGAGTGGAGTTGTTATTCTTTACACTGCTACCTTCATAGAGTGAAGGATGTATTGATTTAATCTTCATACACAAATCAGCAGTTTACATAAGACAACATACCTGCTCAAAGTCTATGTTATAGAATGTCAGCAAAGATAAGATTTTCAGTGGGTTTTAAGTTCATCTTTACTACAATTTTGTCTTAGCTTTGCTTTGTTCCCATAGTGCTTGAATGTGCTTCTGTGTTTTTATTCTGGTGCTATAGACTTATTTTAACTGTATTACATCTGCGCCTTTACAAAGCAAGCACCTGGATCTGACCTCTCTTATTTACTTACTCTCACTTACTCTCTTGGGTTAGAGTTGTCGTCAGTAGACACACACCAAATTTACTTTTCAGATGATTTATTTATTTTTCTCACAGTTATTATTTCAGCCACGATGTGGTTACTGATGCATAAACTTGCTGAACGTCCTTGAGTTGTGTTTCTCATTTTCAAAGTGGAAAAACACAAGGCCTGTTTAGAAAATCTAATTACTGTTAAATGATCAAATGAAATCTGTTACTGAATAAACTGCACTTTCAGAATCATGCTACATTTGATTTATCGAGGGGCGAGTTCAGAAAAGCTGTCCACTCGGTTTAAGAGGCAATAACTCGCTTTGGCTTCTCTTCCTGTTGTTGGACAGATGATTATTTGTTTTCCAGAGAAAGTAAATTGTGACGTTTTACACTCAAACATGTAGGCAAGATTATGGATCTCTGTTTTGGATGAAACTCCTCAATGCCTATGAGCGTGACACCAGGAAGATTTCAAAACAATTTCCCTTTTCCAATCACCACTGGCATATGGGCCCCACTAATAAACAGTGGGGATAAGGGACAGTACATCTGAGAAGGAGTTATGGTACATGTCTGTCTTCTTGATCCCAGAACACTGAGAGGAAGACAAAGCCCTTGGAGACAGGACCAGACACGACAGAGAACAGATGGCCTGACACACACAAACACACACACACACACAACTGAGACATGAGATATAAACACGTACTGCGTACAAAGACAAACACACAGGCAACGTACTGAGACAGGAATGATGTACAGTATATATATATATATATATATATATACACACACACACACACACACACACACACACGCACACACACACACGCACACACACACACACATATATATATATATATGCACGGACAAATAACGAGAATTCACACATACATCCACACACACAAACACAAAAAAAGACAAATAATATGATGCATGCAACAAGAACACACCACATTCACAGATGGGCTTGTTTGTCATGGAAACATAAAAATTTCCAAGCATCTAGTCTACATCAAGCTGCAGTCCCTATCCCACAGCAGTCAGGTAGAAAGACTGAGAAAGAGGCAGTGTTATAACACAGAGTCAGAGATAGAAACAAGAGAAATGAAGAGACTATAAAAAAACCAAGGAAAAACATGCAGAAAAACAGAGAAGGAGAGGGAGATAATATCAGAAGGAGTGAGTAAGGAAGAGCAAAACTCCTCTCCTGTCCTCTGTTATCATCTCTGTTCATTGATCATATTTACTTCAACAGGAAAGTACCGTTGGCTCTGCGATGCTGAGCTCTGGTTAAATAAGGAAATGAGAGAGTCCTGCGTCATCACTGATAGTCACTGTTTGTGGGTGAGAATCTTAAAACATCTCTGCCAGATTGTATCTTGCAAGTGAGGTGCAAATGTACACGATGATGGGTGGAGAGAGACAGAGAGAGAGAGAGCGAGAGAGAGAGAGAGAGAGAGACAGAGAGACAGACAGAGAGAGAAAACAGGGGTGTGCAAACCATAAACATTTGTTTCTAGGTGCCTCTCCTGGTAATTTGTGAAGTGATTGTTGTGACTGCACTGATTATTTAATGTAAATAATTAATCTTATATTGGTGATGACAATTTAGGTTTTAACATAGCGATAATATTATAATATAATATTAATATATAATATTATATAATATATTTGTCATCTTACTTTTGTCATCACTCGGGGTATCTGAGAATGAGTGAATGAGAGAGTAGCGAGGAAAAATGTGAACTGTGGTTAGCTCACTCTTTGTCTCACTCTCTCTTACAGGGGGATGTATGATGAGAAATGATGATGATGAAAAACGTATGATGAAAGATGAGCACAGAGCCCCGGCACCAGCAAACAAGTTGGCCGACCATGGCACGCTGCACAACTTTACAAAACATACAGCCAAATGCAAACGGGGAAAAACAGGAATCATAGTCTATTTTAATTTCAAAAAGACCTGCACCTGCACACCACTGTGGGTAATGATGGGTTTCCCTAGAAAAAGCTTTGCAGCAGAGGGTATTCTTCACTGCTGGAGACATAATGTTAGTAAGAGCACAGCAGAACACTGTTGTCCAGAAAATGTAGACCAATTATGGTAAACTACATCTTAATGTCATTGAATTCAGTCATTCTCATGCTGGCAGGAGACTGTAACATGCTTCTAAGCATTGTAGCTTTACCAGTTTTTCAAATAATAAAGCTGCTTACTCTCACATACTTTTCTCATCTTTTTTTTGGAATGTCAGAGACCTTTATCAAGACTAGCTACCTTAACCACTAAGTGTGTGTTTCATGTCACCATTCAGTGGATGGCGAGTAAATGGTTTGGTGCACAGTGCACTGGAGAAACAGCCTGAACCGTGACATTCCTATGGTCAAAATGTTGGCCCTTAAGGATGTATGTACGACGGTATTGCATGAATGTTGGCTAAAACTTCTGATTTATACAGGTCAAACCTCAGTCACATACACAGCATGATTTCCCGTTCAAACAGGCGATCTGACTTTCTTCCTTTTACAAGCTATTTTCTCAGAACTCAAGGTTGCAGCTGACACAAAATGGCAAAAACTTCAAACTCCTAAAAGTAAAAAGTCAATCTTCCTGGATGTACAAATTGATTTTATGTTATAGAAATGTTAACAACAGAGTGAGGTTGAACCTAGCTGTATAGAATTCCTACCAAAATGTTATAATCCCTCAAAGTCATAGCCAGTTTAGTTATCACCAGAGCAGCTCCAGGTTTCATCCTTTGATGACAGCAGGAAGTCTTTGTCAGGTGGGTTTTCTAGCTCTGAGAAACGTTCTGTCATGTTCGATTTCTGAGATCACAGGAAGGAGCCGAACTCTTCACATTTTACATGTCGCTTTAGTGCTGCTTTCAGTGTGCTGAGATGTCCTGTTCGGGTATTTTTGATGGTTTTCATGTGTCTTGTATGTTGTACATTGACATGTCAGTTGGAGTCTTTTTTTTTTTTTTTTTTTTAACTATGTAGGATTCTGCTGACATGACCTCTGACCTCTATGAAGAAGACTTGGGGCAACCTTTAAGAACCTATTAAGTGTTAAACTATTATAAATGTTATCTTTCACGCAGGTGAACTGCTTCTATGCACATAAGAGCTCAGACAAAAGGAGGATAAATTATATTAGAGAGTACAATTAGTCATCAGAACTCATTTCCATTCAGGCTCTCAGATATTAATCATGTACTGTAATTCTTCAGTCTTTTTTTTTTTTTTTTTTTTAACATAATGTCATTGCAGGAATATTCAGAACTTTTTAGATCTGGATACATATAAACAAACATTACGTAAGACTACAAATCCACCCACTTGGCGTCCTACATATAGAAGCTATTCACAGCGGAGGAGTTTGTTTTTAGAGGACGCCTGAAGAAATGGAGGGCTTCTTTTCCATTTTATTCACCTACACAAACATACACTACACAACATCACAACTTTTGTGTTTCCTTCCACATGGCACAACTTCATTGTGGTTATTTTGTTTTATAACAAATTACATTTTGTTAGTTTTTTCGTCTTAAACCTGACATTTACATTTATTGGTAACACTTTATTTTAAGTCCCGATGTTGAGCATTTAAGATTATAAAGCCGTCGTAAACACATAAATGCATATAACTCCTCCTGTGGAATGAAGGCTCGTATATAAACAGATTACGATATAGTAAAAACAACAGCTGCACAGTTGAACAGCTGCATTATAGTGTTTATGCTACATGCATTAATGCTACATAGGGGGACTTAATAATATTAAAATTTTCACTTTTTATAATGTCACTGTTCGGGCAAAAAGATGCATTTTCTACACATAAAAATACAATTTAAGAGATAAAAAAATCAAAGCTCATTTAATATTTTCGGTCTGTATTTTATTAACCATGTGGTTTCCTATAATCCCTTAGAGAATCACAGTTTATGTGATCTTTATGTTACAAAGCACTTTACATGTGTGGTTGTCACCTTTTTCGAATGGCTTAGCATGGTTATGTAATTTTGGACTCAAACATTTCCAAAGCAAAGGCGAAAGATAACCTGAAGGGAGAGGAAAGGGGGAAACACGGCGTTTGATCCTGACAGCGCACCCTGGTTCTGCCACGACCGACAGCACCAGCTCTCATCAAACTGCCACTGCTCTACTGTCCCGTGAAGCAGCTGCATCTGAGAAAATAAACTAGGGAGTGTTTTTAGGATGTCAAGAAATATGACTTTCTGGGCTCTGCAGACACATCGGGGTGCCACCTTTCAAAACAAGCCAGTCTACCTAAATTAATGCAGATGAAGAAGTAAATAGATGGGCAGAAACAGGCATTCAATTTGCAACCATGGTTCTGCATAGAGAAGCTTTGGTATCTGTAGCCCTGATTTAACCCATCAGTCAACAAATTTCTAGCCCTGCTAACATGAACCTGGATTATTTCCTGACAAACTCGAGCTCTCAGCCACAAAAAACAGTTACTCATAGCCTTCACCAAGCCAAACATGTCACTTCTGCTCAGTGGAAAGTAGAAAAATAAACCTCACTCATCGCTAAGTGATGGAGAAACTGCTTCAGAGCTGTAAGTCTTTTTGACTTTTATGAGAATGTCTGCGCATTGAAATGTTAATTTGCACCTCAATAGTCAGGCAGGTGGCTTGTCTCGTGTTGACAACTTAAAAGCTAAAGCTTCAATCACCACAGCGGCAGTGTGTGTCCATCAACAGTCTATCAAGAGTCCTCAAGTGAGACATTGAGCCTTTATCTCCTTCTTCACTTCAAGTCGTTCTGGATAAGGGTTTCAGCTAAATTGCTGTAAATTGTCAACGTTAGGAACAAATATTTACATACAGTTCATCTAATCTGCAGGCTCAGTCTCCATTTATTGTCTTCAAAGTGTCTTCTGAGCATCACATGATGTCACGATCGGTAGCAGGTAATGGATCACTTCTAGCCGGACTGACAATCATTATCATCCATCCTCATCTAACCAATGATGAGGATTGGCAGTGACAAGTCTCTCTCTCCTTTATTCTACCAGCATCTCTCGCCCAGCCGCTCATTAATGACAAAGATTAACACTGACAGAGCTGCTCTCTCTCTTCAGTTTTACCATCATTTCTTGAGCCTGTTTTCTCTGCCTTAATATTCACAACTTTCGCTCCTTTTACTCAGAAAAAAACTTTGAATTGTGACTGTCAGACTCTTTTCATTTTTGACAAAACACAATGAGGCATTTAGCAACATTTAGTGATGGCTGTACATCATCTTGTTTCAATGTGTCCTGTCAATAGTTACACATTTTGTTGAATTAATTAATTTATATTTATTTAGATATTGAACACATACAGTAATAATACAGTGAAAAAGGTTGGTGCAGCCCCTGATTCTGTGAGTAGTTGTTGTAGATTCACAATTATGACATTACTCTGAACTGAAATATCACTTCACATAACAGCAGTGGGTGGGGGGGCTTTGTAAAATGCACTGATCTACTGCATGCCCTGTTGGAAAATGATGTTAACTGACACCAAACCATTTCAGAAGTAATGCGTGGAGGCACTCTGGATTTGACACCACAGACACAAAGATCTGATTTGTCCAGGGGTGAAGCGTTGGACAAACCCACCTACTAGCGCAGACACAGAGATGTCAGAGAAAATGCCGACTCCACAACACAAATAATGTTTCGCCTGTGTAGGTTGCGTTTAAAAAGATCTTAAGGTGTTCACTGGAAATGGCTTTTCAAGACGTCTTCTGTAGTTGGCCCTTTTTTCAATGGCCACAATGTTTCATGTTGTCTTCACTCTTAACCATATGAATCACATAGTCGCCCTAGCCCCAATGTGTGGTTACATTTTTAAGGAGGATAAAATTATTTCAAAGTCCATCCAGTTACTAGTATGATAGTAACTTCTGTTGTACCTCTCAGGATGTTCTACAGTTATATTTTCCATCTAAAATATGGTGATTTGTTAATTACAGAAAAGCTGATAGGAAGTCTGCATGATTCACACTGCTGACATGAGTATAATATCAAGTCTCACTGAATTTCCTCCTTCACTCTTATGGTTTTATTGTTTTCCTCTCTGTCTGTCTCTGAGTTATGTTCCCCTGCTGACAGATTGATATATCACATCAGACCTGCTGGGCCGAACCGCGGTCAACTCCTATTAAAGATTTTACCCTTGCATCTGACACTTTATCGGCACTGATCAACAGACAGAAAACATATGACATCAGTGATGATGGACGCATGAAGAAAAGGTGATACGCCAGTGTGGAAAGGATGCTGACAGTAGCAGGATGAAACAGCATTTTCTTCAGGTTTCAGCACTCTTGATGCTTCAATATATTATTTAAGATCCCACATATACACAGTCATCATCAGGATGAAACCAAAGTGAAACAATATTATCCTGAGATTTCAAACTTTTAGAATGTCTTGCTTGTTTTATTATTTAATTTAGCCTTTGCTTATGAAGAGACTGTATATCAAAACGCTGCCT
Source organism: Rachycentron canadum (assembly GCA_038496675.1). Taxonomy (NCBI): domain Eukaryota; kingdom Metazoa; phylum Chordata; class Actinopteri; order Carangiformes; family Rachycentridae; genus Rachycentron; species Rachycentron canadum. Next base: position 11,221,295 of record CM076660.1, on the reverse strand, counting down.
CAAATAAATTATTGAAACATCAAGGCTATGAATGTGCTGACTTTTGTCAGCATGGGTTCTCATATGGACACACAAACAAAGACATAGGCATATGTTCAGCCAGTGAGCTGTATTTGAACACTGCAAACACTGCAGGGCGTACACCCACCCACGCACACACAAACACAAAATGTACCTAGCTCTTTAAGCAGGGAGCCGTTCTCTGACTTCCATCTCTCCTTTTTCTTCTCAGGACTACTCTTCCTTTTCTCCTTCCCTTTCTCCTTCACTCCATTCTGCTTCCTCTTTTCTCCCTTCTGGGTTTTCTCTGCAGGGAGACACAGAAGATGGGCTCAGGTTAAGGATTTAGTTGATTTATTCAATTTAAGCTTAAATCAGGTGAAAAGTGTCACTGAGCCTAGGGAGGTACTTTCTTCCAGGTGGAATTTGAGTGAGAAAGTAGCACATAATAGATGATAAAGTTGCAGAAATACAGTGCAAAATGTTTTTCTGATTATTTGTTGACATTTTAGCAAATGATTTTCTGACAAATCAGCTGATAGTAAAAAGTAGTGTTTGACATTTAGATGTAAATATAGCTTAGAAGACAGATAGTTGCCAGAGGGAGAATTAAAGAAGGAAAAATAGTAAAGACAGTGGGAGTGTCTCTGGTGCACTTTAAGGCCTGAGGCACACATTTAAGATACACTCTTTGATTGCACTGAATTGTGTTGTTGTGCCAACCAGAACTTACTCTTGATGTTTTGAAAGATGTGCATAAAGAGCTTGAGGGTGCTGATTGAAAACTGTTTTTACATTGACATCAACCTGGGTGAGCACCCACCATAAATAATCCTCAAAGACAAAAGAGCCAATCTGTGGAAACTGAAGTCTGACACTGTGAGTTCTTCAAACTACCCAACATAACAAAATAACAGGTAACAAATTAGTTTTGTTTTGGTTTTTTTTTTTTATGCATTTTGCTTTGCAAACTCAGACTTTTATGCCTAAGGAAGATGAGTATTCTCATCCTCAGGACATCAGACAGCTGGTTCTTTAAGATCATCAGATAAGAGCTGAAAATGACTTCATCACAAAGGCATAAAACATTCAGGAGATCACAGCCAATTTGTTTTATTTCCATTGACAGGTTATTACATCGAAACCTGTGACATTTTTACGTCTTATACTGTATCACTGTGTCAAAATGTGATTTACCTCCTGATGAGGTCTGATTATACAACTATAGTTTAACTTCCATGTACATTTCCACTTCTCCTCTATCCAGATAAAACTCCTGTGGTGCATGTTAATGCATGCTGTAAAGTGTTTAGTATTCTACTTAAAGTTTGAGAGTAAGGCTGTCAGATTTAAAGCCCCTGTGGCCTTGATGAACAGCTCAGTAAACCTCACAGTTAAAGCAGGAAAACAAAGCTAACTCCTGGGTTTCCTGATCATCCGTGTGTAGCTGCACAGTGTTGCCTATTTTTGCATTTCTCTAAATAAAAATCAAACACTGTAACCATTCAGACTCTTTAAAAAGAAAAACAACAAAACTGCAGCATTGGCTGACATACCGTCAGACACTTTCTCTTTGGAAAGAGGTCGTGCACACATTGCTCACGAGCCCATCAGTTGTTTGTGAGTCTTCAGGTGTGTGAGCATGCCGACAGACACACTGTATGACATGTAACAGAGCCCTGCAGAGTGCCTCCCTGCTGAGAGCTGTCCTCTCACTCCAGGAGGGCTCACTCACTCCCTCCAGCTGGGAGTATGGCAGGTAGCACAACAAACATTGATATGTACACACGATGAAAGATAAAATAAGACCAACAACTGACTGTGTAATTCAGTCCAATGCACTAGTCTTACAATAAACATCCATCATCACTTGCACTTTGCACTATCAATTGAGCCATTAAATAAAGAGCAGTTTTGCAGGTTCTCCTGATAATTATGAGTTAGTCAAAATAAAACAAAATAGAAAAAATACTGTCAAATTCTAATAATATAATCATCACAGATTATTTTATAATTAATGGTCAAAACTGTGAATAATTAAATGCCCAGGCATTGTAATTTACAAGTTTATTACTATATTTTTATCCTCCCAAAAGTACAAAACTCAAGCTTATTGGTTTTCAATTATAAAAAACATAGAAAGGCAGAAAATCCTTATATTGGGGAGGCTTCAGGTGGATAATAGGTTGTTGTTTGTTTGAAAAGTTTATTATCAAAATAGCTGCTGCTTAATTTTCTTTCAAACAATTAATCAACTACTTGTTTCAGCTTAAAATTTAAGACCATTATTTTTTTTTACCTCATGAACTGAAAAACAGACTCAACTGCATTTAACAGATACACACAAAACCATGCAAGTTTAACACATTTGCACGCATAGACACACAGACACACACACACACACACACACACACACACACGCACACACACACACACACACACACAGCATGTAAGAAATGACGCAGTCATGCACAGTGATGATCACTCTCTGTGTCTCTTAAGCCCTTATTGTTAGGATGTCTTGTTGTAACTGTCTCCTGCTGTTTACACAAACACAGAGTCCTGCCTGCATGGCTAACCAACTCTCCTGTGCATCATGTTCACAGATATGTGTATATGTGTGTGTTTATGTGCTTGTGTGTACATTGATACAGCAGGTGGCACCTCCAGGCTCATTACAGCAATACTGAGGTTCAGAGGAGCTGAATTTATTTGTTCATGTGTATGTGTGCATGTCGCAACAACAGTCACTCTTAGGTGAAACAGCGGTCATGGATGATCTGACTCCTGCAGCTAGTTAGACACAGTGGCGGTGCTTTAAGCTAAATGCTAACACATCTTAGTTCAGCATTTAATCTAACTAACAGGTATATTGGACAAATTGAAATTGGTACCTGCTGAATGTGTTAGATGAAAGGTCAGAAACTCAGCAAAGTCATTACAATTTATCCAGAGGTCAACATTAATGTATGTAGCACATATAAGAGCAATTTATCCAATCATTTTTGAGACATTTCACTCAAAACCACAACCTCATGGTGGTGCAAGAGGATAATTTTAAATTATACTAATGACTGCTAATCTATGTGATATTTCACAGGATAAGCAAAACCTTTGAGCTGCTGGTGCTGGTGGCGCTGCAGGAAGTCAGAGGGTCAAAGCCAGAAAGATTTATCCTCTATGAGCCATGAATTTCTGTACAAAAATTTCATCTTGACACGTCCAATAGTTGCGGAGTTAGTGTTGGACCACTAGCATGGCAAAAATAAATAAAGTAAAATCTATGGTATTATACTATAGCTGAATTGTGTGTGTGTGTGTTGGTCAGTACAGTAGATGCCAACACTGCATGTGTGTGTGTGTGACTGTCATAGCCAGCAGTAGGCTGTCCTCACGCTTGCTTTAGCATGGAGGAGCAAGACATGCATGAATGAAGCTGAGAGAGACCAGAGACAGATTTCACACTGGCTCTGTGTGTGTGTGTGTGTGTGTGTGTGTGTGTGTGTGTGTGTGTGTGTTTGTGTGTGCGTGCGTGCGTGGGTGTAAGAGAGAGAGAGAGAGACAGGACTGAGGCAAAGGAGAGACATTGTGAATATCTGTGTGCACTGTATGTTTGTGGTGGCCTCAATGTTTCCATGTTTGTTAAGGGATATTTATGTTTTCAAAGGGTTTGGCAGGTTATGTGCTTTACCTCAATTTCAGAAATAAAATGTAAGGTGAAGTGGGAGAGTAAATGCTGAGGAGACATTATGGAAAGTGACAGGGTGCTTGCTAATTAGGAAGATGAAATGGGCTGGAATGAGGTGTGAAAAGTGTGGATGAATTTTATTTCCAGGTTCATGACAGATCATCTCCTGCGTTAGGAGGGGGGCTCCAAAATGTCTTTTTGTAAAAAGTTATGTGGAGTTAAAATTGCAATAGTTTGTGAAAATGCACTAAACACAGGGGTGGCTGTGGCACATTTTACACTAAAGCAGAAAAATATCTCTTAAGTTTTTTTTACATGAAAAAAAAACAAAAAAAAAAACTACTGCTCATCTTGAACCTCAAAAATCAGCTTTGATTTAGGTCCAGGATTTGACTCCAGCTCACCTACAGATGAAAGCTGTTTAGTTTGTTTTTAGTACAAAAGGTTCCAGTGTGCTATTTGATGTGCTTTGCACTTGTGACTGTCAGTATCAAATCGATAGACAAATGGAAGCTGGATTGCCAGTAAATCAAGAATAACCCTTTCTGACATCAGGAACTTCTCCAGGAACCCAGACACTTTTCAAGGAACCTAACATTTCTCTGTATTTCAACCAGAGGAACAAGGATCTAAATTTATTGCTGAGCTTTAATTCTGGTGCCATCGGTCTATCTTTCTCAACCCTTGCATTCATCCAAATACAGCAGTGAATTATAAATACCAATTTTAATACACTGAATAAAGGGGGATTTAATGTAGTAAATGCATCAATATCTGGAGGGGTTAACTTTTAGTCAGTCAGTATTGAGATAAAACCTAGACCATGAGGACAATCAAATAGTCCTGGCTACATTGTAAAAATGTGATTAAAAAGCAAAGGACATGAGAAACATTTAAGAAAAAGTGCCAGCCAACACCTCCTGAGTTGATTTCAACAAGACACTTACACCTGGCATTTTTGGTCATCTGATAGTTGTCAGATCTTCCCAAAAATTAAGTGACTGAGTGTGAGCGGGGCTTAGTTCCTGGGACTATTTGGTTAAAAAAGGGGAACTACAGGGTGACCTTGAAACCTGCCTTCATCCTTTCAAAAAGTCTTACATGAGGAATTAGTATAAATGTGAAAGGAGTATGACATGACTGTGTTAAATTTTTTTTTTATGAAGAGGATTTTTAAAAGGGTGCAGTTACATGAACCAGACACTTCTCCCCCTTTTTCCAATTTATTTTATGGCTTTTGCTGAAATTGCAGAGACCATTAACGCCAGGGGATCTTTGAGGGAGCTCCCAGAGGGAATGCTTCTTCACATAGCTCCTACATTGTAATTTCATTTTTTTTTTGTTTTGTTTTGACAGTCAGACCATCTTATCCTCTGATCTCCCAGGGATCATTTTTCAACATTTTTCCCATTTTTCCCTAATCTGATCTTGTTCTTTTATATGTTCTACAGCTTGGAAAAGGAGGAAAACTAAGTCTGGGTATTCAAGGACGCCTGCAGGCTGTGCTTGAACATGTGGAAGCTTTTCCCCTGCAGGTTGTAATCTCAGCACAAATCCAACTATCAGCAGCAGAAACCTTTTTAAACACGTTTTTGTCAGATCTGTGCTTTATTTCCTCTTTTGTCTTTATATTCTGCTGTTGCCTTTCTCTCCATCTCTGCAATATTATCCCTCCCTGCAAACCTCCTTCCCTCCCTAGTTTAGAAGGCGAAACAGCACCAGGGGATTCGTCTTTTTGAAGTGTGTGATTAATTTCCCCTCTTTCTAGGTGCGCTGAACTGCAGCGTGAGTCTGTGTGTGTAGCCACTGTGTCCCATTTCTTACCTGAGCTCATTAGTGCAATGTGAGAAAGTTTTTTTTTTCTCTCCCCTTCTTTCTTTTCCTACCTCTCTCCACCCTCTCTTTTGTCCTTTCACACTCACGTTTTCCTTTCTCTCATCATCGCCACTCCTGTTTCCCCTCTCTTCTTCCACTCTTTCTTTCATCCTATCACCTCCTTGTCCCTTCCTATCCTCCTCTTCCTTGGTCCTTATTTTGTCTGTCTTCCTCTCGCTCCTGCACACAAACACACACACACACTTTCTGAGAGCAGATCAGAGAGACCAATACTAACCACTGTCAGCTTGTCACAGTTCAGTTTGAGCCAGAATGTAAATGCACTACACTTCCTGCATATCAATAATACTGTGTGTGTGTTTGTGTGTATGTGTGCTTTCAAGAAAAAGTCCTAACCACAGAATATAACTGAAACTGTATTTTCTATCTACACAGGTGTGTACAAGGAAGATTAGAGTTAGGAAGATAGAGAAATGAATCAAATGCCTGTTCACCCTGCATTATAAAAAGACCAGGACAAAATTAACAGCAAAACTGACCACAAAGATTTGACTTTGATACCGTTATAAAGGGGAAATCCTGTTTATACAGAACACGGACTGCTTCCTGTGAAGCCAAAGGGCCAATAAAATCTTTGGACAAACACTTTTTAGTTTTTATAGACAAGACTGAGGTGATGTCACCATATTAATGGCATTAATGTCACCTTCAGGATGAACTGTAGGTACTTAACTGATCCCTCAACTTTTTGTCCAGGTGTATGGTCAAGTCATCATTTGACCATATTTTGTTCATTACGGATTTATGAATACCTGCAAAAATAGTTACATTTCCATTTACCTTCTGTAATATTATTTGTGCTAATTAGCTAATGCTAGCATGCTAAGATGGCAATGAGAAAATACATTATACCTATTGTATTACCTAATATACTGACCTAGATGTATAATTAGCCAGCACTAATTAACTAATGCTAGTATACAAATGAGGCAATACAGAAAACATTATACCTAGCAAAACATCAGCATGCTAGCATTGTTCCTGTGGCCATATTAGCATGTTAATGTTAGCGTTTAGCCAAAAGGACAGCTGTTCCTACTCAAAGTTTTTTTTTCTTTAGTTAGAGGCACAGTTTCACTTATGTGCACCAGTGATGGTCATTTTATAATAAACCAACTTCTTGACAATACTTTTCTTTAAACTGGGATCTTAACCATTCCCTATGCTCCACATTCACATTGTTTTTACATGTCAAATTATTTTTACCTTCGGTCTTGCTGAGGTTTTCAAACACTGTGTCGAACTTTTACTTACATTATCATGTTATTTGCTGAATGAAACTAGATGTAGTTTACTTCCTCTGTAATTTTAGCATCATGTAGCTTGTCTGTCTGCATTTGAGACTACAGGGATACTGCCTGCTTGCCTGCCTGCCTTGCCGGTAACATGCTAGCATTCACAAAGCATGACGAGAGCATCTCCTGACATGACAGACAGGCAGATAAACACGACGGACAGACAGGCAGACTGGCAGACAGTGGAACATGACAGATGAACTACTGTGAGAGACAGAAAGGCGGACAGAGGTTAGTGCTTCTGTTTTAGTTGGGTTAGAGGAAAGATGTGTGTTTTCTACATAGAAACAATACCAGTGGGAAGTGAGGGGTGGAAGCATAGAGTTGCTGGTGGATGGTAAGCTCTGGGTATGTGCATGTTTCTGAGGAGATGTAAAACCTTACTCTGCTGCCTGGAATTGGACGTGAGACCAATTTCAGAAAAAGTAAACACTGGATATATTCTTAAAAACACATCCTGCGAGACTGGAAATACTTTCTTAATTCAGTCAGCAATATGAGCCTGTCAGTGTATTGAAATACAGTATGATATCCAACATATTCAGCTTAGCCTGTTAACTATTTGCTTACACATCTTGTACACACATGCTTGTACATAAGCATTTCGGAGTCAGTCATTAAATGTAGTGCAAGTCAAAACTGACATACTAATGGCTGTCCTGAATGAAATGGACAAAACTATCCCACTGTGACCAATATAACTATCTGAACAGCACTGGGATCTGGGAGGGTCTGAAAAACTGTTTCGGTTATATTTAGTGTCACCTAAGTGTCAAATAGCGTCACAAAATCAGTTTGTGTGGCCAGAGGCATAAAAGAAGAAGCAACTAAGACAACTGATGGACTGACTAAAAACAGGGTGTCGGATGAGAAAACCAAGGAGAGCGAAAGAGAGGGAAAATATAACCCTTGGAGGACACCACAAATGACAGACAGAGAGACAGAAGCAGATGGAAGAGAAAATAGGTTACAGAGGAAGATAAAGACAAATGGACAGTGAAAATAAGAGAGAAAGATAAAAGAGGCAAAGGAAAGAGGTAGATACACGGTGAGGGACACGACAAATCATTATAGCAGACAACCTCATCCTTCACTCTCTGCTGCTCTCTCTAACACACACACACACTCACACACCAACTATCCTCTCTAATCTAACTCCTGTGGCAGTGTGAATAGATATGGCCATTTAGTGCCAGCAGCTCAGCTCCTGGTACCTGATGGCAGCAGTCTGCTGAGTCAGGAGCTCTGCACTGCGTGTGTGTATATATGTATGTGTGTGTGTGCAAATGAAAGACAGTGAGTTAGAGAGAGGGTGAAAATGTTTGCAAGATTTAGTTGAGTGCATACATTTTTGTGTGCAGCCATACTCTGCAATGGTGAGCACTACAAATTGAGCACCCTAACACACACACACACACACACACACACACACACACACACACACACACATCCAATGCACAACACAGCCACAGGAGCAGGCTGACAAGAGTTCACCATCATTACCATGCCAGCGAGATATCTCTGGTATTACCATGACAACAAGCTATCACTGTCATCAGCATGACAGCTGCAGGCCACAACTACAAGAACTAAGATGGTTCCTTAACATTTTCCTTGACAAATATAGCTCTTTGCCATTTTTTTTTTCATTTTTAACAACTATACTTAACCATCATCTCAATAACTAGAGTTCACCATTATCACAATAACAGCTTGGAAACCTGGCAACCAATGTGAAACTGACAACTAAAAATCTGTAAGTGTGTAATTGGACTTCAACCTTTTTTTTGGATGATCAAGTAGAGAAGAGTGTCTTGCTTTATTCAGCTGATAAATATGTTCAAGATAAGATTTGTTTTATCTACTGATAATCTAAAGAAAGTTGTAAATACCTTAATCTCGTCTAGACTCCAGGTTGCACTTTTATTTCTGAATGACTTCAGGGTATTCTGATTATTATCCTCCCCTTTGTAGAGAAATAAAACACTTAAGACTATAGTCAACATTGTGATATGGGACTATCCGCTATCTGGTTATATTTAAACAGCTTATTAACATTAATTTGCTAGCATAGTGGAAGGTTTGGTTGGTGTCATCTGATGGGCGGCTTACCCATCGAAGGTCTGAAAAACAAAACAAAGTCAATAAAGTGATTCCAAGTGAGGGAGAGAGTGCAAGCGTCTTTGTTTTCTTTCTCCCTAGACTTGACTGAGGCTGTCCCCTAAAAGTCAATGAGCTGATAAATCAGTCGAGACCCGGAGTCTGAACTTTTGCCTCAGTACACAGAGTAATGCAGGAGCAATGGTGTGGCAGGCTGCAAACTTTATAAACCAAGTCTTGTCTTAAAATGACCGAACCACGAAACTGACAGTGATGGAAGCAGAGACGGAGGGCGGCTCAAGACCTCACCGCACGACTTTTTTCTGTTGGCTGCTCTGATACTCTTAGCTCCAATGTCCGGCTGACATGTCTGTCAGCCGCCCAGCAGAGGAAACACTCTGTGGTGTGGTAGGATTTTGCAGCTGCATGAGCTCTGACGGAGATGCCAACTTTTCTTTTTCTCTGACTGCGTGGAAATCAGATGTTGTCAAGAATTCAATTAACTGTTCATCTTTTAGGGCTGATAAAAGCACAGTCGACTGTTTAGGTTTATGTTTAGGTTTTGGTGACTATTTCTTGGGCACAGTGTAATGCAAGTTAAAGGCTTTCACTTTTCAAAAGGCATGGTAATGATAGTGAACTCTCTGCACTGTAGTGATTACAGTGAGGTGGCCCTGCAGTAATGGCAGCTTGTCTACTTATACATCCAAGATTCTACTATAATGAAGCCTCATCTAAGATCCTCACATTTAGTCTTACTAGATGTAATAATGTGGTGTGGCGTGAAAAGTATCAATAGGTAAATCTCTCTTGAAAGGCTTATACAAAAATGTACCAGAATTTTAAGTTTCTTTCTTTAACTATTGACTTTTAATGGCTCCTTAACTCTGCTCCGCTCACTAAAAATGATTCAAGATCAATATTAAATGCTAAAAAAAAAGCGCTTCACTTAACCTGATCTACCACTGAGATTACAAAGCTCATTTTGAACAGACATCTAGCCAACACAGTAGCATCAACTCAACCATCTAACTTCATCCCTTATGATCTCCAACACTGAGCAGCTGCATGAAATGCATCAAGGTCAGTAATCCGTGTAGAGTGGATAGGAAATCGAGCTCCATTTATGTGGATGGTGTGTGTCACAATATCTGGCTGGACTATTATTTCAGTGTTCTTTGCTGTGCAGGTGTCAAGTGTGGCCTACTGTGCAAAAATGATGACAGGCCATTTCTAAAACTGTCCACCCACCACACTCAGCCAACAAGGGTTTGGATATAACCGTTATACACTTGAGCTTTCCAAATTGTTCTTTTTTGGGGGGGTGGACAATGTGTGTGTTGGCAGCCGTGGCTAGAGATCTGGAGTGGGTGAAAGGTAACAACTTTTTACATTGGTGTCTGGAATTAGAAATATGACCACAGACACACTAATGTTTTCACTGTCTTACCTCCAGCCATGTCTTCTTCTAGAAGTTGTATCTGCAGGTGGAAGATCTTCTCCTGGAGGTCACACAGGGTGTGTTTCATTTTCTCCCTCCGTGTCACCATGTAACACAGGTTACGCACCTAAAGCACAAGACATGACTGTTACAACTGAGGCACAGACACCATGTTCTTCTTCCATCTCGCCCTGATTTAGTGCAGGGACAAACAGACCTGACAGAGAGGAAAACTGAGGCAGAATTATTCCCGAATGGCATGTATATACAAATACAAGCATTTTGTCTCGTTAAGTTGCTTTGTCTTAAACATAGTTAAAACAAATAACGCACTCAAGTAGGGCTGTCGTGGTGAAGGAATTCAATGTTTTAGGATAGCAGCATGGTATGTGGTGTATGTGATATCTTGGACAATGCAATCCTCGCTGTCCACAGCTGAGCCTGCTGCTCTCTACCACTTCTCTAAACACAGTTTTCAAATGTTTCCTAAATATGTGCACTCTTTCTTTGTAAGTGTTTTGCTTTTTGAATCTTAAAAATGAAATCAGTTTTCTCATGCGAGTATCACAGTAAAGGTCTTGTTTCTGTGCTGTAGTTTGGCAGTCGCCTGGAGACTTAGGCTCTGTTCAGACCTGGCATTAATATGCGCCTCAGGTGATCCAATCATAAGCGGACGGCCAGTACACACCTGACATCAGAATGTGTCTCCACGTGCGTCTCTGTTGAACCACCTCCCTGCTGTACATGCATATAAACATGTAGGCTATGTGTTGCTGTTTTTAAACCAACTGTCCAACTGTCCCATCAATGCACTGCGTACAGCTCTACATTAATATAAGGTTTTGCCCATTAAAATAGTTAGTTTTTTTTTGTTTTGCCAATAAAATTATTTTCCTGAGATGTGTGATCATGACCACAAACTGTAAGCGGTCTGTAAGGGCGACACTAGAGTTTGTAGTCTGGTGGTGTAGTGCAGTAAACATGCAAGTACTACAGCCTCTATTTGCTAACACAGTGTTGTGGTTTCTGTTGCCTGAACCCCACAGTGAAAGTTGAACACACGTGAACACTCAACTATGCATCTACCGTAGCTGCTCGGAGACTGCACTGCAGCAGGAAAGGCATGATAAAATTTGTGCGGGTTATGACAGTGGTGAATGGGAGACAGAGCAAATATGTCTAAGACGATTGCAGCGTGTAAAATGCCTGTTACCTTTACCTTTACTGTTTGGTTCAGTCTCATAAACCCTGCAAACACACTACTGATTAATAAAGCAGAACATTTAAGGCAATTTTTTTTATTAGGGCTTCTAAGAGTTTGGGTGGTGGGCAGAAAAATTATGAACGATAATGTTATTCTTCAGCCACTCGATGTTTCATGGATTGACTAATACAGTAGAGAAAAGGTGATGAAAAGGAAAAAAAATCTAATATGTCAAAGATTGGTGTTTTTCAGGATGCTTTAGAGCTTGCTTGTTCCCAAAATTGAAAAGCAAAAAATTTCATACCTGACACTGTATCTGCATTTAGACCATACCATATCATATCACATCACTAGGGACAAAAACTGGATACAAAGTTTGGAAAATGTTCTGGTTAAAATCATCAGCACAGCAATATATAACATCAGGTTTATGTGCATCCAGTAATGAGACAATCAGAAGTAAGAGTCAAGAGGGCACTTCTTGTTTCCTGCCAATAAACTGGATCGCAGAGACGTCTTCCACTCAGACATACAATCCAGCTGAGCCCTCCTGCCTCTCCGTACTAACAAATTACTATCATATGGCTCTATAAGCAGTATATGTGTGTGGATAGAAAGCATAGAGCTGAGAGATAAAGGAATGTGTGAGTGTGCACGTTTTTTTTTTTTTTTTTCAAGCACATATGGATGTTCAAAGACAAGCTATGGTTATAAATGTGTGTGTGTGTGCGTGTGTCACTGTTTTTAATTGGTGGCATAAAAGAAGACAAACAGAGAAGACAGTAAGTAAAGAGGTTGAATATTAGGCTGTAATACAAAGACAGAAATAGATAAATAGAGAGGTAGGAAGAGAGACAAGCAGTGCAGACGACCAGGTAAACAAGATTCAAAGATGATGAAACACAAAGCTGAAGTGCATTCCCCTGGCAGCTGCAGTTGTTGTTAAATGCTAACAAAATTCCTTTATCTACAGATAAAATGATGACAGAGAGTAGATGCCCATATTGGCTTAGAGTGTGACAGAAAACACTATGGGGGAAAGGGATAGAGTTAGTGAAAGAAGAAGCCGTGACCAAAGGGAGAGAGATAATACTAGAAGTAGAAGGGTTGCTCTTTCTCATACCATAACAAGTTTTAACCGAGGGCCAAGATGTGATAATTGTTTGGATATGGAGACCCTGGTGCACATTTCAGACAATTTTTCCTGGAAGGCATTCATAGTGATGTACTTACTAAAAGTGCCAGAAGAAGCCACATACTTAGAGAAATTGCTGGATGCTGATCTGATGCTCAGTGATGTTTTATCACCAGTCAGGGAGTATAACCTGACCTGATATAATTCTCGCAATTCATCATCTCAGTTTTGTTTCAATGTATTGTTGTTGTTGAAATTGTGTATTGTGAAGACTTTCAGTATGTGGATATACAGCACATCATATCCAACACACTCATGACAGCAAAGTAACTGGAGAGAGAGTGAGGTAGGGAGAGAAACTAATTGGGTCCAAGCCAGAGCACTTGAATCCCAAACTAACAAGCCAGAGACTGGATCTTTGCCAGCTGGATTTCTCTCATGATGGTAAATCAGTAATCATGTGTCTCTAACCACATGCGCGTGTGTGCGTGTAAATGTGCATGTGTGTAACACCACTGTGTGTGTGTGTGTGTGTGTGTGTGTATAGACACATATAGCAGGTATTTAAGAGTCAGACCAAACAAGGAAATAGAGACATAATATACCAGGAAAACACATAAGCACATCATAGACTAGAAATAGTGTGTGTGTGTCGGTGTGTGTGTGTGCGTGTGTGCATGTGTCAGCAAGTGTGAGATAAAGAGACAGAAAGAGAGTAGGGGCTGTATGAGTTTGTATTGATGAGACAGAAACAGATGTTTTATCGGTTTACAGTAGATATGTATAGGTGTGTGTTTGAGTGTGCATCCGTACTGGGGATCCTAAATACTGACTATTTATCTGTTGGTCTTGATGGATTCGTCAGCCTGGCCTATCTGACCCATTCCATCCATGTAAGAGTGCTGCAGATAAAAATAGCTGCTCAACTGGGACACAATGTGCAGAGCCTGGCTTTGATTAGGACACTCTGTGAGTATGTATGTGTGTGTGTGTGTGTGTGTGTGTGCACATGTATGTCTGTCTTTGTGTGTGTGTGTAAGTGTACTGTTTTCAAAAACAACTACCTCTGCCTGGACACATGACAGGGGACTGGAGCAGGATGGGAGGTAAAGAGGGAGGAAGGCAATGAGAAAGGAGGGGAGTTAGGAGTAAAACAATACCTCGGTTGAACCTTGCTATTTTTATTTACTTTCTCTTTTTTATCTGACCCACCCTTTACCTACACATTTCATCGATCATCTTTCTCCCTCTCCCCTCCAAACTCTGGATATCAAAGCCAACTGTCTCAGGCAGCTGAGCAGCTACACAGCCTTTTTTCCTTTTCTTATTTCAGCAGACTGAAAATGAACCAAACCAATGTAACATGGAGATGAAACATGAATATTAAATGTCATGAAGTCTGTTCTCTAGTGGAATTTAACTTTTATATTCCACTAGATGTATGAGTAAATGTATAAATAAATTACACACCTGTTCAATAAGAATCTTCTACCTATCCTTTTCATTAATTTATGTAACTTGTAAGTGCTGTATTCTCCACATTTTCCCTCTTTTTTAGTTTTGACGTGTTAAAAATACCCCAGCAATTTCCAAGTTTCAAGCAATGAAGAAACCAGATGACAAAGTATTCCTGCATTGTTTGCTTTGCTGCAAACAAACTTGAGTCAAGCTCACATCTTGAGTGGCACGAGATCGTGTCAAAGGCCTTTATTATAGACTCATTTATGTGCATAGTCTATCTTTACATATACTCACTTCACATTTAGTTTATCTATACATATTTGAATTCCCTGTGAAAAACGATGCATTATACAGAAAATTCTGCAAAAGGTTTAAGGCAAGGCTGAGCTGAAATGGAGTGACCTGAAGTGAATTTGTGTTTCACTTGGCACAAACAGCTCCTGACCTTTTCTCACTGTCTCCTCTGTCTGTCACAGCCTCCTGCCCTTTACCAACTCTCTCCTTTGTCATTCTTTCCTCCACAGTTTAATCCTCCATCCTCCCATCTGTGCTGAAAACTCTAATCTTATCCACACATCTGTACCTCAGTCCAGCTTCTCAGTTCTCTTTAACTCCGTCTGTCTTTCTTTTCCCCATCTCTGTCTGAGTCTATTCATTCATCCTGAGCAGCTATCGTCTCTGAATCAGCAAACACAGCATGGCTCCATTTTTATCCGTCCCATTTAGACACATTAACCCACAGACACAAATCTGAGAATGTCTGTTGGGATGCATTCGGTTGACATTACTTGGCAACAACGGCAGTAAAGGTAAGA
Organism: Rachycentron canadum; assembly: GCA_038496675.1. Classification (NCBI taxonomy): domain Eukaryota; kingdom Metazoa; phylum Chordata; class Actinopteri; order Carangiformes; family Rachycentridae; genus Rachycentron; species Rachycentron canadum. The sequence continues at coordinate 11,206,260 of CM076660.1, read as the reverse complement.
GTTCTGATGGATTAGTCCGCAAAGATCACCAAGTCTGACTAACTTTTCTGGACAAAAACATTTGAAAGCCTCAATTACATATGGTATCTGTCTGATATAGAACCAGTGAAACCAAAGCAAAACAGCAGCTTTGAATCATAAAGCAGAAGTGGATGAGATTTCATTGTTTTTTCCTTATAACAAAGTTAATAAGATGTGATATGGTTGCAATTTGTAAAAGTATCTGTGTTTCTACAAAAGTTAGGAAATGATCATGCATAGATTTTCCAAAGTTATATCGAGAGAAGAGCAATGCTGGTGTCAGACAAGATGAATGAATGAACGATCACCCACTCAAAGAAATTATATAAATTTGAAACAAATCTTTTAAATGTCTTTTATTTGTGACAAGTTAGGTAAGAGGTCAGCGAGTTCATGGCTGTCTGAAGTACCACCTGGTTATTAGCCAATTGGTCAAAATTGATCTGTGCAACATGAATTAAACTTGACAGGTAATTTGCTTTTGGGAAAGTGCGTCGGAGAGGTTGATTTAAAACATATGTTGAGACATAAATAAAAAAATAAAATAAGCAAAATTCATCAATTAATGCAGAATGCTCCATAATATAATATACAACTGGATGTGCACCATAGACCTTCATTAAGACCAAATTCAGATATGCAACAAAATTCAGTGGCTTTTTCTCTGGCCCATCCCACATTACTCTGACAAATTGGGTGCAAATCAATTCAGTATGTTTTTCCACAATTGTGCTGACAAATAAACAGACAGGTGAAAACATAACCACATTGACAGAGATAGTAATAATAATAACTAGTGAATAAATGATAAAACGAACCCATTGTAAAATGGAAGAAACCAGGATGTAGCAGAAAGATCTATCCATCTGCTACAGTCCTGGTACTGGTTCATCCATCCTCTCAACTCCCGTAATCCCTTGACAACTGAACCCACCTCCTTTCTTTCGCATCCATCCATGACACGACATGCTGGAGATAATCAGCATTACGAGTGCATTAACTGTGCTGAGCAAAGCCAGCGCCTCTCATACCACACTGTCTACATCTCTCACTATCTCGCTAACCTTCACACTGTGAGGCTCTCTCATCCTCCCTCTCTCGCTCACTGTTATGTGCGTATTATCACCACCTCTCTCTACACTCATCATATCCCTCCTGTCCTGACAATGAATGTACACAGACACATAAATGATCATGCACAGACTATATGTGTGCATGTGAGTTCACAAACACTTGCTGACTATCATTCCCTCTCTCTCTCCTACACACACACACACACACACACACACACACACACACACACACACACACGCATGCAAAGGGCATGGTGCCCTCCTGCCAGACACCTGTTGATGTAATTAGTGGTTGATGACAGCCAGGGCTCTGCTCTCTCCACTGTGTGTGTGTGTGTTTGTGTGTGTGTATGTATTTACCATAAGTCACAGTGATATAGAGAGGGATAAACTTGGTACTTTTCCATCCAAATACTGCATGAATTTTAAGCCTGTTTTCCAAAAGATCAGCAACACAAATGATCCACTGAAGCCCTTATAACACTGGATACTTTATGGGCAAAAAATAAACTGGTGGATATTTGGCTTTACACTGAAACACAAATTTGACTATTTGAGTGTTTTGTTTTAAAGATTGTTATTAAGACGTGCTGAGGTGAGGGAACTTTACAATTGAACAATCAACTTTCAATTAAAAAAATTTCAGTAACTGTTTCAATTTTGAAAGAATAAACTTTTGACCTGTCATATGAGGAAAGGCGCGGCTGCTACTAATAGGAAACAATGACTGAATTTATTCAAGTAAACCTTGAGACTGTGACACTGAACCTGTGTGATCAGCATCAGCCATCATTCAACTTATAATTGCTGTGTGACACCAAAAATGTATCTGTGATGATCTACTACTGACTGATAATATTGATCCACCTAATGTGACATTTGTGTTTCTTTGATGATGTATTTATTTGATGAATGTGTGTGTGTCTTTCATGAAATCATGAACATGTGTCCGTGTCATGTATGTGTTTTTCTTAGAAACAGACAAATAAAATGTGTGTGTGCTGCTGTGCGTCTGTGACTGTGTCGGAAAATGGATTTCATGGTATTTATTTAAGTGATATGTGACAAATGGTTTTACTGTGAAGACATACTAACAGAGAGAGAGAGAGAGAGAGAGAGAGAGAGAGAAAGAGAGAAAGAGAGTAAGAGAAAGTAAAGATGGTAAGACCACAAAACATTGATTGGTACAAGGATGACTACACAGCTTGTTTTTCATTCACCAGTGAGTCATGCTTCTCAGAGAGGAAAGGAGTAGAAAGAAGCTAAGAAATAAAGGAGATAACAGCCTCTTTCTTTCTTTACTTCTCCAACTAACTTCCAGCTCAGATCTATATTGACCTGACCCTCTCAGCTCCCAGCATATTGACTACAGACCTGTGCTGCTTACTAATGAGCACCATCGACTGTTCATTGGCCCTGAAATACACAGACACAGCTGTGAGGAGGCAGCCCGCTAAAGATCAGGATTATTGATCTTTAATTGGCCCAATATCACCTCAAACCCAATATGGAGAGCTTGGGTTAATTACTAACAAGACAATCCCAACTGGAATAATTAAAGTGGAGTGTGCACTTAAATGCAGACAGCTCGTTATAGAATAGGTTCTATCGTGGGTACAAGTCCAAACAGTCAATTGACTTGTTATTGTGCTGCTCATGTATGTTTCAGTTATCATTTACACTGCTGGGATTATGGGGCTGATATATACTAGAGCATGTTGCTGCTCACCTCTACATCAATAATTTTTTTTTTTTTTTTTTTTTAATCATCATATATACAGTTGTTGTTGTTTGTTTAATAACACTGATTTGGTTTCTCTCAGGTGTTGGTGGATACCAAAAACAGAGCTAAAAGGGGAGTGAACATTAGACTTGGCCAAAACAGGACTCCAAATGAATGCCATGATCCTCAAACTGCTTCTACTACATTTATTTAGGTTTAAAAGTAGAACCTGCTTCATACAAATATAATCATTTAATGGCTTTTGAAACAACAGGACTTCATTTGGCCTGCAAATCACAAAATAAATGCTTACTGATCCTAAGTGGCAAAAAAAAACAATACTGCATCAAACATTTCCATTCTATCAAGTCGATCCGAGATATTTCGAAAGTATATCCGATTTCACGGTGGCTGATAATACTGGTAATTAGCCGAACAGAACATTTCTTAAAAAAAAAAAAAAAAAAGGATGTGGTGTATCCTATAAAAGGTTTTCCTTCACGGTCTATACTCAAAAATAAAACACCCGAGTGACATGGAGCGTCAAAAGCAAGAGGCCTGTGCAACACATCATAAATCCTTTTCATGATCCTACAGGGACAGTTAGATAACTCCCACACTTAGAATCCTCATCTGTCACAACATTACAAATTTATGAGTGAAAATAAAAAGCTGTCTGAGAGACGTAAATTTGGTGAATCTACTGCAGCTGCCTCAAAGCCAAAAAATAAAGTTTAGCTCATGGTTGTCAAATACCTCAACCATGAGGGATGTTTAAAGACACACAATTCCAATAATGATTTATGGTGGTGGGTGGACAAACAAACATATAAAGGGGAGTATGCTATGCAGCTGGATGAAGACATAGAAAGCTATTAGTCTTGTACTGATGCCATATGACACAGACTTTGGTACTGCTGATTGGAAAGTTTATTGATAATGTGATAGAAAGTGAAATCCAATTAGTGACGACAGACACCTACAAGGCTTTGACTCAGCTGTGTGTCACTGGCTAGTTTCAAAATTTTCAAAAGTAAAGTTTTCCATTTGCTTTGTCAAATTAAAGCTAAAGGGAATGCTATTGCCTGTAACTGTATTACACTGTAATTGTAATATAGTTACAGGCAGTAGTGTTCCCTGTAATACAAATAATAAACTAAATTTAAAACATAAATAAAATCTTTTAACATCCACAACACAGCCAATCTAAAGGATGAGTTCCGCATTCTGGAAAACATACTTATTGCTGTCTTTTTGAGAGTTACATAAGAACCTCTCTCATGTCTATAAGGTAAATATTAAGCTCCAGCCAGCAGCCAGCATCCATTAAGACTGGAAACAGGGGAAACATGTAGTCTGGCTCTGTCAGACAGTAATAAAATCCACCAACCAGCAATTTTAAAGCTCATTAATTAATGCATTTTGTCTTGTTTTTTTATTCTGCACAAAAATGTGTAAAAAAAAACAAGTTGTGGTTTCATATGGACTCATGTGGTATGAACTGAATTTCCCAAAATGTTTAACTATTCTTTCATGATATAGATACCAGCTGACGATTAATATCTAACAAGACCCTGGAAATGCTTTAATCATATCGGCCTGGATGAGGCTGATATTAGACAGCTATCAGACAGCTGCAGCTGATTCCCAACACAGTGCAGAACCACAATGCATTAACTCAGCTCTCAAATTGCCGTTCTGGCTACTTGTGTGTCAGAGGATTAAGTTTAAAATACTATTCTGTGTTCATGAAGCACAAAATGGTTCAGGGCCAAAATACATCTCTGATCTGCTACTGCGTTCCAAACCCTCCAGACTTCTCAGGTCAGAAACTGGATTGGATAAAACAAAACATGGAGAACCACCATCTATCTTTTTGCAATGCATACAATGGATTAATATGAGGTGACTCCTCTGACTGAAGACTCAAGACTTATGTTAATTACTGCTTTTTATGAAAGTTGAGGCACATAATTATTGTTATCTATCACTTCATTGTAATTTCACGCTCATCCTCTTTTTAGTGTTATCTAATGCCATATGTAAAACATGTTAAACATGTTAAAAACATCTTTGAGTTTTAAATGTGCCAAATAAACTTGCCTTGACATGCTTTGCCTTGCCAAAGTCTCTTAAAGTCCATGGAACATAAACATACTGTAAAATACTGTGGGTGGAAATAATAGCTGCCATGACAGCAGATCTTGGCAGGAGGAATGCAAATATCAGTGCTGTGAAAGGCAAAGACCTTAAGATGTTATCAGCTACCTGGAGGATAAAGTAACTTGGTGTGAATTTGTTACCTTCTTCCTGTAGTGCCCTTCAGTGGACCCTAAAACAGTTGGTGACTTGATTTCACCTGCTAAAGCCGCCAGTGCAATAACACAATTCACAGAGGGGAGCATTGGCCAATGTGCATCATCTTGGTTCTTTATCTACTGGTCACGACCCAAAATGGATCATAAGCATGTAAAGCGAGTGGGTGCCCACAAGATAATACAAGCAATATCTGGATTCAATAAGCCTGAATGTAAGGGTGATATTAAATTTCTATCTCATGTCTTGCTTATTTATTTATTTATTTCGCTGAACGTCAATGACTTATGTTTTTGCACCACATTGTCTAGAAAGAAATTCAGTTATTGCCCAGTTACACTATTTATTTCAGTCCCAATTGTTCTGCTGGAAATACAAAATACATTACTTCTTTAGTGCCTATGGAGTTAAACTTGGTTAGAAAGGAAATGTAGAACTAAATTTCCTTATTAGACACAAATGATATGGTACAGTGAGTCAGAAGAGTCCTTTTCAGTTTTCAAACTAATCGAACATGACCAAAATTAAAAACAACATTTACATGAAACTGATAAACACTTCAAGTGTTTCTGTACCTTAGTTGTCTATAATACAATCTACAGGGTCCCAGTTTTAGAGCAGAGTTTTCCACAGTGTTTAATATCTTGTGCTCTATTATCAGTGTTTAGTATACTGGTACACAAATCAGATGGTCTCACCTATTCTCCTGCATTAAAACTAGTGTCCTTGTACTTATACTACTTTTGTACTAATCGCAGTACACCTGGAAAATGTCAGTGAAAGCCACAGATCTAAGTCACAGCTGGATAACTTTATTGTGATGCTTTTGCTTCACCTCCAAGTAGAGATCTAAAATAGGTTATGGGTCTATTACTTATGATCTTATGGTTCTCCAGCACCAGCAGTACTAGCTTTGACTGGACCTGAAGCTAAAGGTGAGAATGAATTTGGATCTAGGGTTGATAAAAGTTTAAAAGCAGAAGATAGATAACTCATGAATAGCATATGAGAGAGTCCACATACTGTGGGCAAAGACACATCAACTGGAAACCAGGTAGACATTCAGAGAGACAGGCAGACAGTGAAACAAGAACAAACCAAGAGCAGAGAAAGAAGAGAATGACATGCTATGGCTTGTTCATTGAGATTGTCAGCCATTCAGAAAGACAAACAGTAACCAAATTACAAGACATACAGACGGATGAGGGAAGAAAGCTTTAAGGGCGTTTTAAAAAATAAAAGGAAGAGGGAAGCGAGGACAGAAAGAAGGGCTGAAAGATAATGAAAGCAAGGATGATAGGACTGGTAGGAAAGAGAAAAGGACAGAAGGAGCTAACAAAGGAAGAAGAGAAGGAAGGGAAGAGGAGAAAGTGGGTCAGACGAGCAGACAGTGGAGGCTGCTGCAGCTGGATTCTGCAGACTGAAGCTTTGTGAAATCCTCCCTGATGTACAGCATACACAGCCGCCAGACACACACACACACACGCACTACAATCAAGCACACACTCCAAAGTCTATCACTTCTAAACCCATCCACACACACATATACACAAACTACATGATTTATTAGCTCCTGCTAGTCAGTCTTTGACATTGTAGCCACTCCCACCTGGGATCCATGGCAACATCATTCTCCAATCAGAGCTCAGATGTTCAGCTTTTGGCTGTGTGTGTGTGTTTTCTTCAGATGTATCTAAATAGACTTGTGGGTCTTTACTCTGTACGTTTTTTTTAATATAACTTTCCTTCCCATTGCCCGATGGAAACTCTGTCTCACTTTTCAGTTTTTTTCTTTCTGTGCATGTTCATATTTAAACACAATAAGATTACACACACACACACACACAGTTTACACTCACACTGATGTACCTGCTGGAGGAGTATAAGGAGAGAGTCTGGCTTTCTGCCAAAGCAATAAACTCTAAATAAACCTTGTGACACCAACACTCCTCTCGCTCCTTTCATTCCTCTAAAATCACATACTCCTCTTGTCTTTTTCCATGTGCACGACTCTCCTCCCATCCAGCTTCCTCTTCATCCTCACATCTACATCCACCTTCTTTTTGCTCTCCTGTGTCCTCCTTCTTTGCATGCCCTCTTTCGTCTAGCTCTTGACTATCTGTTTTCCATCCTCTTTTTTCTTCTCCAACCCCCCCGTCCTTCTTTCCCCTCCAACAGCTCCTCTGTCTTTCCCCTGTCTTTTATCTCCCTCCCTCCTCCCTTTCTACAGATTCCTCATGCACTGTCCATTTAGAGATAAAGGGGAAAGGAGAGAATTGGGGGGAGGAAAATAGAGAGCTACAAACAGGAAGACAGCATGCGCGCGTGCGCGCACACACACACACACACACACACACACACACACAGACACACACTTTAATTAAAATGAGAGAAAAGCAGTGTACACTCCACACCATGTCTAATAGCAAATATTTAAAGATCAAATCCCGGTTATGAAAACCTTATTACTTGAGGTTTTATTGGACAAACTGTTTCATGTCAGCAAACAAAACAGGATTTGGGGGGGGATTAAATTGTCTCCAAAATCTCACTTGACAATGTATCCAGACAGCATGGATCGGCCGTCTTGTATGCAGCATGCATAAGCCCTGAAAGGATTAAAGAAGAGACTGGTCTGAGCTTTTGGAAATGTCTAATCCTTCGTGCCACAGCTCCTTAAGGAATCCCCAGTACTGTACAGCATGAGAATAGTCTTCTATTGGTGGCCAGCAGCACTTTGCTCACAATTACTGTTGTACTAAATAATGTTTATCTATATTTGCCATAAACGCATTAGAATAGCACTGTCCCCAAGGCAAGATTTTCATCGTCGACGCAGAGTCTGTTGCATCTACCTGATGCTTCAACTCTGGGTGGCAGTGGCGGCAGGTGGGTTTGGGTGTCATCTTTGCTGTATTCAGGTGCGTGTGCTTTGTTGTTGGCTTGTGCTTTATCATTTTTATACACACATCATATTGCTGATGTATTTTCTTCATTACGCTATACATCTACAATGAGTATTTCTCTTGTTTGTCCTTATCTACAAACAGGAGAAATACACCACTATACTTCAGCTCCACACTATACATTAATTTCCATAGGGATAAATAAAGTATCTAAAAAAAGTTGGTCATAGCTCAGTTCTGAAATCTTCCCACAAGGGTTTAACATGGGCTGCTGCTGTCAGCTGGACATTGTCTGTCTCTTCATTTTTGCATCTGTTCATGTTATCCTGCATGTTCTGACTTCTTTGGAGTCTTAATAATTCAAATCATTTTAGGCAGAATCTTTTGTAAATGTGCACAGAGCCTAGAGGAAGCTCTTACATATTGAACTAGCAGTAGGACAGATGCAAAACAAACAGTCTCTTACAGTGTACAGAAATCAAGACCAGAGGTTGAGTGCCATTTCAACAAGAGATAATACTCGGTACATCTACATCAACAAACAGATGTGCTAGTGCTACCTCTGGAGACAGCATCCCACTATTTGGCAGGTAGTGAAGAGTGGTTTCTCTCTATCCCCACATCTTCTCAGGGGGCAAAATCAGGGAGGAAGTTATTCAGACTAGAATCACACTCAGCAGCAGGAGAAAGGCTTCACGCAGCAAGGAGTAAAGCCTAATTGGCTATGTTTTATTGCCTGGCCAGCCAGGGGTAAGTGTTGGTCTGAGGAATTTGTTTGCAGATGCTACAGGGTGTTCAGCAGGGAAACTTTATTCCATAATGGTTTGAGAGGCTGGCTGGGACAAAATTATAGCATCAGGGAACCTCTGCTAAATTGTGTTCACAGCTCTAAGGTGAAACTGAGTTAGGAAAGTGATGGATTTTGGGCGCTAACAGGGTGGACCCAGCTGACTGTAATCTTCCAATTAGTTTCAATTTATTGTACTCTGGATTTACAGACTGTGGACAAGCTTCCCTGCTGAAAAAGAGCAGCTCAGGTTGGCCGAGGCAGATATGCTGGCAGCTTCTTTGGTCAACTATGTCCATAAAAGCAACTTAAGCAGTTGATCATATTAAATCACTGGTCTTAAACAGTCTGCTCACATCAGTGTCAACACTTATTACTTCTTTTAGCTTCCCATGACTTCTCACCTGAGATAAATGTGTCTTTCAGAGGATGAACTCCATTGCTGCTGTTTTATCATGTTTCCAGAATGAATGATGTTTTGAATATATTTGTCCAAGCAAAAGAATTTTTATGAAGTGACATGGCAAGAGTTGAAACGAGGGGTCCTGTGACCACACAGATCTGACAGTGATTATTTGAGTTCAGCGGATAAAGATCTGAGGAAGTTTTACTTTGTTTTTAACATAAACCTTTATCAGAGTGTGATGTTGAAAAGTAAGAACCAACGTAAGGAGTCTTTTGTAATGATATGTTGAAATATGTTTTCTAGTGTAAAACTGTAACAAACAAGTGAGGAAAATATCTTGTTCCGTCCTGAAAAACCTGATTATTTCTCAATAGCAAAGTGTGATCAGGTACTTAAACCGATTATCTGTAGTGCTTATCCATGCAGGGTCGCGGGTCGGGAGTGTGGGGGCGCCTATCCCAGCTGACGTCGGGCAAGTGTGGAGTACATCCTGGACAGGTTGTCAGCCTATCACAGGGCCGACAAATATAGACAAAAAAACATTCCTGCTTACATTCACGCCTAAAGTGACACTTTAGTGTCACCAATTAACCGAAACCTGCATGTCTAAGGACTCTGGGAGTGAACTGAAGAAGCCAGAGAGAACTCCACAGAGAAAGAGTCTTAAATGTGTCTTTCATTTAAAACAAAGACCAAGGACTCATACTTTGGACCCCCGCTTCACTGAGTTAGAAGTGAATCATGTTTTTTTTTTGTTTGTTTTTTTAGATCACACTTTTTATTTAGATCCTATAATTGGTAATATCATACCCTCAGGGGCAGCAAAGAGAGAACAAATTGAGACTCAAACTGCCAATCAAAGAACAAGAGAAAAGTGTGAAATACTCCTGGACACTGTCATAAGAGAAGTACTGAACCAAAGTCAAAGAAGGCTGGTAGTTTGCAGCAACTTTGGTAAGAGCTTATCAAGACGTAAAACTGTTGCAACAATTGTGTGCAGAGGGTGTTAGCAACTGCAATCAGATTTAAGTTTGTTTAAGATGTTTTTGTTTTTCGGTATCTGTTTTCACTTCAGTTATTGAAATCAAACTGTCTGGAAGGTGAAAAGGTTATCAAATTCTTTCATCTACATTAAAAAAACATAAATGAGGGCACAAAAAACATGCAAACATGCAAAAATACTGGAAACCACAAGTGCCTGGCTTTATGCCTCCGTACTGACAACTGAAACTAGAAATCCGCTCTGTTGCACATTGTATGATTACAATCTGTCCTCTTAAGCTAACTGAAAAAAATCTCAATGTGCACGACTCTCAATATAAAAACTCTAAACCATCTTACAAATGCCTGATGTTGCACCCATAAAGACCCTGCCTCCAATAGATACCTTTTCAAGAGATTGTTTACATAGCAGATCGTAAAATTGCTCACAAAAACACTAAAATGTACCATAAGCAACCACGTTAACATCACTGAACTATGTTGGCAATGTAATAAAGTCATTTCATCTTTAAACTGGACACAGTGTGTACTTGACTATAATGGCAAAGTAGAAAGTTAGATGCAGATTATTATCTTGATTTGCATCAAATTATTATGCAAATCAGTTGTGTTCTTTTTACATAAACCTGGTGACAGACAAACAGACTCAGGGTAAACAAATTGAGTACTGGACTACAAAGTTTTACTAAAAAATACAATGACAGCAGCTCAGTGGATACAGATTCCATGTCCAAATCTAATAAATTCTATGTCTTGCCTGTATGACCCTGCCTGAAATTTTGACTTTCACTCCAAACTTTGTGGAGGCAGAAGTTCATTTGTGTACCATGTAGACAACAACAAATACACACAAAAAACACACAGCAAACTTAGATAAATAGATCTGAGAGATGACATTTTGAAACAAAGACTTGTGGACTCCTCCAGTGGACATTTTGCCTTGTCTGAAACCGGATCTACAGCATCGAAACATCAGCAAAATTTCCCTTTAGTTTCTCTGCTGTCTCTGTGGTTAACGCCACCATTGGATTGCAACATGAAGTGTATTTCAAAACCATCTTGCTTTTAGTTGATTCTGTTTTTGCAGTTCATTCGTTTGTGTTGAAATAATGACCATGACAATGCACTGATATCCAGCAGGTGTAGTTACTGGGAAATCTCTGGCCAATAAATCTGGTGCGCAAACCTCTTTGTAACAAACTGATGTAAAAATCAAGTATCAGTAGATCATATTAAGGTGCAGAACCAAATTATTAGATGTTTGAAAACCTATTTCGGTTTAGTCCTATAAAGTATGTTACTGTACCGTAAAGGTAGCACATAGTATGAAGGTAGATGTCCGTGTGTTCTTTGATTATAAAGCAGGTCTAGGTTCTTTACTAATAGTGCTAAAGTATCAAAGTGCTCAGTCCACAAAGGCATGCACAGCCTGTTTTCAGAAACTGAGCCTTAAAACAATCCATCAGGACTTCTGTAACCTTGTGATGTCACAACAAAGCCCAGCCCACCAGGACCCACTGTTCATCAGTCAGATTGAAGAAAGACTCAGTCAGCCTATCAGGAGAGGGTCTCAGAGCCTCTTTTCTGATTGGTTTACTCACCTGTTGTTACTAAAGCTGGAGAGAGAAGCCTGAGAGAGGAGATGTAAAACTACATTGAAATGGTTTTTAGTTAAAACCACAAATATAATGTTCTTATGGATATTAAAACAAATTAAACACAAAAAAGTGTAAAATATGGGACCTTTAAAAACTGTAATGGTTTTATATGGCTCTAACAGAGTAATATGGCTTTGCAGGTAGTGTAGGTTAATTTAATGACTGTAAAAAAATGCATATAAGTTGGTCTAGTTCAAAACTCACAGTTTCATGCTCATGTCAATTTAGCACCCAAAGCTTAAACATGAATCCTATTTCCGTAAAGGATCTGTACTTAAAGATTTTGTACAATAGCTTTAAATCTTATACATAAAGGATAAAACAAAAAGCGGTATTTGAGTTGACTGCACTGACAGGCTCTCAGAGGATGTTATTAAATTGGGCCTTAGAGGGCGGCACTTGCCATCGAGTTCTGTGAAGTGAGATTTTACGGTTGAGCTGCGGCAGTGTGCTGGCTGGTACCGAGACCCCAACGTAAAATATTAAAGTCCTGGGTCAACTGGGGAGGCCCTAGTATCACTCTCATTATTTATTGACGCGGCCTTATCTGTGTGTAATGCAGGTAGTTAGTCTGTAGTGTGAGTGAGTATGTGAGTGTGTTGTGAGAGACATGGCTGGCATGAGCAAACACTCGCCGCATGAATGTTATGTACCACAAAGGTACACAACGTTCATGCAAGCAAACCACTAGAAATAGACTTGAGTGGTAACCTTAACTACACACAAGTATGGACGTGTGCATAAACACAGTAGGCACCAACAGCGGAAATATACCTAATATTGTTTTTTTCTTAGTAACTGTGTTTAGTTTATGGTTGGATGGATGGATTGCTAGGCTTGTGCATGTGGGTGTGTTTAACTATAATTGTGTATTAAGGTTGTGTGTAAACTTATCAGTGTGTGTCAATGTGTGCATTTAATTTCATGAATACACATTTACACAAGGGTGAGTGTGTTTTCATGCGTGGTTACTGTATGACATGATGTGTGTCAGACGTGTGTGTAGGGGGATGAGCACTAGCATGCATTTATTTCTACATGTGTAAGGGCACATATGCCCAGTGCCAGGTGGTGTATGCTTATGTGTATGTGTGTGTGTGTGTGTGTGTGTGTGTGTGTGCGCTGTCATGCAGCTTTTATTGTCTTATCAAAATGATGCGCATTTAAGGTTTAACTTCATGTGAATTATTTATCCCTGCAGTAGCCTTGACACCTGCACTGGCCAAGGGTCTGAAAACATATACCACACACACACACACACACACACACACACACACACACACACACACACCCCTTACATGTATACAAGCACGCACACACACATGCACACAGTGCAACAACACAGTGCCATGCAGAATTATACAGCCGGAGCAGCCATAAATATTTATACCTCTCCAGCCTCATATTTATTTCATCCAACAGAACTCATATCAGACAGGCACCAGGATGGTGAGGATATCCAGGGAGACAGAGGCAGAGAGGAGGAGGAATTACAGAGAGAAATAGAGGGATGAAGGAGAAAAAAAAAAACCTAAGAGAAAGTAAAACAAGGTGAGAATATTGAAGTTATTTTCATTAATGAAATGAAAAAAGACGCAGATGAATAGAGAGAAAGTGATAAAATAGAAAAAAATTAGGCTATAAAACAAAAAGAGAAAAAGAAGAAGGGAAAGAAGAGAATGAATGCAGGAATGGATTGAAAAAAATGACCCAGGCAGTCAGGACAAAGATGTTATCAAAAAAAGTTAAGAGATGCCAAAAATGTTAGAGGCAGAGTGATAGGAGGTGGGTGGAGAGTTGAAGTCATTCAGGAGTTTCATTGTTACTATCGAGAAGTCTTAACGGCTGCCATTGAGGGGCACAGTTGAAGTTGGCCTACCACGTCATTTAGCTGGGATAAAAGGCTGCATGGCCTGGCCTTTTGCTCTTGCTGGAAAAGATTGGCCACTGGGTTGTAGCAGCCAGGCGGAAAATGTCAGGGAAATATCACTCTGACTAAAAATAAAAGTAGAAAAGAAGACGGAGTCAGTCCACAGATGCTTTGTTTCCCAAGAGTTCAAGAAAAAGTTTCACGTTACTCTTTAAAAAGTCCTGAATATGTACATAATACATATTCCAGAAGTAGCATAAGGGGAGGACATCAAAAATAGTGTATTTTGTGTAATGCAAAAGCTCACCCTTGAAATAGTGGACCTAACAATACCTCTCAAAATAAATTCAAAGTCCTCTTAAAATCCCACAGAGGTTCTGACTGAGCATCTCAAAGCTCATCAAATACAACAATGAGCAGATGGAGGGACCATGACCTTATTCTGTGTAAAAGAATCATAAAACCCACAGGATACAGGAAACCCGAATTGGCACTTACATTAAAAATCAATGGTTCTACACGGAGCAGAGGTGCAGGGAAAGCAGTCTGGGCTAGTGGTACAAGCAGTGGAAGATAAGACTCCTCCACAGACTTAAGACAAGGAAGGACACAGCTAAATCAATGGGGACAGCCAGAGGCATCCCTATGGACTCTCTTAAGTGGCTAGACTGTCAGAGGATCTGGCCACAGTCTTTAAGTCTCAAGGAGGCAGTAGCTACTGAGTGACAAATCATTCAACACCTTGAAAGAGGACTGCAGTGAAGTAGCACTACAGTCTTTTAACACTGTCAAAAACTAGTTTACACACAATGCAACACAACACCTGCAACTCAGCGCTTTATGCTTGTAGCGTCTAATGCAGCCTCAAGCAGAGGTGAGGTGCGGGCTACAGAGGTCTGCTTAGCTCATTTCTTTCTCTCTGCCCACCCCCAGAATTTTTTCACTTTCTCACTTGTACACCAAAACGACACTGGATCAAGTGACATCACTTGAGGACATTTATCAAACTCTCTCTGGAGCCACAAAAATCTTTGTAAAATATTTTTCACACTCCCCAAGACCTGTAAACAGGATCTGATTCGTACTTTCCACTTTCTGAACTCTCAGCTGCTGTTACACATTAAAATGTGAGTGGACCGGACAACAGAAAAACACCAGAAACATACAACAGCAGCTGTGTAAAAGCTGTAACAGCATCGACCAGGACAGGTTTGGTAGATAATATTACATTACACATATTGCATTATACTAGAGGTTTTGATTTGAGCAGGACAAGTCTGATTGGCTGAAACCTTCTCCAATGTTTTGTTAAGACCCAACATGTTGGTTTTGAGAATCTCTAAGCTGCACCAGTATAATCAAAATACTGGTTCTCCACCAATACATCCAAAATACACATACTTTCATTGACACTGGCATAATTAAGTGTTTCTGATCTCTCTTTCTGCCCTGGAAGGCAGCTCAGTGACCTTGTGGCAGAGCATTAGCGAAGGCTGGAGCCAAAGGAACAGCTCTCAGTAAGCTTTGACGCCTTAGGGCTGTGTTACACAGTCAAGCTTAGCATGTAGCATTTTAAACAGCAGTGAACAGGCGGTTTCTAGCATGGTGAATGGAGCTGGAGGCTACCTGAAGGTGTAAAGCCTGTTCTGAGCCTTCAGCTCATACATAATGATGCAGTCAGATTCCTCAGCAGATCAAAGAAGGGTGCACAGGAGTGTTTTCACATTTACAATGGATTTTAGAATTGAAGACTTTTGCTTATTATTTTTAACCTTTTAAAACTTCATGGATTGACTCCTGGTTGTATTAGTGAACTTTTACACTCTTGGCTATGCAATGTAAAATTCTGTCCCATGTCTCAAGCTGTCAAACTGAAGTATAAAGGTGTGTGTTTTCTCAGTAGTCTGACCTTTTTGCAGTAAGTGGTCATTGCCTGTAATGTTTCCTTCTTAACCTTGCCTCTTATTCCCAACTGACTCTTTTTCATTATGCATTTATATCGTAATTTTTTTTTTTTTTTAATAGTTTCGGTTATTATCAAACTAATTTGCTATACAGTCTTTCTTATCCTTTTACCAGTATTTTATATTACAGACAAATATGTTTTTTATTCTAAACTTAATTCACTCTGGCCCTATACAGTATGCTACTGTGCCTTCAAACCATATTTAGCTTTAATGGAGCTAAAAAACAGCAATATTGCATTGCAGGCAGTTTAAGTGTTCATTTCACAAAAATGCATCTAAACTGGGCAAAATTTCAACTTAAAATTTGAATTAATTTTGCCTTATTTTCTTAAATGTAATGTGCATGTGGTGTATGTTGGTGAGATTGCTTCATGATCAAAGGACACATTGTTTTGACTAAAAGTCCAAGATTGTGAATTTGAATGAGTGAACAACAGGAGAACA
Source organism: Rachycentron canadum (assembly GCA_038496675.1). Lineage (NCBI taxonomy): Eukaryota > Metazoa > Chordata > Actinopteri > Carangiformes > Rachycentridae > Rachycentron > Rachycentron canadum. The sequence continues at coordinate 11,190,087 of CM076660.1, read as the reverse complement.
ATACTTGAAATCAAAATATAGGAAATTGGTTTTTCAGTCGTTTAAATTACATTTTACCCCATGAGGATGCAATTTATCTATCAATAACTAAACACAGTAATAGGTCTCAACAATAATTCTTGACCTTGGTGGGTGGGGAAGCTCTCACCTGACGAGATGCTAGTAAATAAGCAAAACCAAGTCATAGAAACAGCTCCCACCTGTGATCACATAAACAAAAACACAAAGCAGTCCTGATATTGTTAACCCTAATTTGTTTGATTTACAATATGAAATGAACCTCATAATATCAAAAGTGTCACTAAATCCCCCTGGATTAGTACAGTTAGTTCACAGCTGGGCTCCTCTGAATGAGCTCAGACAAAGCAAGCGATGTGTTGTGTTTGATCATTCCTCAAAAACTATATCCCATCAATTGAGTTTTTTGATGTCTGGGAAGTGTCGCTGGAGAATCCATCAGCAAGCGCAAGCGCAAACGCAGGCCAAAATTCTGGTAGTAGGGAGCTCGTAAAACTACGGCAAGAACCAGACTGCTTCCCTCAGGAGTCTATGTTACTCTGCTGGTCACTTTGGGAGCAAGCCATGATCTCCAGGTCTTTCCTGAATCTAGAAATGAGACCTGGGTGGCTGGTAAAACACTTATAGTTGCTTGAGATATAACAGTAACCGTTGCTGGTGGACAGAAAACACCCTGTTCTCGGATCTTTCTTAGTACCTTGAAGCATCCTGGAAACAGACAGCAGCCTAAGAACAAGGGATTGTGTGTAGTGAGCCAGTATTAGGTTTGGAGCAGAGCTGTGTGTGGGGAGCCAGGTTGATGCTGATCCAACAGGGTGGGTCTGTCTGCTGCATGACTTGGCCCGTCTGGCCCGCAGCTAGACATCCCCCCCCCACTCCACACCCCCACAGCTATGTGTTTATAAGTGTGTAGGTGTAAGAGGGTGTGTATTTAAGTGGTGCACACCTCTGTCAGTTTTCATGTGGGCGATTATGTATATCTTGTAACCAAGCAGGCACAGCACTAGAGACTGTGTGTGGCTCTTTACATGTCCTTGCCCTCTGACCTTACCTAACATGGTGTTTCACTTGAGATGGTTTCATGCTGCATATATAGTGCGGGAGGGGGTGAAAGGATGTCAAGAGCCTGCATGAAGCTACATCTAAAACAATCAAATGAATGCAATAACAAGAAATTACCTAAAAAAATATATCTCTCCCCACCCGCAACTCTCTCCCTCATTCGTCACTCTTTGTTGTCCGTTCTTCAACTGAACTGTTTGTGCCAGCTAAAAAAAGAGGGATGGTTTTGAAGATAGAAGGAAAAGTCATAAAGTACATTTATACTGTCCAAACAAACATGGTAACAATCTCATCCACAGCTGCCCTTTACAGATGAGAAGATTAACCTTCTGATATCTGAAGGTAATTTCTGTGATTTCACTTCATGTTTGGGACAGTCCATCGATTTTATAACTGAAATTCACTTTACTAGTTATAGGGACATGGGCACTAACCACGCAGCGAGGGTCTAATGAAAAGATGCTATTGAGTTGCATTATGGGAAGCATAGGATACAGAGTTTTTGGCACTTGAGCCATATTAGGGATTAAAGTTAGGGTACCTTGGCCTTTCTCTTTTATGAACTTTATAAAGGTGCAATACTGAAGCTCCTCTTTTTTTTCCCTCTATTATTGAACTGAATAAATAAGTCTTAATATTTCTCATTAAGAAATCTGAGGTATTAAATTCAGAAGAAGGCATCCTGAGATTATGTTGAAGATTTCTGTGTAGATTATAAAATCAAAAAGTAAAGTGATTTTATGCTTTTATGACATATTTGTCCATTACTGATTAGTGCTTTTGCGTACCACTTTAACAACTTGTGCCATCTTATGTTGTGATGGCATCATTTTATTCCAGTATTAATGCAACGATAAGTCTGTTTGATCGGACTCAGCATTTTGCACTTCTGTTCAAAATGCTGTTTTGTAAATGTATTATAACAAATTGTATTTTCTTCTTTGTGTGAGTTTCATAAAAGTGTTGTTTCTGCTTTTTGTCCTACACATTAAAAGCAACAGGCAATTTAACAAAATTATGACAAAAAAGCTGGTACCAAAAGTTGGAACTTGGGAGGGTAAATGAAAATCAGATGTATCCAGAAGTAAACCGAACAAGGGTCAAAGCCATAAAACTGACAAATGACTTACTTAATAATGTGTTCCTTGGATAATTGTGTAGAACAGAGATGACTTAAGAAAAATAAATTAGTCAGGAGAAGAATCCAATGGTTCTCTGTGGTCCCTTCCAACAACAATCTTGGGTAAAAAAAAATAAAAAAATAAAAGGAATTGGAGAAGTTGGAAGTTTTCCCTTGGGGAGTTATGTGGATCTTGGCTTTTATGAATTGTGGATGTGAGTCAACACAGACCACAAAAATTGTAGGGAATCCATAGATGTTGGCAGTCTGAGATAATAAAGACACAAGCAAGCTTCATCTGCCAATAACTTTTCAGTCTTTAACTTCTTCTGATGTGTAAAGTTCCTCACTTTATCCTTTCTCTACCCAGATTTTCACTGCACTGAATGTCCAAGCCTGCAGACTTCTGGTTACAAGGTTGTATATACATATATTTCCCCCGCATCCTTTACTTTGCTTCGAAACTTCCTCTACACACTTTTCAAAACAGAATGGAGCACCGAGGGGGGTTAGCGGAAAGAAAACAAACTGTGAAACTGTAACATGTAGCCAAGGAAAACTAGCTGATAGGCTTTCCACCCCCTCGCCTCGGCACAGAGTGTACCGGCTGAGTTTACCTGACACATATCAGTCCTCAGCCACCCCTGCTGATTCCAAACCTGCAGCTAAAGGCTCAAGGTGTTGCCAATGCTGCCCTCTCTGCAGGTTTGACTCTACGACGTGACTGTCCATACACGTCCCTCCATATCCCTGCTGTCTCACTTTCAGATCATGGCTTTTTCTTCGTCTCCAGCTCTCTTTTCCATAAGTACACCTACAATTTATCACACACCATCCCGATTCTTTTACCCTCCACTCCTTGCATGTGAGTGCTCAGTTGAGAAAGAAGATATATTAAACATACTGTATGTGACATAAAACATATCTTTCCTTAAGTGGACTGTTTCGTAATTGTACTGTCCTGTTCTGCTCTGAGGGCCTCCTGGGTATGGGACTGCTGACCTGCTGGGCTGAGTGTGCTGCCAAGTCTTTACTGTGAGAGAATGTGTGAGAGCAGAGGGTAGGGCACAGAACAACACTGTGCTATTTGACACTTTGCCAGCCTTGGCTGAAGCACAGATGCACTAAGAGGAGGGAAAAGACTAACTGCAATTGTTTGACTGGAGTCATTATAGATGTGAAAACATACAAGAGGAAATGAGTAAGGAAAAGGAATTCTTTCACACCTGCTTTCCCTCCGTCAGCTCTGACTCTCGCCTGTCTCCTGTCTCATGCTGAGCCTTGGCATTTTCCCCTGATTCATCCACCTCCTCCCTGGGCACCAGCACCTCTTCTCCATTCTTTAGCGCCTTCCTTAAACTCCTTAAAGTGCAGTCCTTCTCCTCTACCCCTGTGTTTGCAGAGCCAGAGCCTCCACCCTGCACTTCTCTTCTTTGGCACCAACTTATTTTCACCCAGTTCGAGCACACTCTCCCTGCTCACCTTAACCTCTGCAGACCTCTCAAGCTATAACCTCATCTCAAACGCTTCCTGAAGACCTAGGGAAATAAAAATAAAACATAGTATGAAACATTTAAGTGGACATAAGACCAAAAAAAAAAAAAAAAAAAAAATAGTAAACACTGAAGTACAGGCATAAATAAACACAACCATTCATTTGTTTCTTCTTGATTTAAACAAGACTAACATGCCTGCATTGAATTTCTACAGTATATTTTCTGGCTCGTGTTTTATGATATTTAGCCCTGCACATTAGTTAAGTGGCTAATATTTTTATCAGTATAGATAAATCTGCCTCAGTGTGAACTATGGTTCATGACACGTGGCGTTGCAGTGGTTTGTTAAAAGGCACTTCTGTCTATGACTTCTTCTGCTGGTGCAGGGATTTGCACTGGCATCCTCCTCAACACCATCAGCCTCTGACTCACTCCAGCACCACCACTGTCATTAAACACACACACATACCTACACCTCCACCTGATTCAAAAACACTGGCCAAAAAAAAAAAGAAAATGAAGCACTATTTAGCCACTAACTTACACTATCCAATCACTGTGCCACACATTGTTTCGACACGTTGCGCCCTGATTGGATGAGCGATGTGGGCGAAAGGGGAGGGGGTGGTTTGGGGCGGCACTCAGGAGAGGAGTACAGAAATGGAGAAAGCTCACCAGTGCATTAGGGACAGCACGGTGCAATTCGTTCCATTGGGCACCACTTCAAAGAGGAAAAGGAGGGGGATAATCCTCCCCAACATTAGCCCCTGGAATCTTCCACCACCACCAAAATGCGCACACACACTCACAGACTTACACACACACACAGACTTACACACACACACATTTATCCATAAAAGCAGCAGGCTGGAGGGTTTGGTCGTGGGGTCTGATTGGGTTGGGGTCTAGGGATGACGGGATGCAAGGGTGGAGGGGATTTTTCAATTTGCCAGCAAATCAGAGATGATTGGAATACTCTCTCGTGCACACACATGCACACACACACACACACTCTGACACAAACACAATGCCATACATACAACACACATCCATCTCCACAGAAAAGACCTCACGCTTGAACTCAGAAAGGAAAAAAACGAAAACAAAAAAAGGCAGAACATTTGCACACAATGCTGAATGGATCCCAAATGTAAGAATATGTGTTAAAAATATGGGTCAGCAATCCACGATAGGTAAATCTGTTATGTGAAAGTGAAAAAGAGAGGCAGAAAGAAAAGGAAATAAGAAAGAGGGGAGCGCAGGGGGAAGGAAAGTGAAGGAGACAGATGAAGAGAAAGAGAGCTTGTATATTGACAGCCACTAGAATCAGTAGCGGTGAGCTGTCAACACTCGCTCAGCCGATACGTGACCAATTGATGATCAATCCTCCTCATGGGAGACCTGCCAGCAGCAAACATAATCAATCCTCCTTTCTCTGTCAGACCTTCGAGCGATGTTAAAGAGGAATGCTGTTCGATTTCAAGCAGCCGGAGACTCAACAACTTGTTGTCATCCCCCGAGTTCATACTGCCTCCTAACGTGGCAAAAGCGTCGTCACACAGTGATGACACATTCTCACGTGGAGCCATTAGTAACAAATGTCGCCATGTTTTCATCTGCAACTGCAGCAATGCTTTTCAGGCTAATAAATGCTGCTCTGAAAATGCCTCAAAACAATTATCAATGTGCAATTCCACCACTTTTGGACACAATCCAGCTGGTGTGTGAGATATTTTGTGGCTGAGAAAGCGCTGTTCACCGCAGCTTCAGAAAGCAACGTGCAAACGGACAACATTTTGACACCTTCAACGTGTCTTCACCACTTTCTTTCAGCACTGAGAAGAGCTGTAAATAATTTCCATATTGAGCAACACTTTCACAAATGACATTACAACTGCAAGCGTCACACTTGATTAATGAAGCTTTCCCATCTCTCACGTAAACATGTGGCTCAATCGAGCTCAGATGCTTTGTTGGATTCATTTCATTTTCACATAATCAACAAATACATTGGATCAAACACACAACTTTAAGTAACAATCATATGGCAAAAAAACAAGTAGCTGGAAGGAATGATACAACTGATAACACAATCAAACCACCGTCTCTACAAGCACATAGGAACACAATGCATTGGAGAGATGTTATATCATTAATTGAAACTTGAACATCCTACAGTTTATGTGCATGTTGGCAGTGTTGGATATGGTGTATTATTATCAGTGTCATTTAGCACAATACACTTTTTATATTGAGCAATAACCATCTCTGGAGATGCTGACCAACTGTGTGGTGTTTGCACATGAATATCACATAAACAGACACTAAAGTGCTCAGGACTGATAATGTGGGTAATGGGATAGAAATGTTGATGGATGAATAAGTAAATTAACAATCAGATCAATATAAAAATGTATGATTTTATCATGCTTTACATATTGACAGAACAACAATAAGATATTTACACTCTGATTTTCTTCCCTATGTCTTCAATTGTTTTACCTTTTATTGATTAGATAAACTGAGTAAACCTTAGAGACTGGAAGAAGTGGTATGGTCCACTTCTACAACACACACATCAATAATGGGCGGTCTGGAGGGAGAAGAGTTATGGAGTCTACAGATGCACTGACTGGTCGAGAGGTTAGCAGGGCCTGCAACAATCAATAAACCCTGACCACTGGAGACCACTGTGGTTTGGTTACAGTTACACAAGTCTATAGGAAACAGACACTTCTGCAGGGCAATGTTTCCATCGCAGAAAATACCATACATTGAAAGTGATCTGCACAACTCACAGCATAATATGCAGTACTTAGTTAGTTCTTTCCATTATTTTGTCTGCCCCCCAAAACAAAGCAACATACTTAAAAAGCACAACACAAACACACACAGAGAGATGTGATGATACATTAAGCTTACATTGTAGATTATGAATTGATTCAGTCACTTGTTAAAACCCTCCAGTTAAGGAGTGACTACCTGCTTTGTGGGAAATTATTTTTTTATTCCATAATTTCAGGTAAAGAGGTGAGAAATTGTTCTAAAAAGCCAAATTAACCCTGTGGGAATCAGGGCAAAACACACTAAACCATTGGTCTAATAAAAACTCTTTAAGTCCACTTGATTGGTCTTACCAGCTGAGATGTCCAATTAAAAGTTGTCCACCAACCATTTCCTATGTTTGTATTGTCTTTTTGCTTTTAGTTTGTAACAGGATAGTGGGTTATTTGGTTGATATACAACCACCTAATTGCTAGAAAGTTGTCCTACTGTGAGCCAAATTAAATCAACCAAGCTGAACCAAACCAATTCAAGCCAACTGCACTGTATCAAATCACATGCCAAAGAAATGAAGGAAAAAAGCATTTAGGACACCGGATTATTTGGTTTATTTTACAGTCTGCTGAAAGAAAACACATTTAAACTGGTTGTTAGAGGGTTTGTGGCAGAAACTTTTTCAACACGGATTCTTTTTGGTAGATTTAGTATCAGAGAGCAGGCAAATACTGATATATATATATATGATACCATGTTTTTTTAGATTGTGGTAATGATATAAAACATTTGTCCAAACATAAAAAGCAATGCAGCAGTCTATCTGCCTGTCCTTGGCAAAGCAGAGTCAACTGTATCCCCCTAAACTCAGGTTGCAGTAGATGCTTTAGCTGTGGGCTGTCATTCAGATTCTGTAGTGTAGATTGCAGGGTCAGAAAGAGGTTTTGAGAGCACTGCTGCGGTGAATGCCAATCAACTATCAGAGCACTGCGAACATGAGCCTGGAGTGAGGTTATGGGCATGGGCAGAACCAATCCGAGAAACCGAGCGAGGAAATTTACATAGTGGTTAGCATTCAGCTGCCAAGTGCAAGCTATGATACTGAAAGCAGTGGGGGAATACATCACCATTTTGACCGACCTCAGAACTGTGCTACTACAGTTCAGGTTTAGACTAAGACACTGGGCGAAGATTTAGCATTTGAAAAAAACCTAATGTGGGTGACTAAGATGACAAAGGTTTTCTCTCTGATTACAACTCAAAGAAACACACTGCAAATTGCATCAAAATTTTTTCATTTTTTTTCCCCATCTAACTTTTTAATAATGTTGTGTAAAGTGGCATTGCATTTCTCCAGTTATTAGGTGAAGGTTGTACCATGCAGTGAAAGAGTTATGGTACATTAACTAGTGAAGGGTGAAACATACCAAGCAACGATGAAGAATCATGTCAAAGACAGCCCAATGTAATCTAGAGCATCTTGGATATTGTTCACCAGTTGCACTCTGTCACTTTGGTGAACTTCCCCAGAAAGATGACTAAGGCTTTCTCTCTATAATTTGGCCACAAGGAGAATGTCAGTCAGATTTGGGAATTTCTCAATGTGTTCCCTCTCCAAGGTCTATATGTGAGGTCCCTGAACTTTTCTCTCCACAACCTCAAAAGCGTCTGTCGCTTTGGCCTGCAAATCTGCTGTTTCCAGAGTTTCCTGGGCTAACCAAACCAGAAAGCTGACAGGGGAGACCCGTCTTCAGCTTGAAAGCTTCCTTCACCACTAATGTCTACCAGCTGGTTCTAGGGTTGCCCCCACATCAGGCACAGGTGACCACAATGCTGGCCACTAGTCTGAGAAGCTGTTTCACAATGGAGCCTTTGAACATAACCCACTTAGGTTTCATGCCTCCAATCACCCCTGAAATGCAAGAAAAACTCATCTGGAAGCAGGAGACAGGGGTCTCAACACTTCACTGTACTGTACATATGGATTTACCAAGTCTGTCTGGCAGCCACCCCCACCACTTGATCCAATTCACCAAAGGTGATGACCAGCTGACAGCTCTGCTGCTCTTGTCAGTGTCCGAGACACACATCTTAAGATCTGAAGATACAACTAGACACTCAATCATTGCTCTTTGGCTCCAGTACCTTGCTCACATACAAAATCACACCATGCCTGGAGGGACTCAGAGGGAGTCTGGCTCTTGCTTTGACCTGTGATGGATAATACTGACAAAGATGCCACGCTTAAACCAATATTAAGGCACAACTTAGGTTTTCATCAGACAGGCTGTTCCTTTCAAGGACCCCAGGGTTGAAGTCCCTCAACAGTACTAATGAGGCCCTTGGCAGCAGTATCTGTGGGACCCAACCACAGGCTCCAAATCAAAGCCATCCCCTCCATGACATGCAGTTGCAAAAACATCACCATTTTTTTGGAGAACTCCAACACAATCGTGCTCAGCAGCGGGCTCAAGACTCTCCCAAAACATACCCAGAGTCCCAACTATATCTTTGATCCACTTCACTTCCCACATTATTCTAATGGAGAAGTTACTTTTTGACATCCCAAGAGACACCTTTGTGCTGTCGGTCTCCTAAGAGACACCTTTGTGCTCTGGGTCACCTGAATTTGATGTGTGTCCCAAAACCAGAGAGACAACAAATAATATGCTGATAAAAATTCCTTAAGGTCTACTGAATGCCCTGTGTTGACTGGCTTTTACATATATATATATATATATATATATATATGAATAAAACAATGAACACAGATCAGAAGAAATACAAATGAATTCTGTGTGGGTGGATTTTCACTGTAATTCTCAACATTGGGCTATCATTCAATCATTCATTATATTATCCAGCCATTTCATTATGACTTCATCCTCTGGGCTATTAATTCATTTAATATTAGTATTCATGAAAACAAAAATCTAATTTAAATGATACCGTCAATGATCTCTTTAATTAACATTCTGAAAAATGTAAAGTACCCCTTAAATATCAGCAGTATTTTGCTGGATCAGGCTGAGCATGTGTAGACCCGCACGCACAAATGCACATTTACACACAGACATATACACAAAAAAATACCTCCAGTCTGAATATTGCAGGGCATAAAGCAACAAGTTTCTCTGGCACCAAACACACACACACACACACACACACACACACACACACACACACACACACGTCTTTTACTCACCCTCTCCAAGTCTTGTCGGAGGTGTGTGAAGAGTTTGAGGCGTCTGTAGAGGACGTCCTGCTCCTGCTGGGCCAGGTTGTCCACCTCATCCCGCTTTAAGGTCACCAGAGGTCGATTAAAGTTGGCCTTCCTCTTCAACTTCCAGAACTGATACAGAAAGTCCACCTTGAAGAAAAAACAAGTTTAATTTCCCAGTTAGCAAATATAAAATCTTTGATGATTACAGCATCAACATTGTATTATCATTTAATCCACCGTGGATTATACTTTGCACATGCTGTTCTTTTACAATAAATAAATAAAAAAAAATAAAATAGTTGAAATATCAGTAATTAATCCACTAAAGTATTCTGACAGGTTTTTCTCCCTTTTTAGGAAAAAAAAAAAAAAAAAAGCTCTTGCCCGGAGCAGCAACCATGTTAGCAGAGACAAAAGCAGAGAGCAGTTGGCAGCATGTTCTAAACAAAGCTGTTACTCATCAGACAGTTTACCTGTGAAATGGGAGCACTTTGTTTGATACACTGAAGCCTGCACTCTAAATCCAACTCATCACTCGAAATCCAACTCATCAATACCTCATCTGAAATTTAGTCACTTGTGGAAGATAAACTGTTTATCTCAACTAAAATATTTTGAACTGAAATACCGATGTTTAAAAAAAATACTGGCAGGCTTGTAGGCATAGTATTATATAGCTATTATATGTTCTACACCAATATGGATGGAAGTGCTCAGAAACAATGTAAATTTGTGTCTGTCTTGTAAATTTCTACAATTCACGCACAACTGGGAAAAGATCATGTGATATTATCAAGAACTCCAGGATGTTTTTCTTTGGGGAAATGTGTCAAAAAATGATCACTACTTAGTGGTGGAGCTCAAAGTTGGTATTTTATTGCTAAAAACAGATGCACGTATATCCATCCATATTCATACTGTAAACACACACACAAAAACAAAACTGAGTGTTTTCAGATCAGGCAAAGTTCTCCAGTCTCCAGATGTTCAGCTTTTAGTTCTTTGTGGTGAGACTGAACTTTCTATATACTTCAGTGGTCAATAAACCGTGAGCTCTGGGTTGCCCAGCTGGATGTTTCTGTTGTACTGAACAGGATATTTGTTGCCAGGCAGAAGGAACAAGTGCTGTTATTCTGACCTCTCTCTCATCAGCAAGTGTTTTTCACTCACTCAACCTGTCGACCCTGTGTGTGCACGCTTTATACTTATGCTTTATTTATACTGGAATCACTGTCTGGAGCAGCATAGCATACCTGAGGGTTTACCTATTACAGTGATTAGTGTAAAGTATCATGTCTTATCATAACTCATAGTGTCTCAGTTAAATGGCTTGACATACCTGGGAGACAGGCAGTCCCAGGTTTTCAGCAACCTCTCTTGGGTCCACCAGTCGGTAAAACTCATCTTCCAGCTCCTGGAGCTTCTGTTTTCTCTGGCTCACTTTCTCTCTCTCCAGCTGGTCCCGCTCAGCTCGCTCTGACGCTGACACTGACACCGGGTATGATACCGGCTTCTGCTCCGGGTCAGTGCTGCCATTTGGTTGGTGCTGGTCTGGCCAGGGCTCAGAACCGACGCCGGCGGCGGTCCAGTCAGGTCTGGATGTGCCGTGTGTTCCGTTGGTGGTGGATATGGTGCCGTGGTTGCCATTACTCACGCTGGTGGAACTGGAGGTGTTGTTGGTGGTTGCACTACTGTTGCTGGCGGTGCTGCTGTGCTCCAGGCAGAAAGACTTAAAGCGCACCTCGTCGTTCTCGGCCAGGATGGTCCTCATCTCCAGGCCATGGTCGAAGGCGCACGTCACATGGAAGGCCACAATACAGGAGGGCATGGAGCACTAGAAGGAGACGAGAGAGAGGAAAGATGGTTAATGACAGAGACAAAATAAAAGAGGGAATGTGGGAAAGGAAAAGAGGGAAATAGGAGGAAACAGACATACACACACACTTTTTTCATATTTCTCAGACATTTTGTCACAACTATTTATTTTCTGTTCATTTCCTTTTCATCAAGGTTCCAATACAAGTGCAGTAAAGCAGAGAGACAAGCAAAGTCACAACAAACACGGTTCCCCCATTTATGCTGACATTTTGGTAACTTGGGATGTGTGTGTGTGTGTGTGTGTGTGTGTGTGTGTGTGTGTGTGTCTCTCTCTTAGTACTATCCATTACAGGTCATACTAAGAGGCAGCCTCCCGCTGAGTCCCTCCAGGCATGGTGTGATTTTGTGTGTATGAGCCCTTGTGGCTATGTGTTGTCAAGTAAGTGCACATTTGTAAAATAATGTGTGTGTGTATGTGTGTTTTGCAGTCTGTGTAAGCAGGTTGGTGCTTCTAGTTTTCAGAGGAGTTCAACATTCAGCAGGAGGGTTCATGGTGACTCTCTTCACTGTGATGTTTATGAGCATCATGACAAAAAACTGATGGATGACGTCTGTCGGATGTTTTCACAGCCAACCTTCCCTCTCTCACTTGCTGCCTCTCTCTTTCATGGCTCAACTGTTTTATGCAACTTCAAAAGTTGCAAACAGTCTGTTAAGCTTCTCCAGATATCCACATGTTATCTTGCTGTGAAAACCTTTAATTGGAAATACTTCCTACTAAAGAAATAGAAAAGTGTTCGACTGGTACTGAGCCTTGAAACATTCCCTTATGTGGTTTATGAGTGAGAAAAGAAATTGGAATAATATTTTTTTAAACTTAAAGGTTATAAGAACCTATTTATGTGGAAATTACCTTGAACTTAGACTTGTCTGTGGTGCATTTTTCCTCATTGCTCCACTGTCACACCCCCAAAAACAATACGCTGATTTTGAGCTAAAGTAGGTCATCAGTGTGAGGTAAACCAGTCCGTCATTATCACCTTTCAGCTCTCAGCAGCACATGAAATCATTGTGAGGCAGAAACCTGAGCGTTGCTGAGAGTTTCTGTTTTTTAAACTTTTATTTGGTATGGACCAGTTTCAGTTTATGTTGTGTTAAGTCTGACCACCACACTCTTGTGTTCTCTGTCTGTCTCTCTTGCTGTCACCGTTCTGACTTCATGTTGAGGCTTATTTGTGTTTTGGAAGGAGGGATAGAGACATCACGTCTAAACCACAACTTACAAGATTGGTGAACAAGCACATGAACCCATGTGAAACCACAAACAGACTAACAGGAGACCTCCTGTCTTGTTGTGTTCTGGTGCAAGCAATGATGCAGACTCCCCTCCCATGTCAGCCCAAACTTTCACAAAACTATGATGTTAAACACAGTATAAGGATAAGGTTAGGGATCTCTGCTATAGATCACATAGATAATGTGAATGTAGTTCTTGGACAAAGATATTGTTACTGTATCTTTTTAATGTTGTTACAAATGTTTTGAGCTTTACACACAAAACATTTAAAAACACTGTTGACCTCTGACAACAAGAAGAAGAGTTCCTTTGTTGTGTTGGGCCAAACAACACGAGTGACCAATCCACTTTTGCACAGTCTGTGTGCTTTGGTCTAGACATCTGGCACATCTGACCCCGCACACATGGGCAGGTCTTACATTACACTGAACCTTTGTGCCTTTTTAAACATGGAAACCACGAAAAAGGCCTAATGTGAGAAAATGTTTTTAAGTAACTCGGGTGAGTGAACCCTTTGAGTCCAATTCTTTCTAACGACTAGCCTGCACTCCTGGGGTTTAGTGTTTTATTTGTTCCTTTTATAGGTGAAACTTGATGTCTTACCTGTCTCTCTCTGATGTTGTCAACTGATTTTTAAAACTCTGATTGAGAAAACCAGTACTAAAAGTCATCCAATAATCATATAACTGGCCTCTGTGACGCGGCAATATAGATACATCACTATGTTAAAAAATGAAGTAGGTCAATGTCAACAATGTCGACAGTTTAGACCCATTTTTATTACCTACTTGCACAAATGTCAGATTTCCCACTGAGCCCACTGCAGCAGCTCTAACTTACTTGGTGTCAGAAGGTAAAAGGTTGAACACAGCATGTAGCCAGCTCGATATGTTGTTTGGTATGAAGTGAGTCATTGCAACAAATACTCATATGGCCTTTTCAGGACTGCGTCTGCTCTGTTCTGGCAGGGATTCATTAATAATGTTTTATCAATGCCCATGCCGACCGTTGGTACCGTGTGTCCGCTGTGGAATAAAATAATCACATTTTAATAATCTTCTCCTTTATTCCATGAGAAAGACGTGGCCCTATCTCAAACTACTAAAAGTGTTATTTTAGACTTTTGTCAACTAAAATGATCTACTTCACAGATATCTTTGTTCTACTCTTTGTACTTTTGTAAAATAAGAGATGTTTTAGAATTACTTCAATATAAAAATATATACATAATATATAAATTAAATGTTTTGAATATCTGAGGCAATATGTATGATTCAGAGAAACTTTAGTCTATCAGTTGCAGCTGCTGATGTTTCGTAAAATGTTTTTCCTATTCTAAATCCTATCGTTTCATTCACATACCTGTATTATACATATTTAGATTGCTGTTAATTTCACAAGTTCATCGCCATAAGAAGATTTCACACAAATATAATCAACTTTAAAACAATCAGAATCATTAGGAAATTTGAAATGTTTTGTCAAGACTGAACAACAGGGTGGATATTAGATAAATCTATGTGTCTGAGTCTTAGTTCTTATAGCATACATGTGATTAATCATGTGAGCTGCTCCTAACTCTTACTCCTATACTTCACTGTAACTAAGAGTGAGGTAGAAACTGTTTTATTCCTGCATTCGCTCGTAAGAGTCATTCAAGAGAAGTTTGACATGTTTCTTAAAAGGCCAGAAACCCTTGTTGACTTCATATACCTATTCATTCATTCATTCCTTCCTTCCTATAGGCATTTAAACACAGCTTTAAGCAAACATAAAAAGGTCATCTTTGAATATCTGGTATGTTAAGTACAACAGCGCCTCTATCCAATTGGTGTATTTTGTCTCCAAACAATCAACAACTACAACAACCAGAAACACAAACCCACATTCAGCATTTCCAGATATTTTAAGAGGTAGCTGCTGGACCCTGGCTCATGAGGACGGTATCAAAAGCACAAACTTAAACTCTGACACTTTGACTTCAGACATTCCTCATAAAAATCTAGACCTACTTTTTTTATTTCTACCTATTTGAGTAGAAATCCTGATGAAATCGTGGATTTAATGACTTCACAACCCAGCTGATATCAGCACCAATATCCATCACATGCTCTTCCTGAAAATGTGCAGCACTGATTCTCGTAGAGAGACAAAGCTTGACAGCCGAGGAATATTGATGATTTTGGCTGCTGTATTTTATTTATTCATTTTAAAAACCTTTGATTCGCGTGCCCAGTGGGGATCTACATTACTATTGAAAGAACTACTTGAATTTTTTTTTCTTTTAGACACTGATTTGTCTAAATCTTACCTTTTCGTGTCTAACGTATGGGGTAAGGAGAAGTCTATAATGTAAAGAATCAGATTCTTATCTAAATCCAGTTTCCCCCTTTTCCCCAAGTGTTTTTAAAACTATTGATATCATCTTATTCCACTCTGTATGTAGGTATTAGAAACAAATTATTATCTTGTTTGATACATTGAAACTATATTATATTTACAAAGCCCAACGTAGCCATCCATAGTCTCATAGTGGCACCATTCACAAAGGTAAATATTCTGCATGCCTTTTGCATCAGCTTATACACATTTCTCCAAAATTCAGCATTGCATATGTAGTATCTTTGAAAACCTGGGGAACTTGACAACGCTTTGGTGAGAAAACAACAGCAAGGCCAGTCCTAGAAGAGTGAATGTCTATAACTGACAGGGTGATTTTGAGTAATAAGACTCACAGTTGGTCAGCTGGATGCTGCATGAGCTTACACTAGCATTCAGACTGAGTGATGGAGTTTCCCCATTGGTCAATGCTCTTTTAAAAATGATTTAGCAAGAATAAGTTAGTGCCAACTTAGTGCCTTTGTCACTAGGCTAAATGACAATGTCATGGTTGTAAAATATATAAATACACGTAAATGAGAACAGCTTCACTGTGAGAATTCAGCTGTATTAAAATATTGGATATGTGCGTACAAAGGGTAGTAAAGTAGTAAAGTGCAAAATATCTTTAGTGTCTTTAGCTCTAGTTTTGTTTGGCATTACTATACCTATGAAGGCGTTTCAAGGCAAAGAGTTGCCACGTTCCTCTGGAATCTGTGTTAAAGACAAACTAACTGTGAGCAGTATTTTCTTAATTAGCTGACCGTGTCACCCTGTTACTACAGACTGTTGTTCACAGGCTGTCTCCCTAGAAGCTTTAACAAATACTGTACAGGCTTGACTGGCTGACCTTTTCAGTGCACCTTCCTTTAATAAAGCACTAATTAAGACTCTCATTACACTTGGAGAACATGCCAATTAATACAGAGGATCATTAAATGCAACTGTCATTATGGGAGGAACTGTCTGCACATGAAAACAGACACGACTGGTTGTCATTAGAAGAACTAAAGTTTGCTTCCAAATTACTAGGGGATGAAATGGCCAAAGACTTGACAGAGTAACTGACAGTATTAAAACAGGTTTGGAAATGAAGAGCGGTTTGAACTGTCTGACCTACTGTACATTAAAAGCACACAAATTTTAGAGGTAGAACATACTGTCAACTGTGAGAGACAGACTATGACAATACAATTTTAGCAAAAAACAATCAACAGCGTATGTAAGTATGTTTAAAAAAAAACAAACAAAAAACTCAATGTTTTGTTTAATTTTCTCTCAGACTCTTCTGTGCACAAACTTTTGTCAGTACAGAAAAGTTTTGTTATTTCATGCTTTTCCCTACATTAAGGCCTACACAGGACCCCTGCTGCTTGTAAATAACTGTAGCACTGTACCTCTACCTTCTGTGTGAGGTGGCAGTTGAGCAGTGAGTGTGTTTGTACAGCTGCCTGCCTCCAGCTATGGAAAGAGGAGAGAGAGAGTTGCTCCCTGTGGGCGACTCTGGCTCAAGGACTCGCTGTTAATTTACAGCATCAATCCTATGACAGCAAACACCCTCAACACTATACAAACAAGAATGTGGACACACTTGCACGTACACTCATTTACATCAAACGCTCATGTACATGTTCTGCATGTATACACACACACACAGCTGAAACGGAGGGATTTAGGAATCCAGTTCACCTTGAGGGCATTTTTAACAGTGAATGGTGTTCAGACTAATAGCTGTTAAGTGGGTTAGAGTTAGTATGTCAGCAGGGGTTTTGTTTGCATACTCAGCAGCATGTTCAAGAAGTGTCAAGTTGATACTGATCTACCCGCACCCAGCAGGAAGCTACGAACAATGATGATCTGTGCTGCTGAGATTTGATGATTTTTATGTGTGTTTTTCCATGAATCCAGAGAGCACAGAAACAAATGATGTGAAAATATCATCCACAGAAGATATGTGAGACGATATAAAAATTTGACAATATTAAATTCATACATTAGTGAGATGGCAACTGTTTATTTATTATGTGTTCACTGGTTAAAGTTAAAGTTTTGGGCATGTTTAAAAAAACTGAAACCTGAACTGTGCAACAGTGCAGGTGTGTGTGTGTGTGTGTGTGTGTGTGTGTGTGTGTGTGTGTGTGTGAGAGAGACGTACCTGTATGCAGGTTCCTGTGTGTTCTCGACACAGGCTGCAGGACAGAGCCCAGCGGCTAGCAGGGATGTGGGACACCTTGGTAATGGGCTCCATCTTCTCTGGACAGCCTATACTCACCTACAGGGAAGACATAGCAATGGGATATATAAATATACATACTGTACATACATATATGTCTGGTAGATAAAAACACAATTTTAATAAAAAAAAAAAAAAAGCAACATTGTGTGGAAATTCAATCAACATCTTGTGAGTCTTTTTGAAATGAGACCAGTAAAATTCCACTGAAACACCATGTGTTCACATTTTTTATTTGCAGAATTCATTTTCTAGGCTGCAATAAAAAAATATGAAAATTCAATTCACAGTTGCATTGCAGTTTTAATGTAACTCTTTTTAGTGCTGAACAATTAGCTGATGAGTCAGTTAGTTGACTGACTACTGAAAATGAACCAACAAAAAGACATCACCATATAATTTCAGGCTCCATCTTCTTTTCAATGTTTTATATAGTTGGAAATCATTGGGCTTTATATTGGTCTTACAAAACAAGCTGTTTAAAGATGTCTCCTTGGTCTCTGTGATGGTCATTTTTACAATTTTATTGACCAAACCCTTAAATAAAATCTGGTAGATGTGATACTTGGTAGCCCAATTTCCATGTAATTGCATTTAGCACTGCATCGTTGGTTGAACCTCAGTTTTCATTTGACTAAAAGATCAAACTTTCCACAAAACCTTCCAGTGAATGATAATAATCAACCTATGGAGCTTGGATGATAATTACTTGAGTGTCTTCTAGTTTCAAAGCCAAGATTCTGGATTAGAGTTTCTGTCCTTGGAGCCAGAGCAGGGACACATGTGGTCCTTGGAAAAACATCATTGTAAAGCCCAGTGTGACTCATTCTCTCTGAGCAGTCCATTCATGACGACTCTGGCTCCAAACCTCGCAGCACCAAATACAACCAAAAAGTCATTGACCTGTGCCAACCAGCCATGCAGAATAGAGTGGAGAGCACTCATCACCAAAGTGCCATTTCTTCCTTCCTTCCTTCACTGCCTGTTTCTTTCCAAAAACCATTCCACCTCTTTCACATTCACTTATCCTCACATTTGCGGCGAAGTCCTCTCTTCCTTGCCCTTCACACTTGAATTAACAAGCTGACGACTGATTTCCGTAGGTCACATCCCTCCCTCTCTTCATTCACTTGTCCTTCTATCTGGTTTTCCTTTCCTCCTGTCATCTTCTCATCCATAGAACAAGTCCACAGCCTTCGTTCTTTCTGTTATTATTGATGTCTTTTGTACAACCCACTGAATACAAGTACGGGTCAATTTTCACTCCATTGAAGATGCCAATAGAAAGTACAATTCAGACAATGATGCCACAGCCGCCACCGTCAATATCTGCTACTTTTTAACAGCTGATGTTCAAACCAATAGATGGTAAAGGATTTCCAGGTTTTGATGCTGTAGGTAATTGATTGGATTGTCCTCAACCATTATGCCCACACATAGAGCACATACAGGGAGTACACACATTACTTATTATACTTTCCATATAGTAGGAGTGTGTGTCTGTGTGTGTGTAACATGCCTTTAACATGCTCATTCCCCAACATTTTCTACCCCCAGTTACTCCACATTTCATATATGGAATCTCTTCAGAGGAGATGGGATGAAATCAGTGTTAAACCAAAAGGCATTTTAAAAGAGGGACTTCAGGGCTTTGAATGTGCGTGTGTGTATCTGTGTGTGTTATAAAAAGCCGTTTAAAGAGAGACCTCTCTCTAGGGGCTGAAGGCAGAGGGCAGAAGGAAGCTACATACACAGCTCTGCAGGGGGGTTGTATCGTTTGACGGCTGGTGGTGTGTTCAAAAACACAAACACGCACATCCAATCCGGCACTCTTTATGAATGACACACACACAAACACATGTACATGCACACCCACACACATACCCATACGCATGCATGCACACATGCACACACACACAGCATGTCTTTTCTGGAAATTTCCAGTACTATAAAATTCAGTAAAACCCCACTAGCTAGTGTTGTGATGTGTGTGTCGTGTTTGTGTGTGTTTATTTGTGTACTCGTCTACGATTGACACCTTTTAGCTCATGCAAACACATAAAACTGAGTTTATATAAGGACACGTGCGCAAATGCACACATAGCACAGACATGCAAATTATCTTTTTTTTCCCTCCATGGTAGGAAGGGAAAACAAAAGCGAACGGCACAACGAAAACAATTAGCCCAATCAAGGGTGACAGAAGGCAATTAGAAGTAAAAGGTTTGAGGTGCCAAAAGCCACTCCATTACTGAGAGATCTGCTGGTGGAGAGCGTTGCTGAATAGGCTGAAGACACATGACTGACTGTCTTTAACGATTTAAAGGTGCGCAAGGCGTGAAACAACATCCGTCCCTGAACCTCTGAAATGAGCGGCTGCTTTGTGACCGTTCAGAGCTTTCAGAGGAGAATTATTTCCAAAAGGTATCATCAGGACAAATCAAGTCAAATGAGCAGCTGCTTGGGTGCCGCTTGAAAAACTGTTTTCTCGTGAATCAATTTACATTATCTACAGGCTATTAAAAGTGAGGTCTCGACTGAAGAGGCTATTCTAAGCATTTACGATAAACAAGAAAACCCTGGTGGAAAAAAAACAACAAAACTGACAGCTGCAAGTGTCTCCTAAAATCGAAGGCCAACTTTACCGAAAACCCAGTTGTTTCCGAAGTTCACTCATATCACGCAGCCTTGGAGGAATTGTGGGTTGTAATTACCTCTACCCTCCCTACCGACTGAAGTGAAACCTTTTGAAAGCACAGCGATCAGACTTAAGGGCTCAAGATTGGCATTAAAAATCCAAATCAATCATTTGAAGCTGCTTTTGTGCCATAAAGCTACATAAAAGTTCCACAATAAATTACATCTTCTCAGCAATGCCTTACTTTATAGACCAGGGTCATTCTCATGACAAACATTCAATGTGGTAATTGCATGTTGATGATGAAATCCTACTTATACACCAGAATGTCTTGTTTTTTTTTAAATATTGTTGGCTTTGTATTGACTGTTTAACTCAGACAGTAGAAATGCTTCCTGACAACCCTCAAAGGAACAGTGCATGAATCCATTACATGCACAAACACAATACAGTTTATTTGTACTCATGTTGACATGCTTACAGAATGTTTGCCGAGCTAAGAAAGCGCCCATTGACAAGGCCGCAATCATTGTCAAATCTTCCATACAGTGATCTTTCTGCTACATCCTCAATGGGAGAGACTGCCTTTCTTTCTTCAGCCTTACAAAGATCTAAGAAAAGGTTCAATGTGGAGTCTTTAGAGAAACATAAGCACTGGGTTGCAGCAGGTTTCAGTCTGAGCTGAGCTGAGCTGCCCCTGAAAGAGTGTGTAGTGCGGTTATGCATTTTCAGAAATGGATGCAGTCTTGTTTGAGTGTAGGATGAGAAAAGCCAAAGTGGACTTCACAATTGGAGAAGTCAAAATAATGGTGTGTGTGTGTGTGTGTGTGTGTGTGTGTGTGTGTGTGTGTGTGTGGCACTTTATCAAGCCATGAGAGACACCTCGCAATCTGTCAGGTCCTTGTTTTCCATTTCTTTCATTGTGTCGAAACCTCGTTCAAAAGTACCTTGTTTACACACATGCTCACAGGCAATGCCCCGAACCTCTTTGCCACTTCATGTTTATGTATTTGTTGGCTTGACTGACCAGTGAAAAGATTGCAGGATAGATATGTTTTTGGACTAATTTTAACAATGAGTACAGCTGTATGCACTCACGCAAAAGTAAACAACAGCCGTTCAGTCTCTAGAGCCACTCTGCACCAATATTCAGCAGGTCACAGGTAAAGGAGAAGGAGGCAGGCATATACCAATCTCCTCATCAACAGTGGCATAAAGTGCAGCCACAACACGTCTTGATTGCTGAGTCTTTTGTGTGACTGAGATCATAAACACATAAACCCAGATGCACCCGCAGTTTAATGATGACACTTTGTGATATTGATGTCCCTACAGGCCCTGCTTACATTGGAAGCATCAAGTCTGGCCCCAGCCAAAAAAATGTAGAAAAGAAAAATAGCTTAAGTGCAAGAGCACACCGAAGAAGACATGAAAAAAATTCTAGGATCAATCACAAACTGATGTTGCTTACTGATAAAATATAACCTCAACAGACCATCGCCATGTCTTCCAAGGGGTCTCACCTCAGGGATCCATAAGGCACAGCTGACGTGGACCCACTTGGTTCCACTGCGGGTGGGCTTGAGGGCCCCACCTCTCTTGGGGCAGAGCAGACATTTGGGTTGGACGCCCAGAGCGCAGGTCCGACACAGCCAGTTCCCCTGGGGTACCTTCAGGATGCCATAACATGCCTGCAACAGGGGAGAGAGAGAGAGAGAAGTCAGCAGAGATTTAAAGAAGATAGATCCTTTATAACTTGTTAAATTTGTCTTTAGTTTGACATTTCTGGGAAAGCTCAGCTCTGTCTGAAGCTAAGGATTAACAAATAAATAAATTACTGCACTTTAGAGATTGTGCTTAGGCAGATTTTGTTACCTTTAATTAGTCTAGCATTTTAGTATTTTACCTCTGCTTTAAGTCCTTATGCTGAGCTAAACAGTTAGTTATTTAGTTAAAGTTATTTCTTTATAACAGTTTGTCCAATAAGAGGACAGAAAGTTGTTATAGCAAATAAAGAACAATATTAGAAGACCATACAAGCAGGTCTACTTGCTGAGGCCTATTAATGACACTTAATTTGAAGTATTGGTGACTATTTTCCTATCTTCCAGACACCCATTGCTTCCTTTTTATCTCAGTGCACTATGAAAACAAACTAACAGCATTTGGAAATTTTATTGAGATCCACCACAGTCAATATTTGCTGCATTATTTTACTTGAATTCTTCTTCAATAAAGGTATGCTGTCATTGCAAAATGACAGCATACATGCAATGAAACATCTGAGATGATTTGATAGTCAGCTTCTGTGCCATGCATTCACAACACATGCCATCAGGAAATGAAATCCAGATGAGACACATTAAATAAACATGAAGACTATGAAAAGAACAACATGAATGTGGTCATTTATTGGTCATCATAAGTCATTTGGTTGTCAACTCAGGTTTTGGGGGCAAGAATGTTTCCATGGCCACAAAAACCAACCACCCCTGCTGGCTACTGTGTACCGTTTACTGAGTCTTGCTTTCCAAAGCAGCCTCTCAGCTCCATGGAGCAGAGTAAAATAAATATAAAATGCATAGTTTGCTAGCAATTTTCTAGCTATATTTACAAAATTTCTGCCAAATGCATGCACAAAGTCAACTGAACCCTGAGTTGTCTTATCATACTCGTGCTGTTTCAAAATGAAACTTTTTATATACTTTGTCTCATTTTAAAATAGATGACATTGCCATTTATTTTGTTTAATTAGTTTTTTTTAATTTTGTTTCACTTGTTTTGAACTACTACAATAAAGTATTATGAGAGGAGTCAGACTGAAGGGGAGAAAGAACAATGATTTCAACCGGCTGGATTTGAGCGCAGACATAATTTTAACCAGCTATACCACAAGGCCACCCCATCATCTTGCTTTTATGTGACAATCTTTTTTACTTTTTTATTTTCATTTTGGTGACTGCTTTTAAACTGAGGATTTCAAAAAGTAATTACAGTCTGCTGGTTGTTTCTTCTGCCCTATAAAAACTGAATTCACACGTTTTTACACACATGAAAGAGTGAAAAACCTATGTAAACAAGACAAAACTCCAATCCTGTGTTGTTTTAAAAACACATCTTATTATCATTTCATCAGCACTCAAACCCATTTCTCCTGCCATCTAACAGGGGTGCCATGAAAGAGTTTAATGCCATCATAATGGCACACTAACTTACATTTGATATGATCGTGGTCAGAAACGTGATGATTTTATTGTCAGATATGATTTTCTCTTAAACTGAAAGTGCCTCTACTGTGGCAAGTAAGTCATTCCAAACTCTCTGCCATTATTACACAACTTCTCCATCAGATCTATCACATCTAATTTGTAATGAGTCAAGTCAAACTAGCACATCTTTAATTGAGGCCCAAATGAAATTCCCCTGAAAATCCCCAGGGTATCCACATAGACAATGTCAAGAAACACTGCTGTTACATTCAAACTGGTCCTTGGTATCACTCACAGAGAGAGGGTGAAACATTATAATACACAATCTGTCATAAGGAGATAAAGAAAAGTAACGGTAGGGAAACACCAAAACGGTCTTCACACTGACAGATTGGTGTCAGAGTGACAAGAGCACCAAATCACACATCATCTTCATTACGTGCAATTAAAGCACTTTATTGATCAAAGGAGTTTATTGATCAAACACAACACTTCAGTAAGCAGGGCCTGTTTTTTAACTGCTGAAGGTTAGGAAGATGGCCTTACCAGGAAAGCAAGAGACAGCCCTGGGTGTGTTTAATCTATAAAAGCAATAATATGACTTAGTTCTCTCAGGGAGCAACAGTTTCTTTCACTGCTTATTACACTTTGTTTCCATGACACCTCCATTTTTGGCAGGTATCTCCTATTCTGCCTTACAAAAAAAGGGAAAACACTGAATGAACCGTGTGGTAATGTTCAACCAGAATGTGCACAAGGCCACACGCAAGCAAATGCCAGCAGCAGGAACAGGTGACGTGATACACATGTCTGTCAGCTGAAGAGACCAATAAAGGTGGTTGCGGTAATGCGTCATGGAAGGTAGCAATGCAGCAGAAAAAAAGGGGAAAAGAGGACTGCAAGCTGATTTAAACCTTATATGATTCAAAAACAAAGAAGAACTAACAAAGAAGAAAGAGGAAATTGAGGAGTTAAAAAACTAGACTGAAACAAAGTGCAAATGTTTTGTGACGTAGCAAATGCATCCAAAAGATGTTTAGCTTCCTAAATACTGACAGTATGCTTTGGTGAGTAAATTTCAGTGCGATGAAACCAAATCTCCAGGTACACTGGTTCATTTTTGCTGATTTTCTCTGCATTCAGTTAATCAATCAAGTATTTAGTAGCTTGAAGTTGTCCACACCCCATATGCATGGCTTTCCTTTCAACTTAAGAGTTAAAAGCTGCCAGGAAAGAACAGGTGCCTCTCTTTTCAGTGATGGACACTCAAAATATTATCATAGATCAGTTCATAGTCAGTTCATAAACCATGTTCAGTGTATTCACTGATAAATAAACAAAATATAATTATAATAATAATTCATATTTATTTAGAATCAATAAAGATTAATTAAATAAATACCCACTTATAAATAACTTGGATGAGATTTTAAACAACAAAACAATATCTAGAGTCACAGATGCTGATCAGGATTTAGTTTTTCCACATTTTGCGTAAACTTTTCAATGAGATTTAGACTGAGTATTAAGCCAAGTCTGAAGAAAACTACTGAACCTTGTCTTTGACATTGATTTTGTATTTCACATTTCGATTTTTAGCATTTGCTTTTTTGTCTTTCTTATTCTGTAAAAAGTTTGAGAAAAGCCAAAAGGATGACTGAAACAGAAACATATAAAAGCATGCAAACTCAGACATATGACTAAATGAATCCCAGAGTTCCTCACCTGATGAACACAGACGTTGCACTTGTCGCAGAAGACCATCTCATTACCGTCCTCTCCCTCTGGTGAGCGGCAGACGTCGCACACCACATCCTCATCATACTCGATGCCCAGGCCTTCCTCCGTCTCGATGGCCTGCTGCATCTTCTCCTCACACACGCTCTCCAGCTCGACCAGAACACACTCCATCGTCAGCTCGTCCAGCTCTGGTAAGGCTGTTGGCCAGAAGACAGAAAGTAAACTTAGTTTTTGTTTATTCTCTCAAAATCAAGTAGAAAACTAAAGCAAATTTGGTGAGGCAGAGGAGACTAGGAGGAAGGAAGAGTGCATTTTTGCTCATGTAAAGCACGTTATCGTCGTTGTCTTACACCAGCACATTTTGTTTTTGTTTAAGCAAGAAGAAAAGTCTCTTAGTGCACTCCAACTGTTCAAAGCACTTAGTTCAGACATCGCCACTGAGCAGAGGGATGAGTATTTGAGAAAGTACTGAGCCTGTACAAAGCAATTAAAAGTAGGAGTGAAGTTATCGAGTCAACACTCTTTTCCTTCCATTCGCTTCTTTTAGGTCTTGTTATTGACAAGGATAACAGTAATAAGAAGCCTGTCACAGGAGACTCAAAAAGAGTGAGGCAATTTACCACAAGCTCAAGCTATTTTTGGCCAAAACACTTGAATCATATTTTAATTGGAAATCCACACAGCATTCCTTTGCATTTACACACATTCTATTTTTGTTGAGTCCATTTGCAATCAAAGCCAAAAACGACGAAATTTGCCGCTCAGTTCATTGCACCAATGTGTGTCAGCATTTGCATTATTATTCCTGCACATTTGCATCTCAAAGTGATGCCTTGCTCTAAGGCTGGTTAATAGTTGATGAAAACTGATTTAACTGGCAAATGCAAGCTTTCATACTCATAAAAAAATAAAGGATTTGAAGCACCAGGAAAATAAACAGTCTGGTTTCCAGGACAGTGGCAAACAGATGTGGCATATTATTATCTCATTACATGCAATGAGATTACAGTGATTATACAAAATGGGTAACAGTAAGGCATTAAATCTAGTGTGAAAAAAGTATATTTTTCTGAAATAAATGATTATTTGGATAACAGAAAAAATGCATTTTAGATGAGACTGTAATATGCCATACTTCCTGAGTGCAAGTTGTAAATGAAGACTATGCCCACACAAATAAAATATCAGTCTATAGAGTAGCATTAATCATTTACTCTGCCACCATCTCGAATAAAAAAACATTAAGTTTAAGGTGAGCAATTTTTAAATTCAGTATTTACATTTTTTCTGCCACTGCCTCATTGCCTCGCCTGAATCCTCTATGTGACGCAGCAGTAAATGTGATGTTGATGCTGTCCTGGATTCTGTAGTTGAAGATTATTGATTGATTTATTTGAAGGATTCGCTCTCACTCTCACTTCTTGTTTCTATTTATCATTTACGCCACTCACTCACCCACAAATAAAAAGTAAATACAAAAATGTATTTACTGAGTTAATAACTTACTGCCAACATGGTGACGGTGTAACAGTTTCACATACAGTAAAGACGTACACTTTAGACTCACACAAATTAAACCATCCATCCATTATCTATATACAAATCTAAATGGTACTGTTAAGCTTTTAGGTTCCTCTGCAGACATGTTTTAAACTATGTAAAATATACTTTATTTAACATGGTTTTTCCACGTAAAAAGTTTTTTTTTTAAATTCAAAAACTGGGGCTGTTCGCTTACTTCCTCACTGAAAATTCTGGGTTGACTACTGAACTGCAGAGAAATCTTAGTGAGACTCAGCCACATATTTACTTTTGTGACCAAAAACATCGACTAGAAGATTTATCAAAACAGTAAGCATAGGTTATAAGTCCCTACAAGAATAAATAGATAACGGATGGATGGACAGGTAATTTGTCTGTGTGTTTGTTAGCTTGTAACTGGTAGTGGCTGACACAGTGTTAGTAGTTGTGCTAATGTAAACTATATCTCTGTATTGACAAGGTTTTGGTGTCTGGTAAAAAAGCAGCACATATCAAGATGGTTAGAGGAAATATCTACATGTTTGAGTCTCAGTCAAACCCAGACTCAGATGAGGACTCTGTTGTGACCAAATTTGGGGACTGGCTCTCTGTGCTGACAAGGTTTCATGTTTCTCACCTCTCCCCCAATGTTGACAGGATTGGTTCCTTAGTTATGTTACTTATGAATTCCTGACTGTCTGAATCTGTTTTTATGAGACATTGGTTCACTGCAGTACCAAGGTGAAATTGCACATCATGGTGCTGCTTATTTCACTCATGATGTGAGTGATTGATTCTGTGTTATATAAAGAACACCTGCTGCTGATGCTAAAAATAGGTCAACTTGTGAATCACATATTTGTCTCGAATCTACCAAATGTTGAAAGAAGAACAAAAAGCAAGAAACCATGTCACTGCACTGTTCAGCATTTAGAAGCTCTTTTTCAAACACAAGAGAAAAGCCAAGCAGAGTTAGATATTAACCTGCTGTGACATTTACATCATGAACTGAACACACAGGAGGGAGGGAAGCAACAACATTATTCACATATGACGTGTGAGTGTGTGTAGTGTCTGCCCTGTGTACTGTGTGTACCTTTGATGCCTTTACTGTATATTTATATTCTGTGTATGTTTCTGTGTTTGTACATGTGACAGCTGTTTGGACATGCAGCTACACCTCTAACATTGTGAATGTATCTGTGCGCATGACTGCACTTATCTGTTTGTCTCAACGTGAAACAGCATCCAACGAACATGTACACGAGCCCACATACACACACATATACATGCTGTTCAACTTCCATGCCTTCTGTATTTTTCTGTGCTTGTCTGATTTATTTGACTGGTTTTACTGAATGCACTCAGGCCAGATACAACCTTTTCTTCCATTATTATTGAGAGACTGTAAGTTCTTCAGTGTTTTGTGCCATAGTAAAGGCCTGGTTTTGTGAGAGAAAACATGTTTCTTCTAAACTCAATAATCTGAAAATCAATTTAATGCCACCTTTAAACCCAAGTGAAAAACTCTTTGAATAATTGAAGTTACAGCATGTCCAAGTACACAGTCAGAATACACACACACACACACTCATATGCATGTATACAGTATCTGGTGGAGAAAAAGCTGAATCATCTCATCATGAATCCAGAGCCGAACAGCTTCGCCCAGCAGAACCAGTCAACCGTCTGTTTGTTTGGTCTAGCACTGAGGGTTATGAGAAACAACTGCTTCTCCTCCTCCAGGAAGAGCCAGTGTGTGTGCGTGCATGTGCGTGTGATTTAAGGAGAATGTGTCCCAGAAATAAGGCCTGAAGCCCAGTGGGGATTTATAAACACAATTACTACGCTTTATCTGAAAGGAGCCGATCAGATATTGAATAAAATGGTGGAGATGGGAGAGATGCTCGGGGTCAGCAGTTGTCACCATGGCAAAATGGAGGATGCAGCAAAACAACAGAGAGAGAAAGTCACAGAACTGTAGAAGAGGAACAGTGAAGATGGAAAAAGCAGGTGATTATTATGGAGAGGATAAAATAGAGAGAGCAAAGAAAATGATGGAAGAAACAAGAGGACGTACAGTTACATTACATAATATTCAGAGCAGATTTCTGAAACTAAATTCTGAGACAAAGAGCTTTTTTATATATGACTTACAGGTCATTTTGGAGCTATAGATGGGCAGCAAAACAACAGATATGAAGCTATTGATAATATAATAAATAGAAGTCACAATTAGCTGAAACTCACCTGTGTTCCTCTGGGAGCAATGGATATGAGCTGACTAATGATAAATGATGACAGCCAGGGTCAGAGGCAATATGTTTACAGGTTGTCTGTCTCATTCCCATGAGGAATTGTCTTCAGATTTGGCACAAATGTCCACTTAGACTGAAGGATGATGGTCAAAGGTCAAGGTCACTATGACCTTACAAAACAGTTTTGCCACTCAAAAAACATATATTAGCCCTTATTCAATAACTTTGGAGGAGGAGATTATAATCATAATTCCTGCAACTTCGCTGGTTTGTGGAGGCATACAACAAGTCATTTGGATTTTTTTATAAATACATTTTTCAATACAAAAATCAAACAACCACTGTACCTTGATGAGTTTGTTCATCAGCAAATGTATTTTTGCTAAGTTTCTATAAGAGAGAATATGTAGTCTCTCTTTATCACTTAATGGTTTCATCTATACTGGTCTCTAATATGTAATAATGTAATATGTATAAGTTTGCTGCTTGTTTCTAATTTATATAGTTGTAAATTCAAAATCTCTGTGTTGTGGACCATTGAAAGGAGATTTGTTTCAGCTCTACCCAGGAATATGAATTTGACACAGCACAGTGTGAGGTAGTGATTTTTCTTTTAGCACATGTAGCTCTGAATCGCTTAAGTCCATAAGACTGAAATGAAACTGCATCATTCATGAAAAATGTGGGAATTTCACAGAATGTCATAGAAGACAACTTGCAGGACCATATAGTGGATATTGTGTAATAAAACAATATCACAACAATAACCAAGTTAAATGCCTTTGTAAAGTCTTTTTTACTATTCATCGTCATGCACATCTCAGAGGTTAGTGTGGTCCTACATTTTCACAGGTTTGTGTTCTGGGTATTATTACAAAATTATGCATTAAGTCCACTTGCACTCACCCATCTGTCTGAACTCCTGGTTAACCAGCTCCAGCCAGGTAACATCCAGATCATCCAGGTCATAGCAACTGTAGAGCTGGGTGGTATGAGGTTGGGTGTCACCCTCCCCCTCTTGACTGCTGTTGCTCAGGCCACCTGTTGACTCCGGCAGCAGCCTGCATCAAACACAAAGATACATGCAGAAAGTTTATCACGTGGTCTGGAAACAAAACAACAAATATTTTCAAAAATTGCTCCATGTTTGGGTCCAAACATGACAGAAAAATAGAGTAAAACTATCAAACTTCTAATGGGTAATATTTTCAGCTGACAAATTGATTAAGCGACAACAGCTCGAACTCAAGTATGTTGCATAACAATCATTTTTAGCAACTGAGCAATAATTCAGTGACCATTTTAAAAAGCTGTATATACTAAGTGACCAACAACAACAAAATCCTGTCCTGCTCATGACAACAGGAATCACAGGGAAGACCCTCTAATGTCTGGGGCTCTCCCTTACAGTCGGGTCCTGACTTTATGGGCCAGAAAGACTGAATCAGACTTTGATGGATGCCAAAAGAGAGGAGAAAAAAAAAAGCTGTCGAAACAATGACAAATCGAGTGGTTGTAGGCAGCAGTGACAGGAAGCTCCTCCAGGCAGTGTCTGGTCTCTGGAGCCTCGGGCCTGAATGTCTCTCTGTCAACAACGACAGGAAATGGGGTCAGGAACTGTGCTCGACCCACTGGGAACCAATAAAGACTCAAACACCCTCATACAAACACATACAGGCCTGTGTAAAACATCTGGATACTCCAAGAGCCAGTAGACAAAATAAAGCAGGAACACACAGATGCCATCAGGCAGGGAAACACCACACCCGAAAGAGAAAAACTTACACACGGTGCACATCACACATACACACACTCTCCAAAAAAGCTTTGTGTTTGGGATAGTAACTCTGCCTATTATTCACACACTTGCCTGGCATAGTCGTGACCTTTGTGTGAAAAGGTGAAGTGCGTCAGTGATCACAACAACAAAAAACAAAACAACCTTCAGCTCTCCATTTAGTTCCCGTCTTCAACGCCTCATTATTATACCGCTCAGTTATTATCGCCATCCTCTGTCACTGCTGTCAGCCTCATATTTAGCTGCACTGTTATCATCATCATCATCCCCCTCCTCTTCATCATTATCATTATCCTTCCCATTATCATCACCACTACTGCTGTCATCATCACAACGGCTGCAAGATTTTAATTCAGTCATTTTCACTAGAGTGGCATTTTACGTGTTGCCAGCACAGTTAGAAATGCAATGAAAATGACAAAAACAATCAAATTAATAATTTTTATAACAACTGTTGCTAAAGAGATAGAGATAAGAATATGAAAACAAGTTTGGATTGGTGTGATTCTGAATATTAAGTCACAATTGTCTGTGTCTTCTCCTCATCCTCACCTTCTCATCCTCTCTTCCCTTTTTCCTGTTCATCTAGTTTTCTCCTCACCTCTACTTTACTTCTCATCTATTCCTGTCTTCCACCCATTCTGCTTTCACTTCTCCTACCATCTAATTTTGGTTATCTAACAGGGAGACCATACAAATCTCTCTATGGACAAGCAGGACATCACACTGAACATGTGCACACCAACAGTGTAAACGCTCTGCTGCTTTCTGATGGATGTGAAGATGTCCCAACAACCCAGGATCCCTCCATTTACATATCAATCAGAGCAAATTTATATGAATAAATCTAATATTCCACAATCTTTCTGTGAGGACACATAGGAGGAAAACTGAAACTGTTTCGGCCTGGTATCACTCTGACATCTGATACTGGACAAACAGGCCTGGCCAGTCAACTGGCAGGAGAGAAAGGAGAGAGACAAAGACACACAAGATACACACACACAGAGAGGGAGAATAGGTTTCATACTGGAGACACTGGGTTGGCTGTTTCTGTTATGTAATGTTAAAAGCAACTTGAGTGTCTAATTACATTAGTGGGAGGTGTTATTGCATTATGATAGAATACAGGCTGGTCAGTTCCTATAGTCTAAGTCCATCTCCGTCATTGTGTGTGGCTGTCTGTCCGCATTAGTTCTTACTGAAGATGTGAAAAATGTTTGATTATTAAAACTTTTAATCAACTATTCAATTAATGGATAAACCCAAAGCTCTACTGGACACTATGGTTTCATGGGAACTTAATGGTGCATTTGTTGTCAACTGTTTCACCTGCAGAATATTACACATCTGCTGCTTTGGTGAATACAGCAGCAGGAAAGACGGTATAAACTACGCTGGCTCTGTTTATGGTAATGAAGGAGCAGTGGTGTGCTTTTTTTTTTGTTTTTTTTTTAGTTTTTGGATGGCAATGCAGCTCTATAGTGCAGAGGGACTATATCAGGCTTTGGATGCGGTATTTGTTAGTATAATCAATTCATTGCTGGTTTTGGTCTTTTCATATGATTTGTTGATAGTAAGAAAAATATAGAGCATAACCAGGCAAAACCTGATTAAAGAGCCCATAATCCGATATCGAGTCAGTCTTACGATATACTGAGATGTAATCAGCAGAGTGCTGTTGGTTTTTATGATATTCTTAGCTTTGTGTTTTCTCATATGAACTTTATTACATTTAGTCTTATAACTCTATTGGCGTTTGTTTGCCTTCTAGCTATGACTGGCACTGCTGATTTGCTTCAGCATCGTAGGGATGTAATAAAAAAGGGGAAAAAAAAAAAACAATGAGGATCATGAGAAGAAAACTTTTTGAAGTGATCCAGCTGCTACCTGTGTCAGTTTGTGAAATAAGAGCCTTTCGGTCTCACTGATATCAGCGTTTTCCTGTTATGTGAATTTAGTGCTTCTTTCTATGCTACCAGACAGATTTCTAGGTATCGTCTCTATCACTAGTGATAGAGGCTCTGAGTTGGGTCAGTTGTCAGTGGTAAAATACACAAAACATGAAGTGAGACATGGAAGAAAAGAATCACCTCATAATAATGTCAAGTCATCCCATCTAAAAGGACGCTAGTCAGTGGGGGTCAGAGTACATTGTGTTCCTCCCAGTATGGTAAGTATCATGTATCCTACAAACACACATGCATGCATGCGCATGCACGCGTGCACACACAGGCTCACACACAGATCTTACATAATGCGGGTAAACAAAACCATGTGCAAATGGTCTCCCATTCTCCAGGCTTTATCATCAGAGTCATCTGTCAATACTGAAGACAATTGCAGCTCAATGTGAAGCTGTAAAGAGACATTTTTTCTTTTTATAGGGTTACGATCAATTCATAGAAATCCATGCGTGCTAAAATGTTTTAAACGTATGAAGTGAAATTAGGGTGATTGTGTTTGGGATGCTGCATTTACACATTTAACTTCTCATTTCTTCTGTCCAAATTTCACAACACTGCTCATTACAGATTTAATTGGACTGTATAATTGTATAGTACTGTTGAACTGGATTGTGTAATTGCTCTGGATTAACACTGATGTACTTGTCCCTGGTATTTTCACCATCCATTAACCAGCTGATAATGATTCATTTATCAGAGCAGAGAAAGGCGTACAATGTCTGACCTAGAAATATGAGAAAATAGGGACTAAAACTGGTAAAATGACATGATAGAAGCAGACAGTAAAGACTTCAATCAAATTTTGGCTGTACACTGATTTCAAGAGTAATTTTAAATTTTAACTCAAAGCTTTTTTCCTAATTAAATACATTACCAGGTTTTAGGAAGAATAGTTTTAGATAAAAATAATCATGAAGAAACCTTCAAATTCACTCCTGTTTACATTTGAGGAGTCCTAATGAGAAGAGGAGCAGAGGGGGAATATTTAGATGTTCCCTCCTTAGAATCATAACAATACGACAGTCGAGTTTACTTTGATCTTACTGGTGCGTCCCGTGAAATATTTATGAGGGGGAACTACACACTGGGGCTCTGATTCTTAAAACAGCAAAAACCAAAACACCCCCTTGACTCAATTCCTCCCCCAGCTCTGAGGCCCTGAGCAGAAGTGTCTTGGATTTACTCCACTGGATGTGCCTCTGGGGAGCAGACGAGTGAGAACTGTAAAGTATATCTTGTGGCGTAACACTCCTGAATAGGGTGTTATATGAGCTTGTAGGGAGGACAAGTGATTTATCCATTTTTGTGTACGTGAAAGTGAAAGAAGGAGGAAGAGAGATACCTGGGTCACATAACTAATGCAAATACTTCTTCTCAGAGCAAACCCATTTTATTCATACAATGTCCCCAGCCTTTACTTCCAATGTTAACAGAAACAGCAGGGGCCCATGTGATATATGATCACCAAAATGTAGTGTTACACCTTCTGGTCTTGAAAGTTTTCTCAATTTTGTAAAAGAACTAAATATGAACTGTATCTCAGTTTAGCAAATGATTTTAGATTTGCAAGCAAAAATCTCTCCCTCTATTTTAGTTGGTCCTCAAAATTGAGAAAATTAAAACAACAAGAAGGTCTGAGGCAAAACTGTGGCTGACCATATGTCATATATTCCCGTCTGTCTAATAACACATTAAAGATACATACACAACATTTTGATTTTGAGAGGGTTTGTATTGACTTCAGGAGGATTGTAGGGCTGTGGTGAAAAGAGTTAGTCTGGAGATTAAAAAAAAAAAAAAGAGAGAGAGAGTGGGTAAAGACTGTCCTTGCTCCCATATGTTTCTCACCACTGTGTAAATCACACTTTCCTCCTTTTCTTAAAATGTCAATAATAATCTCTCCTCAAGAAAGGATGAAGTGGATGGTGTTTACATAAGACATTTCCAGTGTGGGCAGAGCGACAGCAGCTGAGCTCAGCTCTCAGTCTGACTCTCTACCCACACAGGACACATCTAGTTTAAACAGACATCAACTCTCTGACAGATCACTCATGAAGAGCAGGAAGTCCTTCTAAATAAGACTGGAAACATATATGAGGCTAAATGGGGGGGGGGTAGACAGAAAGATGGAGACAACGAAAACATAAATGAGTTTGGAAAAAAATAAGGGATTAATGCAGGAATGAAGAAAAGAAAGGGACATATGATGGAAGAAATGAAGAAAAATTATGTACAGAAAGAAAATGAGCAGTGTGGTATGATACAATACGCTTAAAAGTTTACAAAATGTTCACAATCTGCCATTTATCCTTCATTTACACTCCACAACTACCGTGCTATTTGCCATCTGCCTGTCTCAGCACACAACCCTAACAGGAGTTTCATTTTTTTTTTAAACCACCTCACAGAAATACTCTTAATTAGATACAGATGATTAAATTTGCCAGCAACAGCTGTCATTTCAGCTGGCAATATCGACAATTTTGTGCAACAACTTTCACCCCCTCAAAACATGCAAAGACAGATTTGTTAATAATTTGAGCTTTAATTAAAATTGCAGCACTTGCAGGTTCAGGGTTACTTAAAGCGATTTATAGTTAGACGAAAATCAGGGGAATTTATTTCATTTTTGGTGACATAATATTGGGCTTATTAGGCTCCAGGGAGAACCTCTGGTGGCACTAATCCACAGAGCAAAGACCATGATTTTAATGAGCGAAGCCATTGTTTACCATCATCTAGTAACTACACTTATGGTTTATGTGAACCAGCTGGACTTATATCATCGCAGCAGTTTCCTCAGGGAAACCCAGCAGGTGGAAAACTGCACACTTTTAAATCCCAATTTAAATCTGATTCATCAATGAGCCATAAAAGACTGTGAGAGGAAAGAAGGGATGATAATGATACAAATAAATAAACATATGGAGACAGGGGGAAAGTAGAAATGTAGGGATGAGAGGTGGGAAAGGTGGGAATATGATGAGATGGAAGATAGAGAGGGAAATAAAAAAGGGAGGACAGATGTGAGGCTGCTTTTCCTCCAACTCCTGAGTAATTTGATTTTGACTCCAAAAGTAAGATGCAGGTTTAGTTCAATCTCAGTCAAGACTGAAAAGACTCCTCTCGTCTTTTTAATTCTTCGAACAAAGTTGCAGGGGCCTTTATTATCACAATAATGATGATCACATGATCACAATGATCTCTACAACATCATGAAGGAAATAGTTAATTTTTTTCTCTATAAAGTCTGAGGGTGAAATATAAAGCCCTAATAGTAATGTGTAGTTGCTATACTTCAAATAGAGTATATACGAGAATACAATTAAGCCCCTTGTACATTTTCATCAGATGCAAACAGTCACTCCTCTGCATGTGCATAATGTGGCCTGTGTGTGTCTGTGTGTGTGTGTGTGTGTGTGTGTGTGTGTGAGTGTGAGAGAGAGAGAGAAAAATAATCTCTCATTCTTGAAATACCTCATTGTCACAGTATGGCTGAGAAAACTGGGTAGTTCCTTTTCTTCCCTGTAATCCCTCTTTTTCTTCCCCTAGTTTTCACACCAGACTCACTGTGTGTCAGAGAGTAAGTGAGTGAGTTGTGCCAACAGACCCTTATCCTTGAGCGACCTGTACTAAACCCCCCCCCCAAAACACACATCTATACCAGCATGCAGACTGTAGCAGGAGAATCAGGCCAACATCCAACAGGGCACAGGGTTACCCACCCCTGGGTCCAGGCACAACCCGGTATGGTGCTGGAGGGTGTGTGCGTGTGTGAGAAAGAGAGAGAGTCTTCAAAAATAGGATTAACCTTTGGCTAGGCAACATTTTGCTCAAATGTGTCCTGAGTTCTGCAGCGTCTGATTTTTATGGCCATTAGGGGGCAGCAGAAACAACCCGTGAACACAATTTGCAATAAAGTCCACTAACAGCTGCTGATGTACACATGCAGCAGATATGACTTCATTAGCATAAACAAATAAAAGATGCTAATTATGCTAACCATTCTGATACGTCTGCTAATCGATGACTTTTGTCACAACAGGCTCCTCATCTGAGTCTGGGTCTGACTGAAGCTCATATATGTCCATGTTTCCTCTAACATCAACCATCTTGACATGCTCAGCTCTTTCATGGGTCACCAAAACCTTGTCAGTGCAGAGCGAGTGTTTACAGTAGCACAACCACTAACACTGTGTCAGCCACTACCAGTTGCAAGCTAACAAACAACACAACCAAATAACTACTGTGCATTTACTGTTCTGATACGTCTTCTCGTCGCCGACAAAAACTCCTGAGTCTCAAACATGTGTCAGTGTCTCTCTGACGTTTCTGACACTAATCACATTGATACCTCTGCTGTTTCAAATTTCAATCTAGTGCAAGCAACAGTGGTGGGCAGGGCATAAGGTCCAATCTAGATTTTTCAATGAGGAAGTAAGTGTGGATGTGCTTACAGCAGCAGTTTTGGGTTTTTTTTTCACTTTTTATGTGAGAAAACCATTTTAAATAAAATATTTAAAATGTTTGTGCAGGCTTATTTTAATTCTCACATTGTAACCAAATAAAATACACCATTAAATAAAAAATATGAAAGACGGGAAATGTCACTGTGGCACTGGTAGTTTGTTTACTTTTGCGTTCATCCCAGAATCGCCAATATGTCTTTAGTACTGACACAAACAGGTATATGACTGACAAAACCAGGCAGATGTTCATAAATTGTTCACATGTGTACATACAAAGACACACACAAACACACATTGGTGGATTGTTACAGTGTTGCTTTGGAAAAGAGACTCATCTTCATGTCATATTTATATGGAAAAAACACACACACGCACGCACACACACGCACGCACACACACGCACACACACACACACAGGAATCCCTTAGCATAGACAGTCAACTTTGTTTTATTTATATGAAATAAATAATGTAAATACATCTCAGACAGACAGACAGACAGACAGACAGACAGAAAGACACACACACACACACACACACACACACACACACACACACACACACACACACACACAGAAGCTGTTGTACAGTGATAGTCGGGAACAGTGAGTCATCTTCATGTCATATTCATGTCAACGAAATCAATCATCTCCCCAAACACACAAACATCATTTGCACAGTGACCTTTCAGAGATGACTCACCCCTGTGAAGTACCACACACACAAACACATGGAGACAGATCATGTAAAGCAGTCTTCAGTCTTAAAAAATGATCACCCCTATTTTCAGTGCATGACAATCTCACTGCGTACATTTTGCATTGGTTTAAAACCATTACATCCTTTGAACTTTACAGAGGAGAGTCAAATCAGATCAGATGATCACATTAAATAAAACGTTAACAACAAGGAGCAGCAGAGGACAGAATAGGCAGTAAATATTAATGACTGAAATACATAAAATATACTGAAACCAAGTTTTCCTCCAGCAGAAACTGAACTTTGCTTGACGGATTAGAAGGGAAGAAAAACAGAATAGTATGAGTAAGTAACTTTTTTTTCAACAGAAATACCAAGGAGAGGATGTTACAGAGCTGCCCACACTGTTTGACTGACAGTTGATCTCTGGGAGGTTCAGTGTAGAAACACCACAGTAATGAGCGAGAACCAAAGAACATTTTTAAAAATGAGAATCCAGAGTTTTTGAATTATCATTTTAAGTAGAAACTCATGAATCAAAAATGTAGCTTCATTATAGTCTCTCCTCTCTTTTCCCACTTTCCTTTTTGTCATTGCCTCCTCTCTCTTGCTCTCTCTCATCACATCTAGAAATAATATACATGTTATTACTGTCTATGTCTGTGTTAGGTCTGTGCAATAGAGTTAAGGAATATATATATATACACACACACACACATACACAGACACACACACAAACACACACACACACACACACACACACACACACACACACACACACACACACACACACACACACACTCACTCACTCACTCTATAGCACCAAGAGTATGGTAATTTTCATCTTTGAATGAAAACATTAAATATCTCGAGCCAAGAGCGACATGTCCAGTAAAAAACCACTATAGTATTTGATTAAAAGCCAGATGATACTTTAGCCAAGTCTGGTTTATAGAGAAAAGGTTCACATAAAAATGGTTTTATGTAAAAAATTAAGGGCAGTCATTAAAATATTTTTGGTCTACAGACATTTTATGGATTGAAATGTGTCTTTTTTTATTGGTGAAATTACCTTTAGATATGATTTAAAAGCCTGTGGTTGGATATTTTTTTTTGAGACTGAAAAAATGATATAGGAATTTATTTTTGTGAATGTGCAAAAGGGATTTATATTTGTAGAGGAAACTGAATAATGTCTAATGTCTAAGTAAAACACAAGAGTTAAAGCCATTAAGTAGAATGTTTAGTCGAAGTTTAAGGGAATTAATGTGTCATCCTCATAACTCGTGGGGTTAAGGGGAGTGTTTCTCAGGAATTCTTTGTACACAGGAAGCTACTGTCACTGTGAGTTTTACAGTGAGCTGCCATTTTGTTCTGTGGTTCAGATGCCAGTACAGTCTGCCTGTTGTCATGGATATGACTCAGACTTATTAACACCACTACTCTAAAGCACTGCAGGCTACCGCACAGACACACACACGCACACATGCGCACACACACAGATGAGAACAATTGCGACATTTACACAGTTACTGGCAAGTGCACAAAGTTTGATATCATGAAAGACACACACACACAAACACAACCAAAACTCAAGTTGTCATGCACATGCGCGAAATCAAACACACAGGACGCACACACTCATAAATAGATGCTAACAGACACACAAACACAAACACACCACTCTGTGTGTCGCCCTGTTTGCCTTCCCTCTCTCCTCTACAAACTCCCACAGTTCCTCAACAAACAGTAAAAAAAAAATATAGAAACACAAAATCCCCCCCTCCCCATAACACTCCAGTTCTTTTCTTCCATCCTATCCTTAGAAATGTGCAAACAATGTTAAACAAAAGTGACGAGGCCCATAATAACATGAGGAAAAGAAATGTAGGGTGCAGCGGAGGGAGTGAGAGTGGGGTGGGTAGTGTGTTTGTGCCTGAAGCAGGGCTTGGGCAAACGAGGCGGGGGGAATGTTTTCATTCATATTTTCCACCCAGTTAGTTGGGAGCCAGAGAGGCACAGGAGTGAGAGACAGAGACAGTGAGAGGGGCAAGAGACTCACAAAGAGAGGATCAAATGTGGAAGCGAGAGCAGACAGGAGACACCAAAGATTTTTTTTTTTTTTTTTCATGTTTCGTGGCATACTTCCACTTCAATTCTCCCAGCTCGTTTTCTGAGCTCCTCTCTGCCTTGCCTTCCTCTCTACCCTTCTCAGCCTATATCCACCTGTACCAGGGTTAGGAGTTTAAAAGCACAATATCACATCTGAATCAAGTACCTAGTCTGAGTCCTTTCAAATGCCTTATCAAATCCATTTATCTAGCTTTCAACATTTTAAAGGAACTAGAGTAAAACATGACTCCAAATCTAATTTAATTCATGTTTACAACAGCGACAACCTGAAAATAAGACGAGCAGGAGATAATAAAATGTTCATTTAATGCAAATCTGACACATTAAAGTGAAAGGTGAAACATCTTACTTTGACAAGCTGCTTGTGCCAAATACTGAAGGTCGAGATTCATAACTATGAAGGAGATCTTTGTAAATATTAAATAGATATGATAAAATGACAGTTTAACTTGTGTCAGTCCATTTGTGATCATACAGAGAGCGTAGAGGGTGATATTCCTCTACTATAAAAACTTTGCATATGCACAAGACATTATCTAAGTTTCATTTTGTCAAATTACTCACAGAATTTAATTACCTACAGCTGATTTAATCTGCAACAGGTAGCATGCATCGTTTCTACCAACAAATGGTGCACTCAGTACCCACCACAAATGAAAACCCTCATAGAAGAATCCAGATCTGAGCAGTCTATTGTAACCCTAATCTGCACCTTCCAACATTTCTGCCCCTCTTTATTTTGTGCAGCTAAAACAATAAAGAAGTTCTTAGGTTTAGGGTTGCTCCAAAGTGCTTTATGTTTATTCTTGCATTTGTAGAGCCAAATTTGGAAGAATTTGAAACCTACATAATTTACACCATCACAATACATTACAGTACTTGTGTGCTGGCTGTCTTTTCCCTTCTTGGCAGATGGCTCAATTTGTTGGCACATTACCGCCATTAAATGTTGATAAACAGAATAGGCGTAAAATCATTGGCAGGATTGTTCCTCACATTACGTTAATTCACGTGCACATGCATGGGCGTTCTTGCTGATGTGTAAGATTGTAAGAAAATGAGGGCCCACTCTTGCAAACACAGCTCCATAGCATTTGTTAAGGTGAAAAACTCCACATACCACCTTCAGGTTTATATAGGCACAAAACACACAGTCATTTCTGGAGTCAATGAAGCAACTAATCTGGCTGTTTAAAGGAGCAAAAACTATAATTAAATTTTTTTAAACACTAACTTACAGCAAAATTTCAATTCAAATCTCCTGGAAGAAGAAACAGTAACTTTTCCAGTCGGCTCATTGGCAGGAAAAAGAACCTGGCAAGTGTTTGGTTACTGCACAAGCTGCTCAAAAGAAATTAGATTATCACTCTATGCCTTTTTTGGAACATGAACTCTTTCACTTGAATAGTTTAAAAGAAAACGGGACAGACCAAAATGCATTAGCACAGTTGCCGTGTATGGTGGCCAAATTAATTTGAACTGCCTTCCCACAGCCAAGAAGTGTGTAAAAAATGCAAGAACTGTCCCTTTAAAGTTTCAGTCTTGCTAAATGGCCAACGTCAGTATTAATAGCTGTTTATTTAGCAGACTGGACAAAACTTTGCGAGCTCGGCATCAGACTTCATCCCTTTACTCACTTAAGGCTGTACCCTGCAGTAAAAAATAACCCTCTTATTTTGCTTCTATTTCTATCAGTTGGCTAAGTTAGCACACTAACAAGCTAGCTCCGGCTTAGTCGGCCCACCTCGTCTCTTTCCGATACAGAGTCACTGTAGTGTCCAGTCTGCCATGAAGAAGCAGCTGCTCAGAGTTATAGACACAACGATGGCTAAAGCTCTTGGCAAGACTAAGTAAGTAAACAGCTGCTAATGCTAACTTTGCCTATATAGTAATAGAAAAACTGACAAATAGTTCCTTTAAGAGGGTTGCAGGCACATTACTTCACTTTAACATCATTATATACAAGTTAGTGTAATCAGGGTATGAATAACTACTAAGTGGCCACTTAAGTTGCACAAACAAGGAACCTAGGAACAAAAATATCAAAGAATTAACACTTTATTGTGTAAAGAGTATTTTTGGGGCTCACTAGTATGACTAAGTTTTGGGAACCAATAGTTTAACAGGCTTTCCACAGTCATCCTGTCCTTAGGCAGGAGAGGAATGTCACCCAACTGAGCTACAATGTTCCCTGTGTTCCTTTTAGGAGGAAACACTAATACCTCTTTATATAAATGATTACACAACACTCGGCCAGTTCACAAGAAGGGGCTCCGGGTGTGTGTGTCTGCTGGAAGGGAAGCAGAAACACACACACACATTCAAGTACACATGAAAAGGCAGAAAAACAAACACAGAATGCAATGCACAAAAACACAGACATGCACGGAAACACACAAAACACAGACAAGTAAACACTGACAGCAACAATGTGTTTAAACGCGCACACACACACACACAGACACACTCAGACACACACAATGAATAGGACAGACACACTGATGGGAGACGCCTTCATCGTGCAGCTCTGTCAACAGAAACTCCTCCCTCCCCACTCAGCTCTCTGCACTGCACACACTGGTTCACTTAAAGCCTTAACCTGGAAATATTATTGTTCGCGTTAACATTGTTGAGGTTGTTGGTTTCTAACCAAAAAAAGAAGGAAGCTGCATTAAAAACAAAAGATGGGGATCTGCACTGAGCCTGCAAGTTGAGTTTGAGTGAATTCATCCTGTATAAATGTTTGAAAAGACCAGAAAACCAGAACACTGAAAGATTATCATGGCAACAATCATCATATCCTCCAGCCTGATGATCACAAGGTAAACAGCAGAAATACCCTTTCCTCATTACAAAGTAACAAGACAGTAATCTGCATATGACCAGATGTGGCGCTTTCTTTTTTTTTTTTTTGGTTGTGGTTTTCATCCACATTGGCACCGATTCTGTCTCAATGAAATTAATGAAGTGATGGTATTTTTTCATGCAGTGCAGATGCCCTCAAAGTGACCAATAAACCACTTTACTGGTTTAACCTACTGGTAGTTTGTGATGGCTGACATCTCTGCTGCCACAGAGGAAATTATTTCCTAATGGGAATCAAGCATCTGACTAACAGAATCCAACAGCTGGAGAAAATGTTTCTGTGCTTCCAAACAACCCCTCCACTGGAGTATGTTTGTGTAACATCACATCACTGAAACCCAGAACAACTGTAAAGCTGGTCAGCCCTAACGCCAAGAACACACTTGATCTGTTGTGTGAAGAATTTTTTCATTCATTTTCTTTTTTTTTTTTCATTTTTAATTCATTTCTGATATATTCTGACAATGTCTCCAAAATGTCACCACATGCAATTACAATTAAAATGGTTAAAAAATATATTTGTTCATATATGTGACATCTTTAGATTCAGTCTAGTAACAGACACTATAGTGGACAGTGTCAGTTTTGTGTAATATTGCAGGTATGATGTTAATATGATATCAACCGGTCTTTTCTTTGTTTATTTTTGCTGCTAGACATGTTGTGGAAAATTGGCGAGAAGCGAAACTCTAGATCAACGCACCCGCAAGGTCACACAGGCAATGTGTCCGCTCTAATCCGTTAACATGGGTGCCGAAATGAAAACCAAGACAGCAGCCACCTCACACACGCGACTCCAGTGTTTTCCTGGCCTTATTCAGCTGGATGGTTTGGAAACCAGCAAACATCTGATTTCACTCATAATCACTGATTCTGCTTAAGATGGTGAAAAGTACTTGTTGATTATTTTATTTTTATAGGACACTTTAAAAGGTGTTAAAAGACATCTTGTTTTGTTACGTGCTTTATTCTCAGAAGGTTTTAGGCCAAAAACAGGTGTTGAAAAGTAGGACTTCTAATCACTGTCATCTCATATATTATTTGGACCATATTGGCTCATAACCAAATGTAACGTCTCAAAATTCGTTTTCAGTTAAAAATGGAAATGTAGCTTTATGAACTCTTCCATCATTTCTCATGACTGAAGCTAGAACTCTACAGGTCTGTTACATATTAATAGGCTTTTTACAGCCTGGACACATTTTTAAAAAAACCATATGTTTGACTGTCACATGTTATCTAAGGCTGCATTTAAGTCCCAAGATCAATGAGCGGATGATGAAAACAAGAAGATTGCTGCGCCACATTTTGACAGCTTTAGCTGCCCTTTGGTTCACTTTGAGATTACAGCCTGGGGTTTTAAAATGTGACTCCTCATTCGGATCCAATAAAA
The DNA here is from genome assembly GCA_038496675.1 of Rachycentron canadum. Lineage (NCBI taxonomy): Eukaryota > Metazoa > Chordata > Actinopteri > Carangiformes > Rachycentridae > Rachycentron > Rachycentron canadum. The sequence continues at coordinate 11,145,974 of CM076660.1, read as the reverse complement.
CGCTGTAGAAAAATAGAGTGGGGAGCAAATAAAAGGTCTTGTGGAAAAACATGTTGACAGGCTTTCAGTCTGATAGCACTGCCTAGCCTCTGTTCTTTTTTGTGTGTTTATTATCGCAGCGTTTAGGAATATGAGACGGTTTCAGTGCTTATGCAAGTTTCCCTGAAAGCAAAATGCATCTGTACTGTGGGTATTTTTGTGTATAGGTGTGTGTATGTAAAAGCAAGCTATTTTGTTCGTAAGGGCTCGGGCCCTCATTATATGTATGAGGCAAATCACAATTTGTGCGCCTGTATGTGTGCGTGTTTGTGTGTGTGTGTATGTGTGTGAGTGTGTGTGCATGTGTTTGCTTCTGTGCCTTTGTAAGACAGATCAGAGTAAGCGTGTGGGAGTTGTTTTAAAAAGCTCCCTTGAAAGATAAGAGACCAGAGAGAACGGCAAAAGAGAGAGAGAGAGAGAGAGAGCGATAGAGGGAGAGAGAGAGAAGAAAGAAAGGAATGTAAAAGGCAGAGAGATGAGGTAAAGATGAAAAATGCAAAACAGAGACAGGAAACAGAGAGGACACCGAGAGAAAAGGTGGTAATTTCACCCCTCGCATGTTGTCCTGTTTTAGATGATGTCATGAAAGTTCTAGTCTGTACATGCTCTGTGTGTGCGTGTGTGTGTAAATTGGTTTTCACCTACTGTGAGATAAGGATGAGTCACTTTTCTCCAGGAACAAATGTAATCTACTATAGTGTGTATATACTAGGAGTGTGTGTGTGTATGTGTGTGTGTGTGTGTGTGTGTGTGTGTGTGCATGCGTGCGTGTGTATGTGTGAGAGTACGCACAAACACAAACACTAAGCCCTTCCTACACCGACTTGATAGGTAGGATTACATTATTACATTTCTATACAAGGCTGCAATATACAGACACACACATACACAAGCAGTCAGAGCCTTTTTCATCACCTTTTCTCCTCACAGTAGATCAGCTACACCCTTACACACCTGTGACCTTGCCAGTATAGAGGGTTGGCGTTTGATAGCATTTATTGTGTCCATCATCAAATCTTATGAAATCTTATGAAATTCTAATCATAATAATGAATATATAATAAAAATATCCAACCGTGGAGGTTTTTTTAGCCACAAATACTATAGAATTTGCAATATAATTAATGTTTGTGACCTCTGGCTACAACCAAAGCAAGAAGCAGAAGATACTAAATATAGAAGCTACTAAATGTAGTAATGCTACAGCTGGACTTTATATATGCACATCTTATTTTTTCACTCGTCAAATATTGGTCCTGACTCCAAAGAATTAAGGTCATGATCTTCAGATAATCAACCTAGGTTACTTGTGCCAGTATATAAAGTTATATATAAAATATTAGAAACTAGATAAACTGATAAACTGTTTCAACAGAATTTTGAAAAAAGACAATGACCGTAGTACAGTGTTGTTGTAGAGTTGTTCTTCTTTCTCTAACAAATGAGTTTTGCACAAAAGACATTAACCAGAACACAGCCAAAAGTTTCATTCTGGTCATGATCATTAAGTAGCTGCAGATGATACAATCAGTCAGCGTCTGGATTAAAATGAGAAGCAGTAAGCGTCCTAGTGGTTAGGATCGCACCATTTGGCTAGCAAGCAGTGTTGCTTGATTTGTGTGTCACCCCCATGCTTGGTGTCACTGGCAAATTTAAGGCAAAATACCACAGAAAATTTGAAAAATTAGATGCCTGCTGCCAGAATGTTTGACGTCCAGGATTCAGACGTGGTGTCCAGCTAATCTGAGCATATTAGACACCTGGATCCAAACCCAAAAGGAAACCGCCCAAACTGAGCCCAACACTGTTATGTAATGGCGTACTCTGTCTTATGGTCACAATCTTCCATTTGTGCTCTTTTCATTTGCACGCTTTTATTTTTGCTTTTATTTTCTGCTGTAGGCTCCTATCTGTTCCAGCAATGACTGAATTTCCCCATCGGGCTGATTTAATCAAACTTAATCAAATCAGATCTAATCTAATCTAGTTTGTGATTTATAATACCGCTATCTACTATTTCAGAAGAACTCCCTCCTCCTCACTGTCAAAGCCATGTGTGTTGCCCTGAATACAGACAAGTGGATAAGAAAAAAAAATGGGTATAAATACAGAATGAAGAATTACTGCTCCCCTGGTGCCTTAAACACCACACACACACACACACACACACACACACACACACACACACACACACCGGGAGAAAATGATGGGAGCAGACAGTCAAGTGTTTTCAGTTCTGTGAAACATATAAAGGTCATGAATATTAACACAAACCAGTTGGTGACTGGGGAGAGAGAAACAACGAGAGAGAAGTGGTTTTTCTGTCATGCTGTCAAGGAAGAGGCGAGGAGTGTGTGAGAGGGAATGAGATAGTTTCTGGGAAGGAGAACCCAACCAATTAGCTGCAATAAACTGTCCTGAACTGGATCATTGTCAGCACTCTTTAAGCAGTAGAAGAAAAACACCAGTGGAGAGGGGGAGACAGAGAAGGAGAGTCCTGAGCTCTGCTAATCGGCAGATAAAAACCTCTGAGCTCTGAGAGTCAGCTTGTTTATGATAAGGCGAGAAAAGGTGAGAGGAAGAAAAGGGTTAGATATAGAGGGAAAGAGTAGGAGAGAGGTTGAGGGAAGAGGTGAGAGAGAAACAGACAAATGGCAAAAGATGGAGACCTCACGCTGACCAGGAGAGGTTTTGTCTTTTTTCCTGTTCTCAAATTCAATTTACACCTCAACACCAAAAGTTAACATCACAGGATATCAGTGAATTTAGTCTATACAGACACAACCAAATGTATATGGACATCCCTGTCTATAAATATTTGTGTACCTTTGTTCTGGGGCTGTTCATTGATTGGGCAAGGCCCCTTTACTCTGCAGCACATAAGCACATGCAGTTTCCCACTTTGTAGCAGCAGTTTGGGGAAAGTCATTTCCTATTTCAAGATGACAATGCCCTTGTGCACAAAGCCAGGCCCATAAAAAAGGTCTTCCCAGTCTGGCGTGGAAGAACCAAACTGCCCTGCGCACAACCCTGACCTCAACCAACAGGGACGGACCCGAAGGCTGACTGCGAGGTGGGCACAACATCAGTGTCCGACCTCACTAATGCTCTGTTAACTTCAAAAGAGCAGAGCTTCCAAAGCCTAGAAAGCCTAACGAAAGAGTGGGAAGTAACAGCAAGCAAGAGAGAAAAACTTTACCTCTGGGAATGATTACTCACATTTATAAGATTATTAAAGGTAAACAAGCACTCTTTGAAAATGTTTTTTTATACAATATATGGTCCTCTGCAATTGTTCGAACTAATTCATTGTAATAGCTGGTTGTTCTGATCCATGTGAACTATGTCTTTGAGTTTTGCATTAACATATAATAATAATAATAAGGAACCTTCGTGAAAAGCAGATGACCTAATTTTAATTAATTAAATTTTTAATTTTAACTTTTGCTGTTCTTTGCATCCCGTTATCTTCCAAATGTCAGGTAAGGAAATTTCATGTCAGAAAATCAATTTGCCTGTTCTGATATCTCTCTTGTGGATGAGAACTAATTTGTTTCTTTGTCATTGGAAGCAATTTGAAAATGTTAATAAATAAAAAAAAAAAAAAAACTAAATAAAATAAAAATTTATTTCACTTGGCTCCTACTTTGTTGTCAGTAACTAGAACAGAGAAAATGCTCAATGACAGAGTACTGGTGACTGCAAATATATTAGTGGCCCGGGGGACACACAGCAGTATCAAGCAGATTTGATCCAGACAGGACTCACAGAAGATGTGATTGTAGTGCCCCAAAACAGTGGGGCATCAACACTGACACAGCGAGATGGTGACAAGGTCACTGGCAAATTTACAATCTGACAATCTAACTTGGGCCAATCTTGAACCTGATCTGAGCTAGTCCTGCCCATAAACTCAGAAGAGCCAGTGAGAGCAGATGGGGAGAGACGTAAGGACGCTGTGAGAAAGATGGAGAGTGTGAAATGAAAAGAGAGGCAGAGAGGGAGGGATTATGAAAACAGATGTAAAGTGAGAGCATTTACTTCTACCTCCCTCCATGTCTGCTCTTCTTTGTCACCCCGAGACAAGAGTTAATAGGCCAACTTTCTGCCTGTGCTCCTCCAGCAGCCCGATACTGAGACTGCTTCACTGCAGAGCCTCCAGCTGCCCTGCCGGCAATTTGTCTTTTTGCCAACGCAAGGGTTCCCCCCCCACACACTTTTTTTTTTCTTTTGCAAAATCAACATTTCTCAAGCAAATACAGCACAAACCTGTAATGCATTTGTGCTAAGTGTAGCATTTTTAACATCAGTAAATCATTAGCATATTCATTTTCAGATATTAGTCTAATTACCACAAACAAACAAGGCACTTGCCACAATATAAGATAGACTCTTCTGACAATTGTACTGTGTGCCACCGAGGAAAAAATATCAAGAGAAGTCTGAAATACTGATTTACAGCACAAAGCAGGAAGTGAAGCTCTCTTTTCTTTTGCATAGAGACAGGTGTTGAAAGGTCAGAATGACACTGTAATTTTGATATAATTAGTTACAGCATAGTAGTTTGGCCTAAATCTGATCTCTGACTCACTGACCATGTCTAAGACTTCTTCATTTAGATCTGGTGTTGTGCTACTGAGAGCTGTTTCTGAAATAGCCGACCAATCAGCATTTAGCAGGTGGAATTAGGAGCGGGGACATCATCTTCATACATTTTTATCTATTTACCTACATTCACTTAAAGCAGATATCAGCAGCCATAATGTCAAGCTGAGTGATACTAAGAGGCAATTCAGCCTTATAATCAGGCTCTCGAGAGATGATTCTAATATTCTGCATGTTTGTAAATGGGAACGAACAAAACATTACAATTAAAATTCACAATAATACTGTCAGAAAGATTTTATAGATTACATTCATACTGCACTGTCCTACTGATGGGTCACAAAATAAATCTGTTAAAAAAAAAAAAACACTGTGGCTTTTCTTGGTCCTTTAATTTAATGTCTTTTATTTTAATGTCAGTTCCTCATTAACCTTCTTCCCCTGTTAATTACAAAAGCAACCACAGAGCAGTTGCAGCCAGATGTGTGAAAGGCTGACTGGTTGCAATTTTCTGTTTGTACCTCTACTCTCTCTCTGCAGCTGGTAGCACGCACCCACACACACACACACACCTATACACATATAAAACACAGACATACACACATACACCTGGCCTGTTGTTACAGCGTAAGAGGGGGGTTGATGGAACTCAGTAAAATGCGGGATGTGTACGGCTGAAGTTTAGATGTTGGTGGAAGGAGCACTAGATGAGAAACCACTCAAAATAGGAGGGAAACATTTTTGTCAGCGTGATGGATTCCCTTTATAAAATAGATATTTGTGACTGGAAAGAGGAAATTCAGCGCTGGTCTGCAGCCACTCATGGCCATCACTGAGCTTTCATTGCTCTCTGAACATCAGCACAGCCAGAACTGTTATTATTAATAAATTGATCATAGTTGCCTCTGATCCAGGAAGAAACCTACAAAATTGTGAAATACACCAGGGTTACTACTCTTAGATTAAGTCAGGTTCAAGTTGTTGCTGACATTTAGGTTAAAGAGTCTAATATAGCGATTCCTAGTCAATGTTAGGAATAAAAGGTTTCTATTATCTCACCTTTTCCTGTAACAGTATAACGAAAAGCATTGCTCTTCCAATTTCAGTAATACAATCACAGTTAATATTAATAAAGATACAGAGGGACGGCATAAAAATTAGGTTCACAAACCTAAGCGTCATTATTGTTGGACCATGCATTCCAAAATGCCCTCGGCTTTTCCTGCATTTAAGTTACGTCTGTTGTTTGATGTCTGTCTTTAATCGAGTCTTTTGCTCTTAAGGTACTTTCCTGTTGGACAATTTCCACAGATACAAAACAAATCTCAGAGGACAATAATCAACAGTAACAAGTTGCATCATGTTGGTTTACAAATGGGTAGATAGTAAGACAAATACACAGGCAAAAACAAACTTAGTTTAAAAAAAGTGCATTTTGTGAGCACTGTACATGAAAGGAATTCCTTATGAACCCAAGTATATGCTGTAAAGACTCAGTGTTTACAGCATAGTACATAAACACAAAGTGTTTACAGCTTAGGACATAAATGATGAAATGAGGAGCAAAAAATGTTTCTTAGGGTAATAATCTGAGACATTACTCTTCTTTTTCTTTTTTATGTGATGATATATTACACTAAACATCTGCTGCTGCAATTAAATATCAGCAGTTCTCTAAAAGCTGCAATTCTGTGTTAATTTATGCTTTACTCTGTTTCTATTTCCAGTTACAAGATGCCAGTTAGAAGTGTTTTGTCATAGCTTTTTTAATGCACTAAGACGATATGTACCCAAAGATTTTGTTAAAGAGCAACTCAGCATTATTCAATATTATCAAACGTAGCTACATTTGTTGTTGTTTGTTGTTATTTTACTTATTTCTGTAGATTTTAGATAAAGCAAGATGACTTCCCATTGAGCAGTGTAAGTCAGAACATTTATTCTTACTAAACTGATGCTTTTCATGACTCAGCAGATTTAACTTCTCAAATTTCATCAGTGTAAATATTGTTACAAAACATTACAGACTTGCGGGTTACTTAGTTTGGTAAAAACATCTTTCAACTTGCTATGAGGGTCTGGGGAGTGTATGTAACAGCTGAGAGGAAAGTCATTTCTCATACTCTGCTTTGCCAAACAGTTCAATAATTGGCTTGTATTCTGAAAAACTCAGGAGAAAAACATGTCAGCCCAACCAGACAGAGAAAAGATGAGGAACTGGGTCTGTTAATAACCTGTAGAAGCTTTGATTCCTTTCAAGTCATCGACTCTTGTGATTCTTCTCTTGTGATGCTTCAAATTTCAAGGAAGATGATCCAAATCTTAACCACAGGGGGCTATGAATGAACACCGTAGCTTACTGGCTTTTCAGTATTATGAATATCATCATTGTCTTTTTTTTTTTTTTTTTGAACAGTCTCAGGGGAACCCATGATGTTTATATACCAAGTCTTAAATGGAACCGATATCAGTTGTTGTGGCGTGTTTGTTATTGCGTGTCTTCCATTTCTTCCTGTGACTGTGAAACTAATTTCCTCTGGAGGGACTATGGGTGACCTTGGATATTTTTCCTAATTTAACCACTGTAGTCATGAGAAAACTCTGATGTGGGTCACATTTCATGTTTTCTATATGAATTTTAACATGGTCATTGTGAGATACATTTTTTAAAAGACAAAGCAATTATGCTGTTGCTTTCTATTTATTCAAGTGTTCTGAATGTCATGGTTGTGTTTTTTCTTTAAAGATATTTCTCTTTCTAGGCACAAAAATCAGTCCAGTGTCAACTTTATTACCACTGACACTGTGGGAAACCCCTGTAGGCTTTAGAATAATGGGTTGAAGCAATGAAGCCTTGGGCATGCACGCATACACACACAGGCATGTCCAAACACACATACTACGCATATGTACACATCAAGAGTGAAGGGCTACCCCAGTCTGCCTCCATACATTTCTCTCTCTCCTCCTCTCTCTCTTACACTCACACACTCACTCACACACACACACACACACACACACACACACACACAGACTCCCACCCTCTTCCTGCATTCCTCTCCTGTCTGACACACTTCCAGTAAGCCCACCAGCACTTCAAAAACAGCCCACCACCACCACCACCACTCACCCTCCAGACGACAGCGGCTGCTAAAAACATGCTCAGCTCTGTCACACACAAAGTCACAAACACCACCATCTTACTGGAAACAGAAACAAACACCCCACAGGTGCTGCCAATGCTTTGGCTGGTCTCTCTCTCTCTCTCTCTCTCTCTCTCTCTCTCTCTCTCTCTCTCTCTCTCTCTCTCTC
>CM076660.1:11098675-11133021 GCA_038496675.1 Rachycentron canadum | reverse complement strand
AGGAGAGGAGAGGAGAGGAGAGGAGAGGAGAGGAGAGGAGAGGAGAGGAGAGGAGAGAGGAAAGTTTAGAGGAGGAATGCATGACATGAATGTGTGTGTTTGTGAGTGTGTGTCTAAATAAAAGAATGAGAATGAGTGTTAATGTAGCAGAGCAAGAAAAGAAGTGGATGATATTCCCATGTGAGATGTATCAGTGTTTCCGAGAAAATACTCGAGGGATAAGTCCCATGTGTCACACACACAGAAACACGGATACATAAACTGTGCATCCACGAATGCAGGCGCCTAAATACAGTCTAGACTCCCACACATGGCTCTTGGGTTTACTCACATGACATCCATGTGGGGAACAAAGACACATGCATACACACACACACAGACGCACACACACACAAAATCAACCCACACTGAGCCTGAGGGTAGCCTGCAGTAAACACCAACAGCCACACACGCCACACATGCTGTGTTGTGAGCTGAGGAATTGCTTTAATACACACCAACACACACACAGAATGTTTTTTCTCCCAATGTAATTTTGGAAAGCTGCACTCATTTATCAACTCAGACCAGTTCTTCTCTTCATACTTTTCCCTTCTCAAGCATCAGCTACTTATTGCCTTTTTGGTCAAGCTTCCAAATGAGTTTTTTTCCCTCAATGCCACTTAATAACAGTACCCTGGTTAAATGCAGGTTAAATAAATCAAAACCTGCTAACTGAATCTCTGGGTGGGGAATGTGGAGTGGAAACATGCAAACACATTTTGGTTTTGGCAGGCGGCCCTGCCACCTCCAACACACATATCGAAGCAGGTTAAAATCCATTGTTTAGAGGTGAAATGTTTAAATTTCCCAGGTTCCAGTCCCACACTGAAGTCAGTGTTTGCCCGCGAGCCTCCAGAGGTGAATGGGTTTTTGCTGGAGCCTGACTCACCCTCTGGAACCAGAAAACCGGCTCGGTTCTGGCCAATGCTCAGTCACTGTGGTCAGAGAGTAAGCCTGCCAGCCGGGCAGGCAGGCAACCAGTCATTCAGTCAGCCGGTTCTGACTTCTCTGTCACTTCAGTGAGGTCAGCCAACCAATCCGTAAGCCAGCCAGTCAGTCAATAAAGTCATGCAGCTGACCTAAAAATGTGGTCAAAGATGAACCACTTGTACAGTCATTGTGTTTTCTGGTTGGCTGCTGGCCAGTAGCACAAGAGAGAAGTTCACAGACTGCCAGATGTAACTTTAGCGAGCCAGTCAGCCAGTCATTCCAATCAGTCAGGAAACAAAGCAGCATGTCCTCTATGTGATTAATAAAGCACCCAGTCACCCAACCACATTCTGTTGTGATGAGAGGGCAGAGAATTTCTTTCCTATTTTCATTCAACCACCCATTGACCCTTTACTCATCCATTCAATCAGTCAGGGAAATGGCTGTTTTTGCCAGGCAGTCAGCAAGCAAGCCACCCAGGCAAGCGGTCGCTGCGGTTGTTCAGCCAGTCAGCCTGAAATGTGGTGAACGACAGCCCCACTGACCCAGTTGAGTGGCGAAGAGGCAGAAAATCTGTGCTTCGCTAATGGCGAAGACTCCACCAAAGCCACACCTCCATACACTTTTTCATCACCTCAAAGAAAAAAGCCGTGGAGGCTGAACAGTCGGTCAAGTAGCCAGCAGTTCTATCAATGGGGCAGTTGATGTGATAGCTAATGGGTCAGTTATTCAGTCGATAAGCCTGTCAGCCAGCAACTTGGTCAATCACACAGGCAGGTTCAGTAAGAAAAGTTATCTCCATCAACTGCGGTGAAAGATATACCCAGTGACATGGTGAACTCCAGAAATGAAAATGTATTATTATGTTACTGTATTTGCCATTATGGTTCGCCTCCTGCCTCAGTGGGAAGTTTATTAAGCCCTTTACCCCAAGAAAGAGATCAAACACCATTTCTCACTATAATATGTTATTAGTTTTGTCATGGGGACCTACCAGATACAGATGGCAGGAGCCCAGTTTGGCTCTTCAGCCCATACTTTAAGAAATACAGTTCTCATATTCACTTGCCAGTCCAGCCAAAAGCAACCAAATCAGCCTGTGGTCAGAAATACACCCACTGACCCTTCATAGCAATGTGGTGATGAGTTAATGTGGGTGAATTTGGCTTTTGTCGTAACCCTGACTGTCCATCAAGTCAGGTCAGCCAGTTATTCATTCAGTTACCAAACCATTACCTCATCTATTCATCCATTCAGCAAACAGCCAATTAATCTATTTATTCAGCAGTTTGTCAAGTCAGACTGCCATTTAAATCATCAAAATTTGTCCTGATAAAGTCATTGAGTCAGAAGGTTATCTCATTAGTTGGTCATTAATTCATTGTAGTCAGACAGCTAGAGATGCAATTTGCAACACTGATCTTATTCTGCTCCCTGCTATGTTGACCTCACAAAACACTGATGCTGTGCTCATAATCACTCACTGTTTACTGAACTATATTTACTTACCAATATTTCAATTTTATCTTTAAATTGTGTGAAATGGTTATGCATTATTGAGTCCTTTATAATGAATAGAGTTTTCACTGCATTAGATGTTTTGATTCTTATTCACACAATAGCATGAGTACATCTGAGTGGTCCCAAATTCATTCTGCAGCATGACATCAACCCCAAACATACAGCCAGAAAGTCCTGCAACAGATTGCCTTGCCTCCACACAGCCCTGATCTTAACATCATGGACAGACAGAAGAGACTGAGAAACTAAATCCACAGACGAATTGCGACAAGTTTCCCAAGATGCTTGGAACCTTGAAAATTGTGCACAAGAAGAACTGGGGCTGTTTCAAATGCAAAAGCTAGTCACAACAAATGTTGATTTGATTTAGTTTTTTTCTGCTTACTTGCATGAAGTTAATTGATAAATGAAAATTATTCATGATATCATTTTTGAGAGCTCATTTCACTTTCACTCTCACAAACATTTGCACAGTGCTGCAGGTGCAAAAGTATGCAGCAACCTCCCATCCAATAAAGGCTGAAGACAGCACATCAGTTTTCATCTGTTTTATCTCATTGTGTATGCAAATTTGTGCAGCAAGGCACACCAAAATCTAATCAGATCATCTACTTTATATGGGGTACCTGTGGTGTAAGTATGAAGTTCCTACTATGTCCTGTATCTTGAGCTATTGTGTTCACAAGAAAAATCAGCTTTCTCCAACTTAAACCAATGAGCTCATTGTTAAAGATTTTTCACAGCACCACGTTTGTCTTTGCACTCGACATATCTGGCATTACTTGGAACTTGTTAGCCTGAATTGTGTTGGAACTACAGCATTTTCTGGGAAATCTGTGTTTCCTCATTAATATGCAGATTTATGCAAAATTCAGATAATATCAGATAATCTATCGCTCCATTAATCTATCTATCCATCTACCTGTAGTGTGAGTATGAACTTTTTGTAATGTATTTGTCTTATGTTATCATGGTCATGTGTCACCTACAGAATCACAGACAAATCTGTGATCATGGTGTAGGGACATAAACAAAACATACAATACAACAAAATACACCAAAAGAGCAATTAAATTGTTATTTTTAAATTTTTTAAAAGCACACCAGGGAACAAAAGTCACACAAAAAAGTTACAAAAGAAACACTCACTTGGTTGTACTCAGCCAAAACTAAGACAAAACTAAAGCTAATAAGCATGATGAGATGGGAGTCTGGCTACACAAGATTCCCGTTTTAGCTAGTTTGCATAAAATACAAATCTACATGCTTCAGATTCTGGGGAATGAATTGGTTTTAAAACATGTTGTTCAAAAGACAACAAAAATTATTGTCCCTGCACTTTGGTACTGACAGTTAGTCATAGTTATTCTGTGTTTAACTGTTCAAGATTATGTGAGTTGCAGTTGTGGCTGCTGTAGTAAGTATAGGTCCTTCAGCCAGACATTTGTTAATTAATTCATGCACTGAAAACTTTTCCATTCATCCGGTCCATTCAGTCTGCATGTCATCCAGCTATTCCCAAGGCCACAGTTCAACACATAGTACATGTATGTGCAAACCAGTCTGTCAACTGCTCATTCATCCATCTAACTGCTGCAGTTTATCAAGAGCCACAGAGCACTAGTCTAGCAAGAAACATCAGCAGTGTGTGTGGAAGCTATTAGTCCATGTGCACCCACTGACCCTGGACATGATGAGGCTGATGATGCTGCTCTTAGTCATCTTATTATCTGATGAAGAGCTGTTTTGGAAAGATCAGAGGGTATTTTGGGTGAATTTCCAGATGTTGTTGTGGACATACTGATACATACAAACACACACACTTGGATTAAATGTGTGCTCATAAAAGTGAACATTCACGCACAACGTTAAAGTATAAGTGGACGAGGCTGCAGCTGGACAAGACAAATCCCTGAGGGGATTTTCAGTCATCTAACCACTGTTTCCCTTCTTCTCTCCCAGTTTCCCTTTTGTTTTATGCATGTCATCGATGTACTTGCATCAGTGCTTTTGTCATGACCTTTAGCTGGCTATTTGTCTTCATCAAATCACACTGAAAAAATGGCACATTTGTTCACATTTCTGAACTCTTTTTCTTCCAAACAAGGATTACAGATTTTGGTCATTTCTCCAGTAAATAAAGGGAATACCAGAAGTTTTTTTTTTTGTTTCTTTCTTTTTTAACACAACTGTCTCAGGTTGTGCTGATCGACGATAATCAGATCCTTCACCAATGTTAAGACGATAATTATTTTGTTTTCCCATGTGTGTAGTGACTTATTATCATTGTTTGTAGTATTAAGTTATTATTACATTTAATTTTCCCATCTGACTGTCTTTAAGCGCTGCTTGTGTATGCGGGTGCTGCGTTCACTTAGTTCAGTTTCTTAGCTGCTGCTTTTCATGGATGTAAATAGAACTTGTGAACAGTCAGAGAGAGAGACATAAACAGCTGTCTCTGCGCAATGTCCTCAGGTTATCAATCAGAGCGAGAACGGGGTGAGCAAAAACGGTTCATGCTCTTAGGTCGCTTCCATTTTCCTCTCACACATAAGATTATGGCGTTGTGCAATTTCACAGGGTGATGATAGGATGATCAGACAATGAACACAGATCATACAATTGACTATGAAGAAATATACACGGGCTACTCAAAAATAACTCTTAGAGATGCACTCGCCAAATTTCCACAGGTCCGGCTTTGTTTATGTAAAGCACATTTAGGCATTAATGTGAGAAGTGACATTTCATTGTGCAACTAAGTCTTTGAACTTGATGCAATAGCTTTTATGTTCGGGAAGAGACACTAATCTAAGAGTTCATTTGTGAGTTTCCAGGGATTTAAGTTTTTTCACTATATTTGTAGTTGAACGATGATTTCACTGTTGTTTGATAGGACGACTGCAGCTGGTGAAGTTTTGGGTACAAAAACAAAACTATAAATGGGCATGTTGGGTATATTTTAACACGTGTCACAATGGCTACTGTTCGATTGCAAATTAAGCACCGGCCTCTATCTCTGCATGAATAAAAGAGAACATAAGATTTAACAGATGACCTGTACTTGCATTGGCTTGCTTTGAACATGTTCTTTCAGTTTTTAAATTGAGTGCTAACCCTCAGTAATGTTCAGTTTACTGTGGCCACCATCAGTTGAAAGTATGTGTGTATGTGAGGTGACAACTGTAAAAATGTGTCACTAGCAAGCAATCGGCTCAACTCACATTGAAACTTTGAGTCAGGTCCAGATGGAATTGTTTGAACTGATTGAACTGTCCAGATCTTTACCAGAGTCCATCTACTGAGTATGTGGGGACCATCCCTTTATGTCCTCTCACACATATTCTGGATTAGACTATGGCTTCAAACTATTTGTTCCTTCTTTAACCGTGGTATAAAGCATTTTTCAGTTGAAAGAGTTGGAAAATTACATAAAACTCACTTTAGAGGTCTTGACAGTATGTTGACTTATCTTCAAACAGATACTGAAAAGAAAATATGATTCAGTTCATTCCACACTGGACCCACACAAATAGACAAATTCACTAATAAACTAAAACGTGGATTCCTGTGTCCCATGATTTCAATGAAAAGTGTTAACAATTCCAAAAAGCTGTTGTAGGCAAACAGATAAACTTTATTAAACTCAAAACTACCACAGTGCTTTCTTCCTATTGCCACTGTCAGCCAGTCTCTCAGTCAGCTGACCTCAGGCCTGCTGGCCACCATCTCAGCTCCCTAGTGCCACAGCCGGACCCAATGCTGGATCCTGAGTCGGACACGTGTCTCTCCATGTGTTTCTCTACATGCCTGCTTCCAGTGTGTAGTTACCTCTCGTCTGTACCTGCCTGGTCCATTCTGTAAACCAGGTACTCTTCATTTTACCTATTAAAAGGTACCACATGGGTTTTCAGAGTGAGCAAGTGGGTGTGTAAGAGGTGTGTTGATTGGGATGGAGCTGGATCAGCGGCACATATAAATGTGTATACAATCCACATTTTGCATCTTTGTGATCCTGCTGCCATGTTTACCAAAGCCTTCTGCCAAATCTGATCCGGCCACTTTGTGAGTTGATCTGTGTTCAGCTTTTTAACACCATAACAGACATGTTTAATAGACAAACAGACAGTAAAGATATAACTACAAGGGGTAATGAATTGGACCTTTAAAGTTCCTCCACTGCACCTGCCAGCCTATAGGTCTGCGCCTCAGTCCTTTCCTCCTGTCCTGCTTCAACCAGCCATGACACAGTATCCAGCTATTTGTCCTTCTCTCCATCTCTCTATCTATCTTACTGCCCTCAGGCTCTCTTCAATCCATTATCTCTGTGTGTGCGTGAGACAGTCACTGAGTTATTAGTGGGCGATTAGCCTTCTGACCCTCTGCTGCACTGTCTGTCCCAGTGAAAGGGTGTGTTTGTGTGCCTTGTTGTGTGTACGTGTCAAACACTACCATGGGCTTGAACAGATGAATTTGTATATATAAACAGAAACTGCTTGTTTAATCAGTAACAATCCATGGTTTTACATACTGTATTATGCTCCATAGGAATTCATCTATTCAAATTGTCTTGGCTTGCACTTCCTTCTGTAAAGGCACCTGAATGCAAAGCTTGACATATGCACTTCCCTCCTCTGAAATCCTCTTCCAGCTCAATCATTTTTTTTGGGGAATGTCCAGGGCAATTATATTTTTTGTCCAGTCTAAATCCGCCAAGTGCACAGCTCTCAGAAAGTCCAGAAAGTACAAAAAAATGTCAACAAATTACTGAATGTTTTTTCAGCAGTACTCAACTTCAACTGACAACTCTGTAATGTTATAATGTGTTCAGTATTTGGCAGCTGTCAGACTGTCATAACACATGCAGGCTAATAGTCGAGAAGCACTTTGAAATTGACTGCTCCTGTCTTTCACTTGTATTTGATGGAGTTACTGAATTTGCTATGTGAGTATGCATGCACTACCTGAACCAAAGATTAAACACATCTGCAGGGGGCATCTTTAAAAATATCTAGCCATGTTGCTGGGATGTGAAAACCACCGACAGGTTAAGGCACATCATCGATGCTTCCATTCTGTGGCAAATTGTCTGTTCGCTCTGCATGTCTATGCATAAAATTTGTCTTTTGATTTAGTTCTCTTCATCGTGTGAGTTGCTATGTGTAGACTTTATAAACCAAACTGGTTTCCCCTATCATGAGCAGTAATTTCACAGATCTTTTCTCATATTAAAAGATCTTGTTGCCCTCAGTTTTTGAACCTTCTATTCCCTCTAAGCAGGGCTTTAAAGCTTGTTGACTCAAGTTTTTCATTGCACTCGTGCCCATCTGACCCTAGTTTTGCATATGATCACAGCTGCTGGAAGCTTGACTATAGATTTTCCATCATTGGGGACATGATATACCCCACTGTCCTGCAGTGTCAGCCTAATTTAAAATTTACATCTCATGATTTACATAGTCTTGAAGTGTTTCAACCAATCGATAACTTTAAATATTCCAAGTCTGTATGATATCTGTACAGCGACCCAGCAGTTGAGCAATGTTCCAAGAAAGTACCTTCTTGTAAAATCTGCACAATCAATCTTTCTGTCGAGCAGTACATAAACCACTTTGGTGAGGAGTCTCTCCATGTGACGCTCCCCACGGCCGCAGCTTTACACGCCATTCAAAAAGCCAGCCTATCCAGCCAAACCACAAACAACGGGTTCACATTCACCGACTTGGCCACCAGTCCAAGGGGGGAAAAATGAAGCAATAAATAAAATAACCACTATCTAATTTCTTTCATTTTGTGAAAAGGCACAGATCTTCTCATGTGTATGTGTAATTATTTCCCTCTCCGGCTCGGCGTTGTCACAGGGGACCGAGGCTGTCGAGTCGCTGCCAAAACCCCATTCACTGTCTGCACATAGCCAGTGTTACGCAACGGCTAATTACTTCCACTCGGCCCCAACAAAACCATGGAGAGGAAGAGGGAGAGAGTAAAAGAAAGAAAGGAACAGAGGAGAAAGAGAGTGATAAAATAGACACAGGGGAGGAGAGACAGCCAGACATGAGGACAAGCAAAAAGGAAGTCAAAGGTGGAAAAGACAGAAATTGCAAAGCAGAGGAAGTAAAGGTAGAATGTGGATAAATAAAGGAAGGAAAAAGCGATAGGAGAGGAGGAAGAGGAGAAGAATGAGTGTAAGGGGGAGGTAGAAACAAATGGAGTGCAGGACAGAGAATGAAGGAGTGATAAAGTCTATGTTCCTCCTCTCCCCGTGTCTCCTCTGCTGTGTTTTGGTAAGGAGAGGCACAAAAAAAACAACATCAAACCATAATGACCTCTTCACCATCCGCCAAAACAGTTTTACCGAAAATCATGCCGCAGCGGCCAAATATGGTCCAAGGAGAGAGGCAAATGTGGAAGAGGAGTGTTGTCAAAGCCAGACGGGGCCCGCAGCCCTTTTCCTCTCCAACAATTTTTAGAGATGATGTCATTATTCATAAAAAAAAAAAAAAAAAATAGAAAAAGAAAAATGTGTCTGCGCCTCTGGCTTGACTAGAGCGAAGGGAAGAGGAAAAGGTGGGAGGTGGAGGAGGGAAGGGAAGGAGAAGGAGAGATGTAGAGATTAAGACATCAGAGAGAGGAAGAAAAAAAGGAACAGAAAAGAAGAAAAGAGCAAGTGAGATGGGGACAAAAATAGTTAATAGAAGCAGGAAAGAAACATGACATAAATAGAAGAGAGTTAGGAAAAGAATTCATACTTATGCTTCCCATTTCTCTCTTATTTTTGTGTTAACAAAGTCTCTTCAATATGAGCAACGTTTAGAATGAATAAATAACTAAATAAACACCTAGATAAAACACATGAATTCATTTCAGAGGTGCTGCTGCCATTTGACAGAGGCTGGTAAACCGCAACTCAACCCACACCTCCCACCGTGTTCCCTTCTCCAACTCTCCAATAAAGAGAAAGTACCGCAGTCATACTAAGTTAAGTCTGAATCTGTGAGAAATAAATTGATTTATTAAAATCCCTTCAGGTCTGGCAACACCTGATCCGCCCACTGCAACCTGTGATTTTAGACACCAAGACCCTCCACACATGATTGGCGGCGCAGCTGCTTTGCACCAACATGAGCCATTGTTGATCTGTAGAGAAAGTGAATGCCCAACATTGTGCGAGCGCAACTATAGGAGCTGCGCACACTTTCAGGTTTTACAACATTGTACTGAAAGTTGTCTGTATGCTGGAGATTCTCCCACTTCTTGTTCTCTGCTGGGTGATGTGTACATTTTACAACAGACATCAAAACATGCTGTTATAACACAATAGATCAAACCTATTCTGGCATTTTAGTCCATTGATGCCTTAAGTTACGACCCTGTTTCCTGTTACAGGATTTAGTTACTTGAGTACATTTACTGTGGACCAATAACTTAAATATCATTATCATATCTGTTACTATGGGCGTGTTCTCATCACCTTGTGTGTTTGACCCCCCAGCAGGTTTTATTAGTGTTACCAACATCTAGAGCTGCACAATCAATCGAAATAGCTATATACAAATAGCTGCATTTTTAACACCATAAGCATTGTGGTTTTTTGTGAAAATAAAATGCAAACACGACCATTCTTACTGCAGTTGTATCACATATCGCAATATTTGGCAACATAAATGCAATGATTTTTTTTTTTGTTTTTTTGCATATTGTGCAGCACTACCCATAGCTCTGTTTTAATTTGTTAAGGTTTTTAAACTCTAATCAATTTCAGTTCAGTTTGCCAGTACAGAACACCACCTTGAAGTCAGACCCAGACCAGATGTGTATATCAGTATGTGATGAAAAAAACAAACAAACATGTCTTCAAGCTAAGCTTCGTCTTTTTAGCATAGATTTATGCTTATTTTTTAAAGTGAAAGCAGAGAATTTAAATATGCATTTTTCTTCATTGGTTGGCACCATATCTTTCTTGTAGACCTATTTTTTTTAACCAAACTCTGAAAAGACATCACTTCCTGTGTGGGAATAAGGTTTTCCTAGTGCTGATTTTGTCCAACCACTGAGGCTTGGATGGGCAAAACCAAGGAAGTGTCAAACATCGCTGATGACTTCAGCCCAAACATATCAAAGAACAGCGTGAGGACAGGAAAAGAAAGAGGCAGGGAAAGAAACAGGGGCATCAAGATAGCAGACAAGAAAAAAGATGAACACATCGCTGTCAGAGACTCTGACAGAGACCATCAGCTCAGTCACACTTACATTTACCGTCTCCTCCTTTATCTCATCTATCCATTTTCACTCCATTTCAACACCACTGTATATCACTTCATAATTCTGTCTCATACAAGATAATAGATAAGCCTCTATTCATCCATCTATCCTTGCCTATCTTTTAATTTCTCTTTCTCTCCCAGTCTGCTCATTCATCTCTCTGTTCTCAGGCTCTGTTCAGTCGCTCAGCAGAAGCTCCACTGTTTGTGCATCTACTGAGATATGATCCTATTAGACAATGTAAACAGTAAGGGTGACACATTTATCCTTTCAATCTCAGAACCATCAATGATCCCGATTTCTTTTTTGCATTTTCATTTCTATTATTTATTACCTTTGTCTTCTGCCCTCATTAAGACTCTGAGGAATTCCATTTTTCATTTCTTGTTTTTCTATTCTGGAAACTCAATTTCTCCTCTCAAATAAAATTGTTTATACAAGTGCATTCACTTGCGAGTCAGAGACTGTCTCAGGTGCTCTGGTTTCCTCATAAGGTATGACATTTCATTTGGCATGACTTGATTATTGATTTACGGTTAACATATAGTTTGTTTGAACACAAAACTGCCTGGAGTTTTTAGATCACCAACCACATTTCTGCTGCTGTTATGAACATGGAACATCAATTAGGTATTTTTTTATAATGGACAGAGTGAGTGAACATTATTTATATGTATATACTATACTATATATGTGAACAGTGACTCTTTTCCACTTTAGTCTTTCAATTCATTGGAAAGGAGAAGACAAATAGAACAAAAGGCCTCCAATAACATCGAGCACTGGGTCAAGAGCAGAAACAACAAAAAGGCACAGTTAAACTCTTACGAATGAAAGAGGTGGAAAACATTTATCAAAAAAAATGTCTGTGAGAGGGAGCTTTCTCTGTGCCTGGTTTTCTTGCGACAGGAAAAATAAAATATTAAAAAAAAAAGTCTCACATGTCTGGATAATTTGTATGTCAATCAAAGAGAATATGTGTGTGGGTGTGTGTGTATATATATGTGTGTGGCCTCCCAGTGTGACATGTCTGTCTAACAGGCATTACCAGGCAGTCTGAGCATTTTCATTAGTTCCTAGAACGCCAAACAAACCACATGGGTATGTGAAGCAGCTGCAGTAGTACTAGAGAGCCACAACAACCTACTGGGGTGAGAGAGACAGAGACAGACACAGGGAGAGAGAGCGGGCAGACTAATCTACAGTATGAGAGTGAATATAAGTGGGTCGAAGTGCATGTCTGCACACATCTGCCCAGCAGCTTGATTCTGTGTGCATGTTTCAGTGCCTGCATGTGCATCCAAACCTGCTTCCCAGAGTGTGTGAGAGCAGAAAGTTGAGCGTTAGTGCTGCCATAGTTTTCTGCATGTTGGTCTGTACGCGTGTGTGCATGTCTTCCATTAACAAGTATACAATACTTCTAATACAGTCTAATACATGTAGTTTTGTGATGTCAAGGGATTTCAACGGTTTTTATTACAGTTCAATGTGAGTGTTCATTGTTTTTCCTGATCTGTTCCAAAATGTCTATAAACATATGACAGCTGTTTAACTTAAAGAAAGAAAAAGATTTGATTTGACAAATATTTTCAGTTAAGACTTTTCAATTCCTATGGGTTCTCCTGAGCACGCTTTGTTTTGTCACGTTTATGAAAACCACCACAGTCTATTTAATTTTGAAGGCTGTTTCAATGATATAGTACAGTATAAAATATCAAAACTTTTTCAAAAGTCCACTGAGAAATAGGCAGTTTTCCAAAATAACTATTAGTCATGGCAAACAAATGTTCAAATCTCATAACTCGCAGATCTTTTTTTGTTTGTGATGGGAATTCTGCCAGTGTCTGTGTGTTTATGGTGGTGACATAATGTCTATGTGTGCTACAGCCACAGGCTGAACCAGTACTGAATCACTGTTAAACAGATAACAATTCCTTCTGTCCAATTATGTCGACACAGAAAAGCCATCTTAAAAAGGACAATGTGGATCAACTCTGCCTTTCAATGACTTCAATGAAATCAAAGGGAGAATCACCTGTGGTGATTTACTCAATATTCTTCTTGCAAGAGTTGATGGCCGTGTGTGTACATGTGCATGTGTGTGTGCTGCATGTATTTAGTGTGTCCTACCTGACCACAGGCTCAGGTATGGCCTCCAGGTTGGCAGGGACCTGTACTCCCTTCTCCCACTCTTGTCTCCAGGGGTCTGAGAGCACGTAGAAGTCATCCGGGCCAAGCTGGGCGGAGTCGGGCAGCTTCATGGCCGTGATGAAGTCTGTACGAAACACCTGCACCCACACCAAGGTAGGAAGAGGAAAAGTAAGTTTAGTTAGAGAGTCAAAAACAGTGTTCGCTTCCCACTGTTTTGAGGAGGTCAATTCTGCTCCTGAGCGTAGACCCTACAATATTTACACAGTACGTTTACTCTACTGTACAGTTTTATGATTCACAGGTGTGAATCAAGATCAAGGTCATAATCATAGTCTTACCTTATTTATGGGTAAATCTTTTTTAAGAGACAACAAGCAGAGACTAATATTTCATTCTCTGTTTTAGCATTTGGCCCTGGCAGTGGAAACTGCATCTTTTTTATTGTTTATACAGCGCATCACATGACAAGTACAACTACAAACTCCAAGGAAACAACGTGGTGCAGTTGAGGCTGACTGACAGGTGATCCACTGTGACATTGCCGTCAGTGACTAACGTCGCTTAAGATGATGCAGATGCCAAGAATAGAGAATGTCCCTCTTTATAACCAACATGTTTCCTCATCTAAGACACAAGGACAAGATGTAAGGAAAAGATGTGAGTGAGTGAAATGAGGAGACACTGTATCCAAATGAGAACCACCTACTGACTCATTAAATGTGTGTGTACAGTCTGTAGGAGGACTATAAAAACAAAACAAGGGGTGTGTGTGACCTGAGGGAGTGGGTGTATTCATGCAGACACAATCATTCTCATACATAATATGAACACAAATACACACCTACGCAGACAAAGACAGTTATACACACTCTCTCTGTCTGTTCTAACATGTTCTAACAGGGACCTGAAGCAAAGATATTATCAGTCATATAGTCAAGGACATCAGCCAAGAACACACACTCATAAACACACAAACTCACATTGGAAAACAAGCAACACACACACACACACTGGTGCCGAATCAAGCGTATGACTTCACTCTACATTTTATCATTATTTTCTAAGCCTGCTTATCCCTGCTTTATTAGCTCTTCTCCTCCGTCCTACTCCCTCGCTCCCCCTCCTTTTCTCCATTAACCTCTGTCTTCCTTCTCTCCACTCCTCCTCCATCTCGGTCCCCTAATGTGGATTTTTTTTTTTCTTATCTTGTTTATTTTGACCCAAGAGACACAAAAGCAGAAAAAGTGTTAAAAAGAGAGGCAAAATCGTGGTAAAAAGAAGAAAATGCTAAATGAGTCGACTCTGCACACCTGCAATCCCACAGGTGTGTAGAAGAATAGGCAAAAATTCAAAACCATAGTGAAAAAAAAAAAAAAAAAAAATTTCAACACTGGCACACTGTCACCTCCTGCAGTAAATTTATTAAATCACTATGTTTTAGTCAGGCGACCTTCGTCAGGCATTTCACACCAAGAAGAATGAAACAGAAGTCGAGGTGCTGAAAGGATGGAGTAAGATAAAATAAGCTGTTCTGGCAACACAAATATTAATATCAAGAGAAAGCTACAAAAACGAGAGTAAGAGAGAGACAGAACGCCTCTCAAATAAGGTTCCATAACATTTTCTTTCCTTTTACAGCAGGAAACTGTCACTCCCACTTTCCCGAAACTAACTGAAAATGCACGTGTCTTATACCAGCATAACAATTAATGAGTTTCATTTTTAATGACTAGAAATAAAGAGTGTCTCTGCAACCTCAAAGCATGTCTCACATTGAGAAGAGAGGAGGGGAGGAGAGGAGAGGAGGAACAATAGTCATGTTTGAGGACAGGGAGATGAAGAAGAGGAGAAAAGAGTGATATTAATTTAAGTGGAAAGAGGGACGAAAGATAAGGACAGATAATGTTGAGGTGGGTGTGAGTGTGAGTGAGTTTATGTGAGTGGGGTGTGTATGTGTGTCACTAGTATATGAAAAGGCCATATGTAAAAAGCAGCATCCTTGCTTCTGCTGCTTGGCTGCCTTCACCGTCTGCCAGCCAGCACAAATAAATAATGCAATGGAGAAAGAGAACGTGTGTGTGTGTGTGTGTCTGTGTCTGTGTGTGTGTACATGTACAACTGCAAATGTGTGTTCACGCACAACGTAGTGTCATTGTCCATTTCAACTTTATTTTGTATGTGTTTTCTTGTGTGTGTGTGTGTGTGTGTGTGTGTGTGTGTATGTGTGTGCGCGCACAACTTCATGTTTTACTGTGTGAATAACTCTCTGTCTGTCTGAGTGTTTAAAAAAGTGTGTGTGTGTGTGTGTGTGTGTGTGTGCTTTAGATGGTGAGCCAAGGCCATGATGAATCTTGCCTTCCCCTTCAGCAATACAGGAGGAGGAGAGACAGAGATTGAGAGTGATCCACTCCTCCTTAATCTTTCTCTCTTTTTTCCCCTCTTTTTGTCTCTTTCTCTTCTTCAACCCACATTCTCTCACTTTTTCATCATACTCCTTCCCAGTGGGGAGAGAAGAGAAGGGAAAAGAGGAGTGGAGAGGTAAGAGGAAAAAATGAAAAGAGAAGAAGGGATGGAAAAAGAGGAGAGAAAATGAGAGGAGAGTATATCAGTTTTATTACTGTGTGTTTGTACAGGAATGACTGCGGCTAATTAATGTCTAGGAAACACTATTACAAGCTCCTGCAGTTTTATGTTGTGCCTCTTTTCTCTTTCTGCTTCTCCCACTCTCTCTCCCTCCAGCTCATCTCCATCCAACTCCTCCTCTCATCCAACACTCAACCTCTTCATCTTCTTTTGCTCTTTGTCTGACAGTCTTTTTGTGATGGATGGCTGGCAGAGAGATGGAAAAAGGAGCATTACAAAAGATGACAAGATGGAGAGACGGGCAGAAAGTCTGACAGGTTTGAGGGCAAGCGAGTGTTCGCCGTTTTCAAACTGTCAAGCAATTTTTTTTTTTGCACAAAATATAAAACACAAATGAGGTCCATTTCCCACTGCTTTCAGAGTCAGAAAACACACCCAGCAGAAAAATGGAAAAACAGAGTCCTTCAAGAGCTGATTAGATTTGAGTAACTTGTTTATCCTCTACAGAGTCAGTTAATGTCGGCTGTATTTCATGCAAAGACAAAAGACAAATAAAAGCGCCTCGCTGTATTATAACAGAACAACTAATGAAGAGTTATGTACCGGAGTGACAATACAAATGTCATATCTGGCTGATTTTGGTGGACAGAGGCTGTTGTGCAATAAGCCTGAAGCAGCAATGGAAACTCTTTCAGTAATTCCTCAAAAAGAGCATTTCTCTCTCCATTTATCACATGATTTATTTATTGCTGGAAAGATTTTCCACATCCATCAACCCTAATAACTTTGTTCTGAGGACATCTGATTGAATTTTGCCATTTCCACTCAGCTTTCCAAATTTGATGAATCATAATTTGCAAATGAACACATTGAGTGGATGCCCAACTCCTACAAAAGAGGGAATGATACAGTAAATTTCCAGCAGACATACAGAAAATCCCCTTTAGCATACAATTAATTCATATGTCATCACCATCATGCGTTGTATTCAGCTGCTTCTGGCCATTTCAGTTGGTTGCTAATCAAGTCTGTTTACACATATCCTTTTTATTTTTCTGCTGTAACACAGTGAAAACACCTAATTATTTCCTAAAAATGCCGCAGTGAGGTTAGCGGAAAGGCAATAGCTTAATTTAATCTTTCTACAATTATCTACACACCAGAGACACCACCAACATCTGCTACTGTCTTATGCACAGCTTCTGATTGTCTGAACAGGATCATTTAGTTTGGGAATCCTACAATTCAGATAATATCTTTGTCTCCAAATCATGATTCAGCAACAATCAAATGATTGAGCTCCTGTCTGGAGAGATCCTGCGCGGCCTCATTTCCCTAAATGCGACGGGCAGTCATGCTACAAATGTCGTACTTATTTGCATTTCAATAACTCAAGTTTAATTTTTTTTTTGTTCTGTCATCAGTTTGGTTTGCATCACAAGCTATCCAATCATGCAGCGCCCAGTGATCAATGACCTCTCACTGAGACTGAATAGATGAGATTCAGCTGCTCGGACGAGGCTCCACAGAAACTCTAGTTCAGCATTAATGTGAGAGCAGGAAAATTCACACACACATGCCCGCACGCACGCGCATACAGAAAGTATTGCACGCACACACACACAAGCACATGCACAGAACAGCCATGGTCAATCAAATACAAGCAGTCTCTCTTACACAGTGGTACACACAGGGAAATGCACATGCACACACACAGACACACACGCATAGACGCACAAACATATACACACACTTTCCTCTAGCCAGTCAGTCAGTAGATCAGTATGCTGTGTTGAGTTATGGGTTGTATGCATGCAGGGCTCTCATTAAGTCCAATCTAGATCTGGACCGATGACATGAACAGGGGTTGTAGAGTGTGTAGTGTGTAGTGTGTGTGTGTGTGTGTGTGTGCACTGACTGGAGGGCTGACAGTCTGACGGGGATTAATAATCACACCTAAAAACACGGGCGTACTTATGAGTAGTGTGTTTAAGAAGTCCTGTCTAATAACTGATCATGGCACCATCACTAATTTCTACACCATTAGGACTAGAGCACTACTGCCAGCACTAACACCACCACCACTATTACCAAAACCAAAACTACTACAACTATCATATTACTTAAGTCTTAATAATTTTTTCAATAAATAGACTTCCACTTCTTATATTAAGATAACTAACTAACACTCCCACTAATAATACAGATGAATTAGTGATTTTCTATCCTGTCTGTGTTCAGAGTGATAATTAAAGTGGAACGTCTGTGCTTAGTTAAAGCCTCTGCTACTGACATGTCATAGTCCATACATAGCTGCATAGGATGGCATTTTCATGCATAATGAGGACACTCTCTTATAATTACTCTTGTTCAACTGTTTTGCACATACAATACAGATTCATCATGTTTTAGACATTTTGCATTTACGATAGAAAATTAATCCTTGGACCACAGTTTTACAAATATACTGGGGATTAGAGGCAGTGGTTAGCACTGTCGCCTCACAGCAAGAGGGTTCTGGGTTTGGACCCACTTTGTGGAGTTTGTCTGTTCTCCCTGCACTTGTGTTGTTTCCCTTTGGAAACTCCGGCTTCCTCCCACAGTTTAAGTCAATTGGTGACTCTAAATTACCCACAGGCGTGAACTGTTCTTTGTATCTGTGTCTGCCCTGTGATAGACTGCCGAGGTGTCCAGGGTGAACCCTGCCCTCACCCAACATCAGCTGAGATTGGTTCCACTCCTCTGCATCCCTGCAAGGTTAAGTGGTATAGATAGTGGATGGATGGAACGTGGGATTTGAACCCACAACTTTTAGAGGACTAGTTGAAAATAGAAGCTTCTGCCAGCTGTGATTCAGCTTGTTTGTTTGCATGCTGTATGTGGCGGTTTGCCTGTCTGTCTAAGTTTGTGGACTGACTTGTATCTCTGACCATCTGTGGAGCGATGATAGATTAGCATTGTCTGCTTCCCCCTGAGCCGAACGGAAGAGAAACCACTGAGGATAACTGTTGAAAGCTGACATTTCAAACCAGGAACCGCACGCACTGTCAGCCAGATAGAGATACACAAAGACATTCACACTGATGCCAAAGCAGACACACATATTCAAATAAACACAAATACACAGACACAAATACACACTGATATACTGAAATGACAACTAAATGGAGAAGAAATACGAACATAAACACAGACATACACATTGATGTATACATGGCTGCATACAAACACACACACACACACTCGTGTATATATACTCAAACAGTTACACAACCAGTCTCCCACTCACACAATAGACCTTGTTATTATGGCATTGCTGAGCCAGGTTCCTTGAAGTAAAGTGACAAAGTGCTTTAGGTGCATTTGAAGGCCAGCTGACATCACACAATGTCGTCTGACTCACTGTTTATCTTGAAAAACATTCAGCCCTGTCGGATGACTCTGAAAAGGATGAGAGCACTGATAGAAAGTGCTCTCCCCTTTACTTCTCATCCCGCTGTCATTATTAGACTACTAAATTCTGGCAGGGTCTTCCTCACTGTGATTATGGGTGCAATAGTGGTGTGATACTTATCAGCTCCCCATGAGGTGTAAAAGACCCATAAGGGCAGCAGGAGTCCAGCTTAACCTACTGAATGTACAATGTGGAAGTGACATTTGTTATGCTCTGGACCAAAGAGGGCTGCAATCAAATAAAATAACCACAATCATAGAACGTCATAGCAACTATCCACTAAATCAAGCCATATAAATGCAACATAACAATAGCTTGGTGTTTTGTGACAAAAGGCTGAAGTGTGAATTCAGAGCTACATAAGTATTATCTAGTAGTGAAACCTGTGAATAGGGAAGCAATGTATTATACCAAGAAAGGGTGTAATGTCAAATTTTGGTCTGACCCACTAAAATATTGCATGTTCACATATGTATTTTTTTTTTTTTTTTAATTAGGCCACCATGTGACCAGAATAGGTTAATGTGTGGTCACAGCAGAAATGAAATGAAATCAGCATGAAGATTTCAGAGCACCTGTAGTGTGATACAGGAACCAAACATGAGGCAAACAGCTCATTCCAGATGAAACATGTAAATTGTTATGTTACAGTGCTCCATTTCACATATTTGCATGTGTGAAATGGAGCACTGTAACATAACACATTTAACAAATATACATAACAAATATTTCACATATTTGCATATGTGAAATGGAGCACTGTAACATAACAGTCCCATGAGGGATTAATAAAGTATTTCTGATTATGATGCCTTAAAGACAAGCATAAAAACCCTTGTATGCACTCATGCTATTGCTAAAGCAAAGGCAGATCCTAAATTGCTGGTTGTCATAGGAACACAACACGCTTTCTGGCATGTTCGTTTTCCATGAAGAAATATTCTGTCTCCAAATAGACTTTAAAGAAATACTGATTTATCTGAAGCAACACATGGCCTCGAGCTGACTGAACCTGAGTCGATCAAAATGACCTGAAATTAAGTTCAATGGCAAAATGTGCTTCAGTCATGGCTTTTCCTGAACAAGGGAAACTAAGCTGTCCCACACCAGGATGCCTCATCTGCAGGGAGAAAAGTCAGACCGGTCAATGACGCTAGGTAAAGTCAACAAACATCTTCACATATTACAGGAAATAAATCCTTTGAGGCAATTAAGGGAGTGACATTTCAAATGCATAAAACATAGCAAGCAACACTTTGAATTAACACAATCCAAGGCATTTCAAGGACAAGCAGATGAAGCCATTACTCTATACTGACTCAACGGTGATGGACGATATTAACCCTCTGGCATTATGATACATTCCCATGAACAAGGTTTATTATAATCACTCTCTACTGTCAAAAGGTAATGCAGAAGCAAAGCCAACAGCAGAGACACTAAGTCAGACCTCATAGCTGCATTTTCAATGGGTTCAAGCAAAAAAAAAGAAATATTTGGCATAATGGACTGAAAAGAACAGTGAAAGGGTGCATGTCTACCTCTACAAGACCTCGTGAAGAAAAAGAGAAGAGAAGAAACTCTGGGGTATGAACCAGAGAAATGGGACAAAAGCAATCATAGAGTGAAGAAGTACAACTGAAAGATAGCAGATAGGAAGGGGAAGGAAAGGGAGGTGGGAGGGAGGGAGGGAGGAGAGAAGAAGTATTTTTCTCTCCTCTGGGCATCATGGCTACCTGGCTCTCCACAGTGCGTCATGGCAGATGTCGACTCACAGAGAGAGGAGGCTAATTTTAGCAGCCACATCAGAGCACAGGGACGGGCTTTAATGATTGGCTGCTTGGAAGGTCCACAGGACTCAGGAAGAAAAGTGTGCATGTATGTATGTGTGTGTGTGTGTGTGTGCGCTCAGTACATTAGTACAGTGACTCAGTGATTTCATCAAGCACAGATACACACAGACACTCAAACACACACATGCACCACAACAAGAATCTGGTGCCTTATCAATCAGTATAATATCATCATATCACACCAGGCTTCTAAAGAAACGTCTCCTCAGCAATTACCATGCAAAAACCATAACATTACAACTCGATTAATCGATTAATCATTTTTTTCCATAAAGAAAAAGCAAGAAATTCAAGGTGACACCTTGTGGACTTGTTTTGGGGAAAAAAAAAAGGCACCAATTTTAGGTCAATCTTTCTTAGAAATAGAAGAGAGGCAGCCTGTGGTCACATGATGAAAAAACATGAAGAAACTTTGCTGCTGTAGTTTAAAACGCACCTGAAGAAGATGGTTCAGTGCAGAGATATACAATTAAAAAAAAAAAAGTCCAAAACTTTTTTCTTTTTTTCTTTTTTTAATTATATCACTCCATTACAACACAACTGTTAGACACAATTCACTGTACTTTACCATATTTGTTTTGGTTTATTTCGTATTTGTTTTAGACTGCAGCAGCAATATTTCTCATCATGTGGCCACAGGCCGCCTCTCTATCCGTCTCCTCTCACTAAGCTGAACTTAGAGAAGAAGAGAGGGAGGAGAGCTTAGTGCAAGAAAAGATATATTTCACAGATGAGCAGAAAGAAATGGGATGAAAAGACATGGAGGAGAGGAAACATTTGGCTTGTCTTCCCCCCTTCAAATGAACCAACTGAGGGAGGAGGGGGACGGAGAAAAGGAAGAGAGGAGGAAAAGGACAGTAGTTGGAAGAAGAAGGGATAGTGTAGAGAGAGAGAGAGAGAGAGAGAGAGAAAAGAAGTGCAAATTAAACTGGCGAGCATCTTTTCCTGATGTTCTTCCAGGAGAGGCCTTTTATTCCGGATCTTCTTGTATTTCTCCTCTGTTTTTTTCACTGTCATTTTCCATCTTTCGCTCAGCCTGGAAAACTAAGCTGGGTTTTCAAGGTGGTCTGACAGACAGGCAAAAAAAAAAAAAAAAAAAAAACGAAATCAAATTTAAAGACAGAAGGAAAAAAAGGTAGAAGATTGCTTGTAAAAGACAGAATGTCTCAACCAACCACAAAACTACCCTGAGAATAATTAAAACTTGATGAAGATGTAGCACAGGTGCTTTTATTGTAAATATTCAACACATTTTTCATGGCATGATGGTTCAACCTTTATCCAGTTCACTAAAGCATCTATGTCTGTTGTGCAAACTAAATACTGTCACAAACATTTCAGACAGAAGCAATCACCATTTATTTTTATAAGCTGGCAAGCAAAATGGCTAAAAGCATAAAATATATGTGCATCAAGCAGTCAAAGTGTGAAAGTTTAAACCACTATCATCTCTAGAATACAACGCATCAAATATCTGTAGGATTATTGCATAATCGCACTGAATGAAAACGCTTTTCAAACTTGATAAACAGAGCAGATTGATAAACAAAGATTATACATACATCATATCAAAAATTACATTTGCCACATTTTTTCGCACCACAACTGGTTATATTTATGCAAATCTCTTTGACAACCCACCTGTGACTTTCACCACTAAGCTCCGAGGTGCAATTCAAACATTTTTTTTTTTGCTTCTTCACCATTTACAGGTTTTACATCAAGACATAGTTCTGATGGCAGCTTGTTCTTTGTGCGAGCGCTGCAGAACAGGCACCACGCAGGGCAAAAAGAGCACAGGGCTGAAGAAGCCTTTCAGTTCACCCTGCTCCAGCTATGGACTGATGAGAGGGAAAGAGGCATAAAGGCAACAGTGGAGGGAGTCACTGTTATTATGCGGAAACATTATGTATCGCTAAACTGAATCACTCACATGACACTTTTAAAGTAACACAGAAAGGATTTGAACGTGAAAAGGATTTCCTCTTGCTCTTTCTACAGTCCCTTCGCTCCGCTCAGATCTGAATTGTCACATCCGTTGCTATTAGCCTAGCTTCGCACAGCCGAGCTCTGAAAAGGCACTCAGCCTACAATTTATGCCCCCTCATTAGTGTGAGACGAGACAGTGAACAGGTCCTTTTGAGATTTCTCTGAACGCCGGCTCCTCATCACAAGCCCTGGCCCGAATGATGCGTGGAGCGATGGCGCTCCCCCTCCACGCCAAGGGCAGGCTGATTGCCAAGGCTTCACTCAAAGGTCACGCAATTAAGCTTTGTTCCCGCTTCAATAAGGCTTTGACTGACTGACTGACTGACTGCGCTCCTCCATTTGAACAGATGTGATTCTTGGCCTCTATCAAGTGAAAACTCTGCCCTCCATTCATGTTCACAATCGTGTATTGAAAGAAACGAGTCAAAGTAAGAGACAGAAGAATTCTTAAGAAAAAATAAAAGGCAGAAAAGATCATCCATGTAGCTTGTGCGCAAATTTAAATATCAATATTCAAGACTACAGTAGCTTAGAGGTTAAGTAAGTTGGATTTTGAGCTAGAGGCTGCTTGGACCTCAGTCTGGTCAGGGAGAAGTTCTTCTCCTCAAATGTCCTTGGGCAAGGCATTTAACCTCCAAATCTCTTCAGTGGAGCTACTTAATGACCATATGCCAAAGACAGTTACTGTACTGGGCGGCTTGGAAGTGCTAAATAATGTAACAGCATGAAAATATTTCTCAGAGCATATAACTTCAGAGAGGAAAAATTCAAGCTCTTTACTAAACAACTGGCTTGAACAACATGTGGCCCCCAAACCGGCCAAGAGAGACTGTGTTTGTAGTCAGCAGCTCCCAGGTGTTAATGTGTGTAAAATCATTAAAATGAAGCAAAGATGCTTTCTGAGAGATGAGGGGTGAGGGCAGACATGCCCAGAAAAGCTTCCCTCAATAAATAAAGGTTAAAAAACTGGGTCACTGACAAGAAAGAGTGAAGGGGACTTAAGTGGCAGGAGGGATAAGCCAATTTCCCTCCACAGAGTCCGATGCAAATATCATTCTTCGTATGGCAGGCTCAGGCAGACGATCTGGTAAAATGGCAAGCAAAGGCTGGGGGGAGATGTGACCCAGTTATGGAGATGCGCGGCTGAAAAACAACCAAAACAACTACATGATTAATGCCGCTCCGCCTATCTGCGTCTGCTGCAACTCCAGTCAGTTGTCACGCTTTTTAGCAGCTGAATTTACTAATGGGAAATAAAGAAGTTGATTAAATCGAAGCCAATCTGTGGCCGCCTGCTCTGAAGCTCTGCAAGTTTACCCAAAGTACAGCTCTCAGAGACAAACATTAAAAAAAATAAAATAAAAGACCAAATGCAAAGGAGCAAATGTCTAAATATAATTTGACAGATCTGTGGCTGGTTGTACCCCGTGTCAGCTGGGTGGTATCTGCCACACAGAACAATACTTCAATACTTTTAAGCAGTTTTTATACACTTCTGTGCCTCTGTATGTACTTTCTCTGACTTTTCTGAATTGCTTTGATGCACCAAACTCCACCCATCTGGTACTGTGCGCAGGCCAAAATAAACATGATGACTTGTGAATAGGAGTTGGTCTGCACAGTCTTATAATAACACGCCGACTTCTCCACTGGCTTCATATTAACGCCCACTCCAACGCTAAGAAGATTCTGAGTCATTTTAAGTAACAACCACTCAACAAAACATCCATTTTTGAAAGGGAGAAAAATCCACCGTCAGATGCTTTTGCATTAATATATCATCAGTCTGCGATGCTCAGCGTGTTCCAGGGGTTATTTTATTTTCATCTATAGTGCTTCACTTTTTTCATCCTTCAATCTGTCTCATCTGCTCCTGCTCCAGTTAGTGATTCACTACCTTCACAGAAAAATTTTTTCATAACACCCAGAAAATCCACATGAACGTTTCATATTCAAAATATGAGAGATTTTTTTTTTCTCTCGCTGAGAAAAGTGAGAGACACAACATGCTAGTCAATCCAAGCTTTTATCTGTTTCAGTGCCGAATGTCAGTGTCAGCATGTGTGGTCTAGAAATTAGCCCTCACTCTTTGATTCTGAGGGAGTAATGTCAAAACCTGACATTTGGGTTTGATGATTTGATTGCTGAATCTTTGTTGAACAGCCATTTATGTGGGATCATGAATTACATGACACGAGCAAATTCAGATCAAGGTTTGGAGGGAAAAGATTTAACAACATACAAACCACTGTAACTGAAACAATTCTGCAGTGCCCTGGAAATATGTTGAAGGCTTGAAACTATGATTTTGTTTAAATTGTAATTTTGTGGCACATCTGCTGTGGTTAGACATGCTCTCTAGGTGTCACTAAGGCATCGTCAGACATGGAGGATGTTGGTTTTAGTCACTAGCAACGTACAAATAACATAAGACAACAAAACATAAGTTGCAGTGGATAATGAAATCATTATCTGTATGTGGGCTTGTTATCAAGGATTCATTTTTGAACACTGTGCAGGGTGTAAAGTAAGTCGCCCTCACCATGTGGTAGAGCTATAACATGAGTTTGCTCACCAGCAGCTGAAAAGTCAAAACCAAAAGCACGACTCTGGATGCCCTGCAGTTTGTGTTGCAGCTCACAAATCATTACAGTTATCCTTCTTGTGCTGTCACATGAAGTGACAATGCACAGAACCTTGTGGATATATTTCTTATTTAGACAATATTTCACAGTTTAGAAAATTATATCCAAAAAATGCCATCCAAGTCTTGAGCTACATTAGTTTTACAGCCACTGTCTGAAACTGTGCTGGTGGTGGTGACGGTGTTTTGTGTGTGTGTCTGTATTTGTTGCGGGCAGCAGAGGTTGGCTGCATCAAGGAAGTGGTAATGATGAAACACAACACAGACACTGTGCTTAAAACCTGCACCAATAAAATGTCCAAATAACAACTGAAGGGGAAATAAACAGAGAATTTTAGTTTGTGCACAAAATCCATTACAGTTTCAAGTGTCAATGCATTTCTCACACGCAGTCCTTGCTTCCCATCTTCATTTCTCCACTTCGCAGGCAACAGTATCCAACCATGACCCCATCACACATCACAGAAAATATTTGCAAATGCAGAAATGTGGGCAACACACACGCACGCGTACACAGTAATGACTATTAGGAGACAGACAAACAAGAATACCAGTGATACATGCAAAAATAAAACAAATACTCACGGGTGCACAAGTCTTCATTTCCCTCACCAGACAACACACACACAAGCACACAGACACACACCATCTGATTAGTGTTTATATTTTGCCAAGAAGTTCTCTGGCCAATGCAGTTAGTTTATGAGTCAAACTCAAAGAGCTGCAGAGACAAAGTATAGCAAGTACAACATTTTAGTTTCAGGCCACAGAGCCCACCAACACTCAGGAATACAGCTCATACTGTTTTTACTAACACTATACAGAAGAGCTTTTCCTGCTCTTTATTTTATTTTATTTTTTTAGTTTTTTGTTGCTTTCTACAAGCTCCAATGCTGCTAGATTCAGGTTCTTTATGATACTACTTACAAGTCCAGTGTGATCACCACCTTGGCTGACAGCTTTCAAAGGAATGACGCTCCATAGTGGGTTAGGACTACTGACCTTTGACCAGGGTGGACATTTGAATTTCTTTCTCTTTGTGGATATGTGATGCAATTTCATGTCACATATGATGATGTAGGGAAAGAGACAACAAATGTGTGTACTTCTCATTATTCTGAGCAAAATGCACTGACAAAAAACAGATCAGAGACAGGTCGATTGCATGGTTAAAATAAAGAAGCTATTTCATGTCAAACTGATAACTCAGAGTTAAGTTGGAAAATTCTGA
This sequence comes from Rachycentron canadum, assembly GCA_038496675.1. Classification (NCBI taxonomy): domain Eukaryota; kingdom Metazoa; phylum Chordata; class Actinopteri; order Carangiformes; family Rachycentridae; genus Rachycentron; species Rachycentron canadum. Next base: position 11,106,361 of record CM076660.1, on the reverse strand, counting down.
CCTGGGTGTGTGTGTACATATATATATATATGTTGACTGTATGTATGACTATTGGCTGCTGTGTGTCATTCCCCTTCTCTCTGTCACATTTCCTGTCACTCTCCACTGTCCTATCAAATGAAGGCTACAAGTATCCAAAAAAAAAAAAAAAAATCAATCACTTTCACTCTCTCATCTGTGCGTGTGTGTGTCTATTTGCACTCATATATTGGCTAGTATGTATCTCTCATCTCTTCATCATCCAGTTTAGCATATGAGTGTGTGTGTGCGTGTGTATGTGTGCGTGTGAGAAACTCGAACATGAACCATGCATTCCTGTAGCTGTTTGCATCTGGTTGCCATGGAGTTTCACAGCTGTTCTAGCAGACCCTAATGAGCTACAGCAGCTGGTAGCCTGCTAGGTGACACACACGCGCGTGCTCACACATGCACGCACACACACACACACACAAAAACATGTATACCTACAGTAGACATGCTTTTATTTGTATACATCACTTCACCATTTACACATATGCTGTTGAAAGATCAACACTATTGGAAAGACTTAGAACTTGTGATGTCCTGCGAGGATGCTGGCACTGAAAACAATGAGTTCACGCAACAGAGGGTACTGCTGCTTTGACAGTGATCCACCTGTAACATCTGCACATCTGGATAAACACAGCTGCCTCAGAACAACAACTTTTAACCTTAAGGCTTTTAAAACGCTTGAGAGAGGCTCAGAGAGCTTGATAATACTCTAAGTAAGGCTTCTAATGTCTTCATTTGATTGCAATATTACTTCAACAACTGCAAGCAATGTGGAAGAACACAATCAGAGGCTGCTCAGCAAATGTAAAATGTTTTCCATCACTTGGCTGCTGTTTTGATCTTTAGCACTGAATTTTGCGCAGTTCCCAGACTCATTTTCTGTAAAAACTACTGCACTTTACTTGACATTACTGGCATCCACTGGTATCATCCAGAATTAAACCCATCCACAACGACTGTCATCTAACAACAGATGGCAATTACTGTGGATGGTCTGGATGTTGGTCAGCTTGGTTGTTTTTAGTGTCAATTTTTCCTTCTTCCTCATCTTTTCACCAAACAAACTGCAACAATTTCTAATATTAGTACAAATATTTAGAGATTATTGTTATTGGAGATGCAAACATGACACACAATTATACCAAGAACCCAAAAAGAACAGGAAAAAAATAAACTAATTTAACTTGCTGACAGATCATCATTGTCTTATACACAATGCCGCATTGACTAATAGACAAAGACACCTTTGTTTTTGTGAGCATGGTGCAAACACTACGATCTGAAAAATAAAAGTGCTGCAGCTACAACCTCTCCAACACACTTTCAACATCAAATTACAGTTAAACTAACCGCACACTTGATTTCACACACATACACACTCATGTACAGTATATGCACAAGTAAACAATGATTCTATAGAGTTTCAGCCAGTTCACAGCCATAATCTTTCATGGAAAACCCCATCAATACCACTTCCTTCCTCCCATAATGCATTGTGAGTGGCTCCCAACATCACCCCTTATTCAGCAACCTCTTCTAGCCTTGGTCAAACAGTAAAAGCTCTTCACTTATGAAATACGTCCTCCTCCTTCAACCACAACACTGAAATGTCCAGGGAAGCAAAGTCCCTTAAACCAGTAACTACTACTATTGTTTGATTTCGGCCTGGACAACATATATATACCAAATACAAGATACCAGAAAACACTGAAAGCTGCAAATGGCCCCTTTTAAGTACAAATATTAAAGAAATGAATGACTGCCGTCTTGGCTTTAGTGACTTTTCTTCAACTGTCTCTACTAAGCATTTAACACCTACCTGCACCACTTCCCAGTTATGAATATGAGTTCTTTCTCATATTCACTTGTAACTGTTGAACTAATTGCAAGTCACAGCATTTTGCTAAATTGCCAAGCTGTAAATGGTGAAGTGAATAATGTTTAGAAATTAGCCTTAGTGAGCTTGTGGTACATCTCAGAACATCACAGCAGGTCATTACACCTGGATTCTGGCATCAAGACTAAATGACGTTTTCATGAATCACATCTACTTTTGATAGATGTGGAGGCCGATTACCAACTGAGGTTGTGCAGACAAAAGTGCAGACTCTTAATGTCAAAGGCTCCAAAGAACTCATCAAATGATGCTCATCAGCATTTATTATCTGTGCAACCTATAGAAAGGTTTGGCAGAATTACGCTCACATTCTGCCTGAGCGGGCACATTGACAAGCTTCAAATACCTGATTCACTTATGTTTTGCTGCAAAAACAGCTCAGGTAAACACTTGCTATAACTACTGTCACCTCCGTATACCTGAAGCATGGCCTGATTCTCAGAGGGGGAGGGGAAAAAAATCCCAGTAAAAGATTCAGATGAGTTTGGGACTTGGATATAGACGCTCCCACTTTCAAGTGTGTGGTGCAAAATTTCAAGACCACAAGTCTGGGGGGAAAAAACCCAGATTACACAAAGTGCGTCTGTATTCATGTTTCCGTCTCAATATAGTGTTTCAAGCACCCTCCCAAAAATGTGTGAGTGAATGAGTGTTAGTGTCAGGGTTTGTGTGTATATGCATGTGTGCGTGTGTGTCCTCTTCCAATGTTGTAGTATTTTGACAAGTGTCACCCAATCCCCAGGGGGAGAGCAGGGGGATTTCTCTGAACAAGGGGAGCTTTGCTTTTGTCAGAGGAGATGAGGCCAGGAGCTGTTTAACACTCCTCCCTCTGATTGGTGATTCAGTGTACTTACATTACAGTGCGTTTTTTAAAAGTAAACTTTTCTCCTTTGTTTGTTGCCTCCATCTTCTTGTTCTCAAATGCTGCCCACTGACCATTAACCACAGGACCAAATGTGTGCTGTCTGCCTGTGCACTGTATATAATAATGACTTCCTGTTTGCGCAAAAATTTTCCAAAATCCTAACTCTCTGCCCTCATCTAAAATGAGATAAAAACAGCTATACAAAAAAACGGAAGTGTTTGACTGTGCCCTCCTTCCACCAAGTAAAGCCCTTTAAACCACTTCTAAGGAAAGTCAAAGCTGGAGTGAAAGACTCGCAAAGGCGCAAATAGAGACGGCTCATTTTTAGAAAAGAGCTACGTTGTCATTACAAGTGCATAGTGTTTACCATCCGCCACACCTCCCTTAACCGATGGTGAGCGTCGTTCCATAAACTAGTCTGCATTCAGAGCCACTGTTGAATTTTCTTCCCAGAAAGGACGAGGAAGCTTCACATCCTAAAATATCGCAACTTTGTTTAATTTCAGTGATGTCTGTCTGCCACCATGAACAACCAGCACAGTCCATACCAAGTTCAAATATGACTTTATTAACATTTGTGTTAAAAACACCACAAAATAACAATATAATATAATTTAAAGAAACCTGTCTGTTAATGTTAATGTGATGTGTTTGTGGGTGAGTGAGGGTGGAGATACTCCACCTACGTCCATCAGCAAAGAAAAAAACCTGATGCATATTTGACAGAGCCCTGATAAGGATCATTTGTTTCCAACCAATGAAACCTGTGGACTTCTATTCTTGCTAAAGAACCACTTCAGAACAGAAAATGCCACATGTAAATGTGACATTTGATACTGGTAGTTGTTTCTCTGATCTATCGTTGTCTAATTTATCTGCTGCTTGGATACAAAGAAAGCCCCTTATTTCTTTTGATTAGTCAGGTCAAGAAAGTAAAACAGCCCCCATCGTGCCCAAACATGTCTGCTCCAGCTAAGTGAGCAAAAGAGGGATGGTATTTGATCCAGGGTCATGAACTTTGTCCTGAGGAAAAACCAAAAAAAAACACACACACACACACACACACACACACCAAGTTGTTGCTGTTGCCTAAGGAGACCTCTCACACTGACAGCAGTTACTAACACCTCTGGCTGAAGTGCTGACATGCAGCCAGTTGGTTTTTCTTATAACCAGGCTAAAGGACAGTTTCTTTGTCACTTCCTCTTCACACTAACAGAAGACAAGGTGTCCAGAAGAAATATGAGGAGTTACTCTATTAACCTACAAAAAAAGTAAGAGCCCTAACCACATGCAGAGTCAGAGATGGCTTGGCTCTGGTGACTCAAGGTTTCAGTATCCTTCAAATGAACTAGATCATACAATGAGTCACCCAGCACGTCCACAGGCAAAAGTGTTTCTACCTGTTCTGGATAGCCACGTCCAAAGGCCATTACAGCCTCTTTCTGGTTTTATCCCTCCGCCTCTCTCTCTTTCAGGAAATTCAGTGTTTAGCCTCGATGCAAGAAATTGAACACAAAGAGATGAGGCGGCCAGTGTCAGAGAGTCTGTTCTTCAAAGCCATTCATGATGTTACACTCACACAGAAAATAACAGATGTAGTTGAGTCAAGACTGGAAAAAAAAAAAAAAAAAAAAAAATCCTGCCAACTTTCACACCTCCACACACCTGGTCAGTCACAGATGCAAATCTGCCTTTTCCAAAATGTGGGTCAGACAACCAGGACTTTGTGTGAAGCCTGCATAATATGAAACAAGGGAGTCCAGCACTGAATGGGTTTCTCAGTAGGTTCACCTTTGTGGTAAATGCACTGTTGGTAAAGTCCTTTTTTTTTTTTTTTTTTTTTTTTTTTTTTAAATTAAGAATATCTGATGATGGCATCCTCTAAAGCTGAACAGTTAAATTTAATACAATTAACTAGTGACTAGCATTTGAAGATTATTAATTAATAACTATATCATAGTTATGTGTACTTATGTGTGTCAGCTTCAAGTTCAAGTTAAAAGCTGTTCAGGTACAGGTGTAAAATCAACAAGTAAGAAAAGCCCCCACGAAGTGCAACCACTGAGCAGAGGAACTAAAAGGGGGGAGATCTTTCTCTCCAGCTGCAGCAACCTTATATTTTAAAGGGCTGATGTACTTGCAACACATGACTTTAAAACTTTTCACTACACCTTTGTCAGATGTCACCGGCCCTCTTTTTCTTTGTTCAACCTTTCCTGTCACTCACTGCTTGAGAAAAAGCAGGGAAAAAAAAGAAAAAAAAAAACACAGTGCTTAACATCATCCTTAACGAAAAAAACAAGGTGCCCCAGAGTGAGGCGAGGAGGCAGAGTTATGAAATTGAACGTGGCCGCTGGCTCTTCAGCTGAGGCCTGGGTCAGAGCAGAGAGCTACAGTAGTAATTACTGAGAGACTGATTGCTGACAGGACCTTCCAACAGCCTGTGGTTAACTGGATGGAGCTGAGGGGGAGGAAGCTTCAAATGTACAGGCATGACAGATGCTCTGCTGATGACTTATACTTCAGGGTGGTTCGGGGGCATGCGTGCCTTTTTGCTTTACTCATTCTCTCTTCAAAAGTTACCCAAAAAAAAAAAAAAAAAGAAAAGAAAAGAAAGAAAGAAAGAAAGAAAAAGAAACATTTGCAGGCTTTCACCTCAGACAGTTCTTGACATTTTTTTGGATGAAGGAGGACAAGAAATCACAGCAGCAGTGAGAGCAAATTGCCCTCTTAAATTGTATTAATTCATTTTGTAAAAGATCTTTATTTTAAGTCTCTCATTGAACATCTTCAGAATTTGAGAAGTGTCGTCCGAGGCTGTCACCTGCTCAGCTTTATTTAACAAAAATCACCCCTGCAAATTTCTAAGAGTAGGTGTAATTTGTTCCAAACGGCACATATAGTTATTTTTGGAGTGAAACACTTCAAAACAGCAAGTTATCCTTAAACAGATTTGAACCCACTTCACTGACAGAGTGGGAGGAATGTGTGATTGTGGCAGGCAAAGCATTGCCACAACTGGTACAGTGCACCATTTTCCAACTGGACTGTGCCAGTTTCTTCCTCAGGGTGGTCATTTCAGAGCGCTTGAGAACATTTGTCATGACCATATGGATGTTCCAACCTGGTATTTTGGCGAACCAATCTGTGCCATCCGTGCACCCGGTTGATTTAGCTGTGGTGAAGGAGATGGCTGTATTTACGTTGGATCGTGTTTGTTCCAGAACTGATACATATCTGCAGTGGCTGGACCTGGGCTTCCATTAAATAGAGCATGATTAGTACTTAAATTATTTCTGAGCAAGACATTGAGTTTGTCCATACACCCGACTCAAAGATTCAGATGATGGACCTGCATTTTATTATTATAATGTAGTTTAAAAACAAGGATTATAAAAGATACAGATGTTCAACCATCTGAACAACTTGACAAAATTATGGAAACAGACCGAAAGCCACAACAAATATTGGTCACAGGCAGCGTTGAAGTGGAGCTTGTAATGAAACAGACTGTATTTCATTAAACACACTGTGTCTGCCTGAGTCACTCAACCAAGCTGCCACACTAACTTACCTCTGATGGCTTCTTGTGCTGGTGGCGGACCCATGTGCTGCTGGTGCCCGTATTCTTGGATGACCTGGACCATGAGGTCACCTGACCTGCAACAATAAAGAAAACAACAGGAAGAATCAGAAGTGCAAACATCTTCTTCTTGGGTCAGAGAAGAAACCATCAGTATTTTTCAGGCAGAGCAATTAGCCATTTTCTGACACAGCTGTAAAGACGACATGCTTCAAATATTCTGGAGCACAAACAGAAAGCAAACTTAACCTGCGTTTGATTTGTCAAGAATGTGCATTCATGAGTGCGAATGTTGATTTAAAAGTGAGGCAAATGAAGAACAGGGCTCTGGCCAGAGATCAGACTTCATGTACACAGCGTGCGTTCAGATTCACTCCAAACAAACTTTATTGTCCCAGTGGAGAAATTTGTTTTGCAGAGAAGGTTTACAATACAGACATAAAAAACACTGTAGCAGGCTTGCGGGGAATCAGTTACCTATTAGAGAGGAAAAAGCTGGTCATCAAAAGTTCTTCCATGAGCATGTGATGGGGTTCAAGACTTTTGTAATTTACAATGATGGAGGTGATTCAAACACTGCAGAGAAGCACTAAAAGAACGCAGCCAAACAAAAACCTTCCGTTACTTTTCCTACCTCTCCAAGTCAGGCCGTTAATTGAAGCAGACTGATGATGATGATCTATTAAGGGCTGTAATAAGTAATGACAGTATAAATAGCATCTTGTTAAGCAGTTAGTCCACTATGGTCCTTTACAATCTCATTAATACACAACTTAATGGCAATTAACCAGACACTGGAGCCAATAGCCCACCTACTGCTTCAATCAGCGGCCCAGTGTGTGTTTGTTTGTGTGTGTCTGCGCCCATGAATGTGATCAGAGGCCATACAAATATATGGAGAAGACAGGGAACGTGTGTAATTTAATTTATGATATTTTTCAATTTTTTTCTTTTTTTTTTTTCTTTTTTTTTTAAATCACAAAACCACCACAGCAGAAATAGCCAAGAGCTAATTTTCACCTGTGCACCATGAAGAAGGCTCTCATTAAAAATTGCATCACATTAGCAATTAAATTACATCACACGGGCAGAATGGAAAACACAAATTTGCCAGTACTGTGTAATATAGCATACTGTGACCGTGCCTGTACATGTGTGTGCGTGTGTGTGTGCGTAGCTGCCTCCCACTCAACATATTTCTCTCGCCACCGCAGAAGTACTGCCACTGTGCTAATTTTACTTGTGATGTCTGAACTAACAGAGCCGAGGGCAGAACTGCTGTCAGGCTTGTCTTCAGAATTACTG
>CM076660.1:11071514-11098309 GCA_038496675.1 Rachycentron canadum | reverse complement strand
CACACACACACACACACACACACACACACACACACACACACACACACACACACACACACACACACACACACACACACACACACACACACACACACAATTTCCAATTAATCTTGCACTTAGCTCTTCTGAGTGGTGGTCTCAAAGTGTACCACCTTAGACAACGTGTGTGCTGTGTGAGAGGCAGCCTGAAGACGGTAAACCAGAGCAGATAGACTCTAGTCTGTCCAAGAATAAATACATCTAAATCACTAAAAGACACTGACAGAGTGAGAGGGGTGGAGTGGCAAGTGGCATTTTTGAACACATGAGTTTGAGTATAGCTGAACACCTACAGGAGATTTTGGAGGGACATGTTCGACAGCAGCGCTCTACACCACCACCATCAAAACACCACAGAGGCTGAGAGAATCTCTGCCAAAAACACTGAAGCTGTTCTGCAGCATGTGTGCCTTAGTCCACAAATCTGTGTGAGTAGGAGTGCCATGTTATGTGCGTTTGTGTGTTAAGTATAAAAATATTTAGTGGAACTGTCAGCTAATCTGCTGGACATTCATGCATCTGCACTCTACGAGAGTGTGTGTGTGTGTGTGTGTGTGTGTGTAGGTTACGTCCACACGCCCCCACATGAAGCAGCTGCGCCGCTCCATCACTGTGGCCAGATAACCAAACGGGCCGCAGCACAGTTGGAGGTTACCATCATGGCCGTGTGTTAATTAAAAGCCCTGCTTGGTGCACGGCAGCCAAAATTATCATGGGCATCCTTCAATTAGAAACCTGATAACCTCCAGTCAACAGATGCAGCTGGAGCCCACACAGCACTGGCCAGGGGAAGCTAACGGCTAACAGCTAATTATACAGCAGACAGTATGGCTTTCAGTGCAGGGAGCTGAGTCAGGTCTGAAAAACAGCCTGTTAAACCTGCTGTAAAATATTTTATACATGCAGACCTGTGACCACGTGCAGTTAAACCTGCACAAGGTCATTTCAACCTCTGGTGGCCCAACTGCAGTAAACAAATCTGAAATTAGCTATGAATTTTATTAAGGAAACAAGTCTGAGGCCACATCATGACAGCTTTAATTGGAGAAATGTTTCTCCTCTCAAATCAAAACATCAATGCCTTCACCGTTTGTGACAAACATCTGCTGAAAAAAAATTCCCTTTTTTTCTTTTACCAAAGAAACGTCATATTCAATGTTTCATTGCACCGTAATAGGAAATCTGAAAATATTTTATTTAAATGTTTAAAATGTGTTCAAAAGTACAGACAAATGTGTCAAAACACAGCTGAGATCACCTTTATAAAGTGTCATTTAAGGCATTTAGCTGAGGAAAAGTGACTTTTAAGAGGCTGCAACAGAAATATGTTGACACGAGCAAAAGATAAAAGAAAATCTAGTTGTTCGATACAATAACAAGACAAATTAAGCCTGATTTTGGTTTCTTACATTACACAAGATAATTTTCTGTTATTCAAACTAATTTGGACTGAAGACAGTAGCAGAGACCTTCATCAGAGCAGTAGAGCTTTCAGAGAGACACCAAAAGCGAGGTCCACTTTTGTCCTCAACAGTTTGTTTTCTAGCTCACTCATGTCTCATATTTCTGACACAGTCAGGGGAATGGCCTAACAAACATATTTGCTCCTTATTGAAAAATGCATGCTGCAAAATGCCAAGTATTAATCATGTTGAACTGCTAAAACCCAGGAAGAATGATGTTTCAAATTCTATTAAAATTGCTTGCTGTCTTTAGTGACTAAATCTTCATATTTTGTAAAGAGTGATCAGCTCTGAGATCCAAGTGTGCTTGTGCAACACTGCATTGCTACTCAAAGACAGTTTATTATCAGATGATTTTCCAGCAGACGCTGCCAGCGACAGTAATGTGTTAGACTGGCCAGATGTTCCCACCATCATGTGGTCTATCACTTCATGTCTGTCTGTCTGTCTACCTGTCTGTCTGCCTCAGTGCTTGTTGGAGTATCTGTCATAACTCCAGGCAGGATGTGTATCTGCCCATCTATTGTTCTATGCATCCATTATCTAATAACTATTACCATTAAATGTATGCGTTATATGCTTAGCATTATTTCTAAAGCACGAGGCCAGATTTACCAAGAATATGGCCCCACCGCAAATGCAAGATGTGGGTTTTGCAGCCACAATCTGTGTGTATTAAGCACCTGATTTAGTAAGACAGGAGCTCATTGCACCATTAGCACATAGACTGCACCTGGGACTAAGATCACCAAGCTCAGAAAATATTAAAACAGTGTGGCCTTTCTAAAGATTAACTTGGCTGCAGTGCAACTCTACCAGAGCGAATCTGCTACTAATGAAATAAATCTTTAGGTCTAATTATTTCATTCTTGATATACATGAACATACTTCTTGGGAAATGATAAAGAAAAACCAAAAAGACTGCATTTAAACACAAGTCACTGCAGCTGGTGGAGCAGCAGGTACAAGTGGAGTAAATCAAATGCAAAGAAAATGCAGACAAACACGAACAGATAAACACTGACACACTCTTTAAGTGTCCTGTCAAAAGAGACAAGGGAGCAGTTGCAATCTGTGGTCGATTTCATAGACAAAGAATGTCAATTAACACAACCCACAACTCCCCATCCCTTGTTCACTTGTTTTTACAAGACAATTACTTAGATACTGTGCATCCTCTGCTTCTATTCTTCATGTTCTCTATGTTCTCTTTATTTTGACAGAGCTGTAGAACCTGGACAAACAGACCAGAACTGCGTATTCATATTGATATTGCAGTGGTGTTGAAAAAGAGGAAGTCTTAATGAGGAGAGCAGAGTAAAGAATGACCGCGAGACAGGTGGAAAGTCTATATGGAGAGTGAATATGAGAAATACCCTGCGGGAGTTGACTAAAAATCAGTCAGTACGCTGTAGAAGGAACTCACTTTTCTGACACTTCCATGTTTCATGCTCTCTCTCTCTCTGCCACACACACACACACACACACACACACACACACACACACACACACACACACACACACACACACACACACACCCTCCCTCCCTTCCCCTGAATCTCCCTCCAACTTACTGTCGGTGGTGTCGGAGTCATTGCTGCTCGTGGAGTATTTTCTCCTCTTCTTCTCGCTCTCCATCTGTCAGGGGGGTGGAGGGAGGGAGGGAAGAATGGGGGCAAGAGAGAGAGAAAGAGAGAGGGAGAGAGAGAAAAATGACGAGTGAGAAGATGTTCACCATGAAAACACAAGTGTTAATGAAATAATGCGCTGATGGCAGCAATCTGTCAGAGCCTCCAGCAGGCGGCCTGCCAGAATAAACCGACTTGATCACCATTACATATTAGCGCTTCGGACTCGCTGGGAACTTCACAATGATACACTTGTTCCATTTCTTCCCATACAGTGGGAGTCCTTGTACAAGTCGACTGTGAACTCATCATGCATTAGTGCTGTATTCACTGAGAGCTATTGTCTAAGTCCCCACTCATGCATCTGCTTTAACACTTCAGGTGCTTCTTTCTTCATTATAAACCAAACAAAGCCACATCAGCACATAGCAAATGAAAACACAGGCTTCCAACAACCAGCTAAGGCACTTTTTAATGCTGTGAGCAGCAGATGAAATTTTTTTTTCTGCATTTCTCAATGAAAACATAGATTAAAAAGCAACATCTCTGATGAGGATGTTTGTATTTAATAACCTCATGGTCATTTGTCACATTATCGTTCTAAATGTGAGATAATCATTGTGAAATTGTAGACAGAGGCTTGAGCTGCAATCCAGCTTGAGCTATAAAAAATTAAATTGTACTACAAATTGTGTGCAAAGTCTCACGTACAGGCTACAGTGACCTGAAATGTTTTTAATTTTGTCCCCCCACAGAAATGCTTTTTAAACCATAAACCTTAAATTTTGAGCTATGGTCTTTAGTTGAGAATCTTTTCAACTCATTAAAACAATACAACATCAAGCTTAAAAAAGGTACACTTTGAAGGTTTTTGCCACAAGTATAGCTCAGCAATTTGACGTGGGAGTCCCCATCAGGGATGTTCATTTAGAATTTATCTGACCAGTAGCCAACGCTAATTAACAAACCATTAACAACTATGTACTGTTGTAAATGGACTATTTAGAATAGGTGAGTGTCTATAACCCATTAAAAACACTTATACACATGCACACATACACATAGATAAAAGCCCCTCACTGCAGATCATCACACAAGTCCATGGTCCTTTTAACTTCATTGCTGCAGAAGTGATGCCCCCCGATCCAGAAACACATTAAAATCTCTGTTAAATTCAGGTTATTATAAAGATCAGCTCTATGTGTGATTAAAGAAAGTGCAGAATCGCCTCTTGACCCACACAGATGTGGTGATGTGAACAGCCAGACTACTGCTCGTGCAACACAGACTGGCATTAAACCTCTGAGCAAAATGTGGCTCTACCTCAGTCTTCAGCAGATTGGATGGATTGTCTACTGGTTTTTATTCAGAAATAGCAAGACGTGGACATGCTGATGGGTTAGTCAGATACACAGTCTGTCAGCTGTCTGTCAGCTAGCTCAGATGGGATGTTGTCACTGTTTAAGTCATAGTATTAGTTGGGCTGTCCGCTAATGGTTAAGCGCCTAATTGTGAACAACACTTTACCCCATTTTTCTTGTGTCTCATACATGCACACTAAGACACACATACCCACACAAACACATTACGATACACATCCCTGCCAACGTTTCACAGTCATGCAGTATCAGTAAAAGGCAAGTAAGAGAAAGTAGACTGGTTTGCAAATGTGTAATGAAGAAACTGCATTTGTTAGACCTCAAGGATACATATAATGGATTCTAGTGAGTAACACTGAATAAAAACATTTGTTTACAAGAAAAGTCGGCAGCATCAACAGCATCCCACAATATCAACTGGATGGATTCTCAAATATTTATGAATGAGCCTCCATCAGGGAGCAACATACTTAACACAGCAGGAGCATCAGGAAGATACAGAGGACGCACAAAGTTAAAGAGCGTTGCTTATGGGGGGTGACAAATTATTTACACTGAACTGATGCGTTTCTGCCGCTTGGAAAACGCAAAACACACACCAGTTACTTGTTCAAGTCAACCCTGTATTAGACCCATTTCACAAATGTGATGCGGTCAATCCAGAAGTGTGGCAGAGAGAATGCAATTTAACTTCAATTCACAAGTAACAACAGCAGAAAGCAAATTCTGCACTGGAGTCTCACATCAGAGGCAGAGAGACGAGAAAGAAAACTAAAACAAGAGGTGGACAGCAGAGACGAGGAACAGCTGCTAACAGGACATCTATTTAACAGATAGATGCCTACTGTGTGTCTGATTCAATTTTGTTCCCAGAAGTGGAAAGGGAGGGAGAGAAAGATAGATAGATAGAGAGAGAGAGAGAGAGAGAGAGAGAGAGAGAGAGAGAGAGAGAGAGACTGAGTAAACAAAAAAGACTACAGGCAAAGAGTAGGGCAATGGAAGAGTCAGAGACAATAGAGGAACGTCAGAGAAAGAGGACAGAGTGCGTCAGAGAGAGAGAAAAAAGGTCAGAAATAAATCAAACAAAACCTGTCAAGGAAAAAAAAATTCATCAAATAATAGCAGCCTCTAAATTTTCCATCAACACTCTAATTCACATTTGACATGGTAGCAACACATGTGGGACACAACAGATTTGCAAAGAGTTAGATAGAGCAGTTGGAGAGAAAGCGAGAGATGCAGTAAAAGAGAGAATTCAGACTGACAGATGGAGGCACAATTCATTTCCCTTATTATCATGAGCAACCATTTCCCCCTGTTTTCACTACTAAAGAAGAGACTAATCTGCACTTCCAGATAAGAAAAGGAGAACACGCTCACCAGTTACTGATTACATAGCCACAAGCAGTGGAACAAGTGATAATATGTAGAAACTCAGAGGTTTACTGTAAGGCAAAAAACAAAACAAAAAAAAAACAACACAGTAAGGATGAAAAAAAAAAAAAGTTTAATCTCCTGTCCTGGTATCATGAGTCGCAAATGGAGAAAATATATAGACTGCCACTAAGAGGGAAAAAAGGAGGGCAAAGGTCAAGAGTCTGAAAGAGGGAGAAATGAGGCAAAAGAGGCAGCGGCAAATAGAGTCAAGAAGTCAAAAGGAGGTTGCAGCGTATTGCGAGACTGAGGCAGGAAAGCCAAAAGAGGAGGAGGAGGGTTACAACCTTCAGTGTGAGGAGCGGAGATTTATGTGGCCGTAAAACCCAGCTATTCCCTCTTATATGGGGCTCTGCCAGTACCCCGGCCTCCCTGCCTGCCCTGCACACACTTAACTACTCTGACATTTATGCTGACAGAAAAACACATCGCTTCTCCGCTGCCTCTGACTGTTTCCATTCCCAAGACCTGCCATCATACTGTCTCCCTCCCATCTCTTTTCCTCCCCCCTTCCAAGTCTTTCCCTGCCTTACAATAACAGGGACACAGGGAGTGCGTTGAGTAAGGTTAAGTACATTATTGACTTCCTCAGCCTTGCTCCCTTCGTTCCCCATCTCTCCACCACTTCCCATCTGTGGAGCTCTACCTTGTCGCCCTGCCTTTGAGAGGATTGGTTAAGTACATCATTGACTTCATCCAGCTACGTCTGTCTGACTTCAAGTCTGCACGCTTGGATCCATCTCAGGGTTTCCCCTCGCCTATTAAACTCTCAGGCGACCCACTTAAACCACACTCACTCAGGGCACCAAACATTTCTTTTTAAAACAGCCCAGCCATTTATTTCCTGCCCACCCAAAGGAAAATGTGAACACTAAGAAAAAATGTGACATAAAGTTGTTTTGAGGATTCATTACACCAGCTTTCTGACTGACCGTTGTCAAATTGTTTGAAGGAATTTTGTGGCAGAGAATGGGCTTCACGGATGATCTTCATTTTTCAGGCACTTTTGTTTGTAATTCAACCAAGTAGTCAACTAACTGAGCATGGAAATTTTGGTCTGAAATATTTACCCAGGTGCCCCACATTTGATACCTGGTATTTGTACCTGTGGCTACAGCTGTGGATGGTTATTTCTCATGATTTGTGCGACTGCGTGAAGCTCCATCCATCAATGTGACAGCTTTGAGTTGTTACATCAGATATGAAAACTACACCATTTTAAAAATCAGGTTTCTGAAAAGCTGGGAGGTATTTTAATGCTTTCAAGATGCTGTAAAAACAAATAATTAGTTTGTGAGAGAGAAAGGAAAAGAGGTTCTACTTTAGCTGTGCTAGTCTCATAGTAGCTCCAAAGGTAAAACACCTACTGCTCTTCCAGCTCGGCAAACAAACTCCATCAAATACAGTTTGAGTAGAGTCACCTGATCAGGTGATTAGTTGTGTGATGGGCGGGAGGGATCCAAAGGGAAACTGCATGAACCTCACATCCATGCCAAGGAATTTCAAGCAGTTTCTTACCTGGCACCTACACGGCTGGCAAACTGCACACACTCTGATAACGTCACACACAACAGCCACACCCCAGACCAACAACGGCAGTTAGCAATAAGTAGTAGTACTGCTGGCTCCCACAGGACCTCACAGAGCAACAGGGCATCGTCAAGTGCAAAAGGACTGTTCCCAAATATGACAGAATACATTTTGACAGGGAAAAACAAAACAAACAAAAAAATGGTATAAGGAATAAGAAAGTTTTCAGTCAAACAAACTGCAAAAAGGTTAGATGTTTTCACACCAATATATCAGTGAGTTTATGGGTAGTTACTGACATTTAGTTTGCTGAAGATGCTATCCAGCCATTGTTTGGATAAGAGCAAAAATCCAGAAACATATTCTCTGTTTGTCTGAAGACAGCCCAAAATGATTCTACCTGTAATTTTGTTTTTGTGTGTGTTTGTGTGTGTTTGTGCGTGTTTTTGCGGTTGCAGCAGCAGGAGTAAGTTTGATTTTGGCTGCACAGCTGTCCCAGTTTTGGGGCCCACTCTGAGTGTTTTAGCTGTAAAGCTGTTCGTCGCTATGCCTGTTATGATAAAAGCACTACCTCCGAGCAGTAGCCAAATTCTTACTTGATTGTATGCACACTCAGAAGAGAAAATTAGAGTGAATTATAATGATTTTCTCTCAGTACTGCACCATTTCTTTTGCAATGCGTCCACTTTTCCCGCTGTATTGACCTAAGTGGGAAACCATCACCAGCCGCTCTGGATAATTCTGCCACTGAAGTCATTTGATTTACCAACCACTTTTCAAAACACAAAACAATAACTTAAGTGTCCTCTTTTTCTGCATAGCTGTGACATGATTCCTGATATTTGTGTTTTGATTCCATTTGTGGCAAATGAATTGAAAAAAAAAAAAAAAAACAACTTTGATTGATGGCAGCTGACTGATTTATGTTACATATACATTTAGCAGCCACGTTTCCTGGATGGGGTTCAGTGTCTCTGTGACATGCAGCCGTCATGGGGCCTGAACCTGTGATTATAAGCTGACAGGACAGCCTGTTTAACTTCTTCACCTGGTGGCAGCCCAGCATTTCTCAATGTGTATGTAAGGTGAGAACTGCTGGACAAATGTCAATGCATCTCATTAAAATCCCCCTCCCCTCCCCTTTTGGAGACGGCTCACCTAAGGCAGTAGGCAGCCCTGCAACTGCTGAAAAGTCTCTAAGTTCGTTTTCTCCATCACTCTGACTTTTTCTTTCTCTCCACCTGACATCCTTCTTTTTCCTTCCACTTTATCCTCATCCTTAGCTTCCAGGTCGACTGTATGTCACTCCGTCTCTCTCTCTCATGCAGTGCACACAACCCTGTCTCAATCAGTCCAGTGAACCAGAGACCGCACTGGAGATTGAGATATTTCGTGTTCTCTGGAGAGACGGAGTGGGTGAAGGAGAAAAAGGAGACAGAAGAGACTCATAAATGTACAACTTCATTTCAATCACTACAGTGACTTCCTGGGTTACTTCCCGAGGACAAAAAGAAAGAAACAAAAAGAGACACAAAAGACAGGGAGAAAAGAAGCCTCCAGAGACAAACAGACTCTGTGACAGTCTGACTGCAGTCTTGCCAAACAGCTGTAAGAGCTTCTATCTCTAGAGCTAGACTTCAAATGCTTACAGCAGGGATTAAATTTCAGCGTGGGTACTGCAAATAACTTCATTGATTCCTGCAAAATCTAGCAGTTATGATGCAGGGAATTCTCACACACAGCGATGTCTGACAGTGGTCAGTCAATGTTAGCACCCTTGCAGAACAGCTGCAGAGATGGGCTGATTTCCATCCAGGACAATACACTTTAAATCATGCTAACATGGACTGTGAATTTATCATCTGAAGTGGAACTTGCTCAGAAAAAAAGAAGAACAGGAGCAGAAAGGACAAGTGCAAACAGCAGCGTCAATGGGTAATGATAACGTTACTAAGGAAGCAGTAGTCCGAAGTCAAACTGGCTCAGAATATACCCATGGCTCAAACCAAGCAACAGACAAATGAGCTGTTCAATTTGTAAATTTTTTGGTGTTGCGCCTTTTCCCTGCAGTTTTTTTTTTTTTTTTAAGTTGTTCAGTGGAAAGAGATGAAGCAGACGAGACAAAGTCCAGGGACAGACTAGTGGTATAGAGACAAGAGAGACAAGGGAGCCACCAAAAGAAAGACTAAGGTCGATGCAGCTCAAAGTGATAACCACAAAGATAACAAATCATACGAATGTATATAGATTAGAGAATAACTTCAAATGAAGAACAGCAACAAAATGCAACCTGAGGTAATAACTGCACAAGGTAATAACTGCACAAGGAAAGACCTGCAGAGCAGGGTATAAATTCCCCTGTGAGAAGCACTAAGGGGGGGGGGGATCACTTCAATGCTTCACATTAGTGTAAACTTCCAAATTTAAAACAAATGTATTTCTTCTGTTTGTTGTGATCTCATATACAGTTTAAACGCCCCTCAAACATTGTTTATCACACGCTGTAGTGATTATTGTCCTTTTTCCAAAGCCTCTACTCAATACTACAATAAAGGCAACAGAAAGCCTCAGGTAGAATCCAGCAGACATGTTATTGCATCATTATTACCTCCGCCAAGAAAGTTATGTTTCCACCTGCGCCTGTTTATTTGTCAGAACAATTATGGGGAGAAAAAAAAAAAAAAGAAAAAAAGAAATGGACGTAGACCTGGACTCCAGGTCTGAATAGTGAGGCCAATACTTTAGTTAGATGAAAACAGCCAATTCACAAACACAAGGCTTGAAAACAGGTAACATCATGGTGGGTTGCCATTTGGACAGAGGCCATTTAAGTACCCAATACATTATTGAGTTCAATGAGACTGGAGGGTCAGCACTGATGTCCCACATACAGGGGCAGGTCTTACTGATGCAGCAAACCTGGGAGGGTGGGACAGAGGAAATGTTGAGTTGTGTGATCCCATATGGCTGACGTTTGATTTATTGTTTTGGACTAGATGATAGTTTGTGACTTTGTGATCTACGTCCAAAATAAAATCCTACCAGTAAAATAAAGTTGAACTGGCTACATGGCAAGAAGAACAGGACCATGCTATAGTCTTGTTCTTACAGGTGAGTCAAACTGCTCCCACCAGGCCAGGGAAGGAAACTCACAAGGGACTAACATAGGTATCCCCATATAAAACAACCAGGACCTGGCTCTCAGGTTGTAGGCAGAACATACAGAGCAAGCTTCAATGTCCCCATAGAGCACTTGGCTTTAAGACAGCAGTCAGTAACAGTAAACTCAAGGCTACGATGATAAACAATAACATCAGTCTTTACAATATGAACATACATGCAATACATATAAAAATAAACACAAATTCCACAGGTTAAAGCCAACATTACAGTTGTCATTGTGAGTCTCACCAAAACCATCAGAAAAAGCAGCAACAGAAAAGAAGCCAGAAACCACACACCACAGGTAGTAAGAGGCCAAATCACGGTTAGTCTCAAAAGCCAACAGCTGATAGAATAAAAGGCCTCATGAATCAGTGTGTGCCACCTCCAGAGAGCTAAAACCCTGCCTTTGATGGAAGCAAATTAAACTCACTGTGTAGAGGCTGCCAGGAGTCCAGTGAAATGATGAGACCATGATAATATCTACAAAGGTTTCTACAGTAGCCAATGTAACTTATGTTATGGTTGCACTGCATTATTTCTTGCTCTATGTGTATCTGAGGATTGTACTGCATCATATTGATTTTTTCCAACATTTTAAAATAAAGTGTCACAATTTTGCCAAATGCAATTATTTCATTTTTCACAAAATTCTTAAGCAAAAAAACAATTCCCTTTATTATAACTTCAGGTTCAAGTGAGGTTTCAACACCTTCAATGTGAGTATTTGCTCTTTCAGTAAGTCTTATATGAAAGAAGGATATTAGAAACTATGATCACCCATTTATCTAGTATTTTCTAATATTTTATCAACCAACCAATTAATTGGGTAATGGAGATATGAATTATTGTTATTTACCCATATAATTTCATGCAGTACCAGCACTGCGTGAACCTGCACTTTGTCAGAGCTGCAGCAGGACAATAGCTGGAGGCAACCAGCTGTCAGAGTCGATGAAACCATATTGTACGAATGAGAGAACACTATCAGACAGAATGAAATAGAACCATATTGTGAAATAATGCGGTTCTGGTGTAGCTGGACATTTCTGACATATAAATAATAGGTCTCCTGGCTAAATAAAGGAAAAAATGAAGTTTGGAAACAAGCAGAGAAAAAGGGTAAAAAAGGGAAAAAAAAAACAATCACAGATTCAGAGATCAATACAGGAGTGAGAAGACAGGGACCATCAATCAAAGGAAAAAAAAAAAAAAAAAAAAAAAAGAGTGATCCCAAAAGATGGAGGCAGACAGACAGATGAGAGTTAAAGTGCAGAAAGCATCCTGACAGGAGACGATATGAGGTTAACAAAGAAACAAGTCAAAGAAAGGCAGCAGGAAGCACAGAGTTACTGAGATGGACAAAAATGCTCATCTCCACACAAACAAAATTATATTTCAACACGCAAATGTACA
This sequence comes from Rachycentron canadum, assembly GCA_038496675.1. NCBI lineage: Eukaryota > Metazoa > Chordata > Actinopteri > Carangiformes > Rachycentridae > Rachycentron > Rachycentron canadum. The sequence continues at coordinate 11,086,258 of CM076660.1, read as the reverse complement.
GACAATATACATATGCAGTATACTGTGTATATATAACCACATATTAGAAAACAAGCAGACATGTGCACAACACACAAGCTAAACCTAACATGCTGTTATCATCATGCTATATTAAACCACGTAAATTTGCTAATGAGCTCATTAATTTAAATAATACACTAACAGCGCGAGTATGAACTCAGTGTCTTAAAGCATCAGTTTCAACAAGATGTTTTTCCTTGATAATATAAAGGAACCTGTAATGCAATAATAAAGATGTGTAATGTCATGTGTTGTATCGTTTAAGTGAAGGCAGGCGCCATAAAAAAAAGACACAAATGATTTATGATTGTGGTAAATATAAAAGCATTAAACACACAGAGACACAAACTATGTACAAAATAGATACATCAGCACATTCAAACACACAGACACTACATTAAAAAGCTGTAGGGTCAATGAAGGGCAGCTGACAACGCACAGTGTAGATGACAACACACAAACACAAAATTGTAAACATTAGCCAAGAGCACTATTATCACTATCTCTGTGTTAAGAGATCACTCTGATCCACTTTATTCCAGATTCATCCAGGGGGGTTAACTAATATAGTGTCATCTCCATTACTCTGGCACAGGCCCTGCACACCCACACAGGTGTTTTCAATTACCCTGTCTGATCACACTTCCTGTAAGGTTAAAGTGGGTGGAGTTAACACAACTGCCCCACCTTAATGGGCGAAAAAAAAAAAAACGAAAACAGGAGAGAAGATATCAATCAGGCCAAGTCTGTACACACCCAGTCCTGAGAATGATCAGGCCACACAACTGAAAACACCTGTGTTGGTGTGGAAGGGCTTTAAGCTTTCATTTTTAAATCTTAAGATTTAATTTAATCTTGAGGGTGACTTGATGTATTAATAATTTAATACCGTGTCAATCAGGCATTAAATTGTCCATCCAATGACACCGCAACCTGGCTTTATTATCTCCAAACAGAGACTAACCCGATGAGCATATGGCTTTTTATTTAATTTCATTCATTCATTCCTGAAGTCAGGGTCATGTTAGCAGGGTGCCCTAACCAGCTTGCAGTAAGCGGCACATCTGTCCTGTTGCCATCTCTCTCAGTCAACACAGATGTTGCAGTGATGGTTGCTAGGAGAAAATAATTTAACAGTTTTGCCAACTATTAGGAAATATGAATATATGAAATATTCCCATCTGAAAATGAGTCAAACCCCAAGAAAACACTTTCATTTCATCAATCAATGTCTTTGACCAACATTCCAGCAGAGACAACGCTGTAGAAAAGCGTGAGATATGGAAAAGTCAAACCTGGCTCAGACTACACAGGTTGGCTTAGGTTTAGACGGCCACCTGCAGGTCTCATTTTAATGCCCGTATAAGCCACATGTTTGGTGGATCGTTTACTGTCAGCCCAAGACATTTACAATAAGACAAACAGTGAGAAGGTTGACTAATGCATGCTGGGAAAGCCAAGTCGCCTGGGGAGCTAATTAATTGGCTGACCATGATACTGTCGAGAGCACTATGTCTGACTGAGCATGTAAAGGGAACAATTCCCTGAAACGTGCAACGGATCTGGTCTGAGAAAGCAGCTGCATCTGGACACCAAACTGCAGGTGGAAAAGAAATCAAGGGTCAGCTACTTTACCAGTTCACGGCATCTGTAACAATCCCAAAACCCAAGCTACTAAAGTTGGGTTGAGTGTAAGCATAGAAACAGTTTGCATGATGGAGGAAAAAGTCTGTTGAAAACAGCTGTTACTGCTCAAATAGTAGTAGTGTTGACTTGAAAGATGATGGTTTCAGGGTGTGCTCACACTCACAGCATGTTTATAGCAGCGTATTCCCACTCAGGAGCATTTCTTTGTTTTAGGTTTGCTCAATTTTGCGGGTGAGAAGAGAAGCCGGTCTCCCTCAGTGATTCAAGTCAACTGTGATTATGTAACATAACCCAGTTCTATGATAAAAAGCTTTTATCTCACATTTATCTAAAATGGCCAAAATTCAACAGAAAAACAAGCCTATCATCTTAGTCACTCCAAGTGGCACAATCATCAGCGTGGCTTTCTCCAACTGAGAGGGACCTGACTTTTGGCCAGATGGACTGAAGTCTCTATAATGATGTGATGGACTAGTGGAGTGTATGGTAGCACAGGCTTCAAACTCTCAACCACTAAGATGATTTGAACATGGAGAAATGTCACAACCTGGAAGCAGCCAGTGATATTTTCAATCATAATTATTTGGAAAAAAATCATACATGCAAAACTTATGTTGAAAAATGGTCGGACCACATGTACACATGCTGCATAGCATTGCTTGTGACTTGTGTATATATCAGAGTGAGAAACGGGCTTATCATCTCAGCTCCATTGGTGAAGCCACTCAAGCTTCATCAGTGTCATTTTCAAGACAGCAGATGCCACTGCAGATGAAGTGTCATAAAAAAGCAGTGTTTGGTTTTAGAACATCTTGACAGCATCGTATGGTCTACCAAAGGAGAGAATGAATGTGTTGAAAAGTACTGCACTTCAGTCAGACCATACCTATCAATCAAACTGTATGACTGGGACTGCAATTTCTTCAGATTTTCTGGTAATTGTGTCACTTTTCCTGGTAGGTTATGCCAGTTCTCGTGATATTTATTCTGAGAAAATCACTGATGTTGTGCATTAGCATCAGGGGCTGCAACAAACAAAGATTTTCCTGGTCGATTAGTTTCCAAATTATGTTTCCTATTAATCCATTCGTCAGTTGATCTATAAAATATCTAAAAGATATTCCATTAAGAAGGATATAAAACAGAAATGTAGTAAATGCTCACATTAAAGAGACTCAAGCTAGAAAATGTTTGGCGGTCAACCATGAATTAACCGGCAATTAATTGTTAATCAGCAGGCAATTAATCTAAAAAGCATTCACTCATTAATCAGCTAATGATTCAGCAATAACCTGGCTGTAGACTTAATCATGGCCGTTTTATTCATTATTGATCATGTGTGGAGAGACATATATTTGCAGCAGCACGTCAAAGATAATTCAAGTCAATAATCGGTTCGATTCTGAATGAATAACGCAGGATATATTTTCTGTCTTTCTTCTAGCTTTCAAATCCATCTGACTGGCTGCGTCCCATTTGTCATTCTGTCCATCCTTCTGTCTGCCTTTGCCATCTGTCTTTCTGTCTGACTACTTGACTCTTTGCCTTTCTGCTCGTCTACCCTTTTGCCTGCCATCTGTTTGTCTGTCTGCAAGTATTTCAGCCCACTGCCTGGCAGTCTGTCTATCTGTCTGTCCCTGCCTCAGTCAGCCTGTAGATGACAGTGCATTTACTTCAGCAGAAACAACCGCTGTGGGTCGGTGTCTTTTTGCAGCACTTTGCAGCACTTAAGGTCAACAGACAACAATGGTTGCCATGATGGTGATATATTATTAAGAGGGTGTAGCTGCAGAGGTCCAGCAGGCAACACACACACACACACACACACAGACACACACACACACACATTTCTTCATTGATATTACTTCCTAGCACCTTAGCCTAACCTAAACCAAATTCCTAGTCTAAACCATCAGACAGCCCTTTGTAGTTGTGATGACCAGCCAAGATTTGACATAATCATAGATAGACTTATATACACTAGGGTTGTTTATAATGAACAGATTAACCATGAACCAATAAAAATGTACAAATTAATACAAAGAGTTAAACAGTTACAACATCAGTACCATCTGAGCTGCTATTCTCTGCAGCAGGTCTGACAGTTAACAGACTATGTATCAGACTAAACCCACATCATGTCAACATGTTGTCATTTCTGAATAAAAACCAGTAGACAAGCCATCCATTATGCTGAGGACTGAGGAAGGTCAGGCCTCTACATTTTATTTAGAGGTTTAATGCCTCTGACTCTGTGTTGCATGAGCAGTGGTGTGGCTGTTCACATCACATCTGTGTGGGTCAAGAAGTGATTCTGCTCTTTTCTTAATCACACATAGAGCTGATCTTTATAATTACTCCATGAAATTATAATGTATAATGTTTTTATGGGTTCCTGGATCAGCAGGGCATCACAGCAATGAAGACAGTCAGCTTACCTCTGCCAGGAGGGGTTCTTTCGTGTGTGTGTGCGCGTTTGCTCATCTGTCTCACTCTCTGTTCAGACACTCCAGATCATTCCAGTCCACTTTACAGACACTCATCTATTCTACATTTTAATCCTGTCAGTTAACGGTTAATGGTTGGTTAACGAGCATCGGGCATCAGCCAGAAAAGAAATGGAAATGAACATCCATAGTCCACGCACGCACGCACACACACACCCACACACAGACACACCACTCTCTTGAGATGAGTAGGCAGTCTGGCTGTCAGGAGAAGCAGACAGATCCATCAACAATAAACAGACATCAAGTGACTGCTGGAACATCTGGACAAACACACAGACAAAGACACACACACACACACAGGTAGAGATTGAGATATGCATTAGTTTTTCTTATGTATAAACTGCAACAAGCATATAAAAAGGATATCAACAGTGTAGATGTTGTAGGTGCTCTGTAGCTACAACGCATGCTTGCATGCACACACCCAAACACATTAAAATGACATAGGCATCAACAACAATCTGAGGAAGTGAAGCTGTTTGCCAAGCAACACACACACACACACACACACACACACACACACACACACACACACAGCTGGCCGGTGCTTAGAGCTCCTTGAGGAGCCAGAGGTCAGTCAGTTTGATAAAGAATCCTTGCATATAAATTGCTTCATAACAAGTCATCTCTCTGAGGCAGTGCTGCGTCTTTGTGTGTGGTTTGTGTATGTCTATGTGTGTGCTTGTGCTTGTGCATCCAGGGTGGAGGTTTGGATATCAGTGCATTTTTTGTGCATATATGTGTCACTGTGTGTGTGTCTCTTTTTCGTATGATCCTGTTGTATGTGTGTGTTGATTGGACAGGGAGAGAGCCACCTGCCTGGGGAACAAAAAGTCAAAAAAAAAAAAAAAAAGCCTTTGGCAACAACCAAACCAGGAAAATACAGAGCTGCTCTCTCCCTTCACATTCTTTCTTCCCATCAGTCACTTTTCCACCTTCAGCCTCTCTTATCGTCTCCTTTCTATCACCACATCTTAACACTTCTCTCCTCCACTGCTCCTCTCTGCATCCTCCAGTCACCTGTCCATCATTATCTATCTCTACCTCTCCTTCAGTCTCCCTGTCACCCCATTCCTCTCTCTCTCTTCCTCCCTGTTTGCTCTCAACCCACTAACACAGAATATTTCCTCTTCTTCATGGGAAAAAAAACAACAGGCAAGAGGTATGGTAAGATAGGATAGGTTGGACAGGTGTGTGCGTGTGTGTGTGTGCCACTTGACTGTGCAGTGTTAATGTGTGTACTAGTCAGACAGCAACAGCTAGAAGGCATAGAGGGAAGACTGCAACAGACACAGACACACACACACACGTCCAAGTCTATTTTCACTCCCTTTCCTTCACTCTCCTCCCCAACTCATCTTCCACAGATAGACACACACATACAAACGCACACACACACAGAGCTATTTTTGGAAAGAGCCACTAGAGAGAAGGTAGGAAAAAGAGAGAGGTTTACACCAACGAGTTTGACAGGTATAGAGGGAAAGAGCACCAAAGAAAAGAATCACAAAGATTTATAAAGTGAGGCTCAGAGACCAGGGAGAGAAAAGACAGAGACAGAAGGAGAACAGAGAGAGAGAGAGAGAGTGAGAGACAGAGAGTGAGAGACAGAAGGAGAGAGTGAGAGACAGAGAGAGAGAGAGTGAGACCGAGAGAGCAATGAGAGAGAGCAACAGAAACAGAGAAATAGGGCAACTATTATGAATGAACTGAAAGAATCAAAATGTCAGGATGTGCGGGTGCATATTTGAATTTGTGATGTCAGGTATCAAGTATTTAACATCAAACACACACACACACAGCAAAGATGCATGTGCTTGCTAAGAAAAAAAGAAAATACATTTGACACACATCACACACATCAAACAGCCTGTGCTAACAGGTGTGCAAGTAAGAAGACAGCGACCTACTCAAAAGCCAAACATGAAAGGTAGAGACACACACACACACACACACACACACACACACACACACCCCTCTTGCGTGGTATATAGATAAAATTGGCAAGAATCCATCTTTCAACACCCTGTCATTTCAAGAGGAGTTGATGTTTTTAGTACACCGTCTAGATGAAGCCCTGTAGTTTGGGAACAGGCTCATATGTAAGAAGATTTCCCATCAGCTATTTACCTGACGCCAAAATGCTAAAAAATGTGGGGAAGCATGGTGAGTCTATGGCTTCTTAGTACAGTGCAAAGTTTATAATGTGGAGTGTTGCAGAGCTAGGCATTTTAAACAATTTCAGTTCCAATGCAACGTTAACTTTTAAATGTGTGTAAAATTAGTAGTGAATGATCTGATCTGAGCGGTTGATTGATCAGATAAGTCATTTATTAAAAATGTACATATTTGGAGGTTACCACTTCTCCACCATGACAATTTACTGCTTTCCTCAGTTCGTGGCTCTATGGATGGCAAGTTCAGTTTGTCGCTCAGTTAGTCCACCACTTTGTTCCAGACTAAAATATTGCCGCTAGAACTGCCATTCAGTACAGACCAAGATGATGCCTACTGACTTTGATGTTATCTTATCATCTAATTTTTCCTCTTGTACCTACAGTACACTGACATTTTCCTATATCTTAACAACTATTGGGTGGACTGCCATGACATTTGGTACACACACATCCATGTCCCCTCAGGATGATCTGTAATAACTTTGGTGAACCCCTGCTGGAGTAAGATAATTGCTCTGGTTTCAGGATATTTGAGAAACAAGTTCAATATCTTAAAAGAAAGCTGAATAAAGCCTTTCATTTCTGGGCTGTCGATTGAATACATTTATTAGCTTGAGTTGTTTTGAACCCACCGACACAGTGAGCGCTGCAACCAAAAGGTGGGAAACCACAAATAAACCTGAAGTGCATGGACAAAAACCACAGCACACTGTGGTGCTTAACTTCTCAGCCAGCCAACTTTAATGATGTGCTCACAACCTCGCTCAGTAGCACACAAACATCTCCTGACTGACTGGAAGGCTCAGAGCCACTAAGGAGCAGTCATGAGTCACTCTCTGATGCTGATATCACCGTCACCATTCCCATCAGCCCTCCCCCCCGTGGTCCTCCCCGCTGAACACTCCACAGGGATCTGCTGGATGGAAGGAAGCCTGCTCCTCATGTCAAGTACAGAAGACTGTTGTCTCTGTAAGGTAAATTAGTTTTCTGGTATTGCTCTCAGGGGAGCAAAGCCTCCCTAAGTGAAGTGTGAAATAACAAAGACACAAAAAATAAATAAATAAATTAAAAAATGCTCCCTGCTAGTTGCAGCGTGGTTTAAATGAATAACGCTAACAATGCTAAGAACTTAGTTTGGTCCTTAAGCAAAAGTGAAAAATATTAGATGCGAGTCCCAAAATGAATCTTTTCTTACATTTCAGTGTTTCCCCACAAATACTGTATTCAGACAGAAGGATTTCAGATGTAGGTGGCTTATTAGTAACTTTTTAAAACTTTTTTTTGCTCCCTGCTTCCAATGGCATGACAGACAGGGCTGCCAGTCACTACCCAGGAGGTCCAAGCCATTTTTAGCTCATTCAAACACATCCAATTGGGTTTTTGTTTTGGTGGCATTTATGCTGACATTTGATTCAGGAAGCCTGCAGTCTCACCTTTGTTCAGACACTGAAATCTTTCAATCAAAATTAAACTAATACAGCTAGAATTAGCTCGGTGTCCAACAATTGCTGAATATTTGGCAACCACCTCATGTAAAATGCATTTGTCAGCAAGTAAAAAAACCTCCACATACAGTGAAAGTAAAACTGTTGCAAGGAAAATGCCACCATAAATCAAATCTGACCACTCTCACATTCTTAAAGACACAAGTTAGCAAGAGTTTTAAGAGAATTATTATTGTTTTACCTTAATGGTTACTCATTAATCACAAATATGTTGTAGAAAAACATGTAAAATTTGATGCCAAGTCTTGAAGTGATTTACATAACCGCAATGAAGAAAGCGTAAGTACTCAAAGCACAAGTATTATCGTGCTTGTCTTACAGCCTCTGAAACTGCCCTTCCTTCACACATTTTCAATGTCAGAGTTAAGAGGATTGCTCCTTTATTTATTTTCTCTTTTGCAACTTTTGAGACAACCGCAGCCACTTTGCACAGTGACTGGCTACGCACACAGAGGTGATAAAAGCAAGCAGGGTTTAGACGAAAATGATTATCTGTGCCCAAAAAAGTATGCTCAAATGTTGTCCCCATTTATAGAATTTAACATCTAATCTTATTGTTTCCCCCCACATAACTTTGTACTGGTAAATTGTTAAGTCTGATGGTCTTTGTTCACCAGGAATCTAATTTGGCAGCTTATTGTTTTTTTTTTTTTTAACCCAATTTTTTTGTGATGATAAAAAAAACACGTTTGCTCAATAAGTGTACAGACAAGATAAAAAATAAAACCCTAATGTTAACCATCCCAACAGCTGGTTCGTGACTCTGGCTTTTGGAGGATGAGAAAATCACAGTTCAAATCCCTCCTCAATGAGCCTTGTTTAAACCGTGTTATTTTGTAATCAGTCAAAAAAATGTGAAGGACAGCTTCATTTGTAAGTGTTGTCCATTCATTAGTAGAGAGAACATTTTTAATATCTTTGGTCCTTCAAACTCCTAAACACACTCATAAAACCATAAACTCTTCAGCTTGATTTCCATTAAATAAGCGTTTGAGCAAATGCTTAGCGCAGAATCTGGACTTTTATACATTGACTGTTCCAGTGTGTCAAGGAGATTTCCTAGAGGAAAATTTAATTTTTAGATTAATCGATAAAATAGTCAGTAGATTAACTGATAGAAAAATAGAATCTAGGAAGAAATTAAGGGAAAAATGAGGAAGGACAGGATGGAGCAAAGTAGAGAAGGGAACCAGAAAGAAAAAAAATTAAAGGAATTATGGTAGAAACTCCTAAGATATACACAAACACATTTTATACATCCAAACACAATATGGAAACACATATATGCACAAAGAGGTGTCGGGTCAAATGAACGAGCCACAGAAATCAAATAGATTTCCTTTATCACCTTGCTGGCTCCAGCCACCAGAACATTAACAAAATATTTATTGATGCTGCCACTGCCCCTGCTGCTGCCGCTGCATTATGGGAGCAGGAATGTGAGAGAGGAAAACGGAAAGAGAGAGAGGGAGAGAGATAGAGAAAAGGAGAGAATGAAAATAAAAAGAAAACAAGAGAGAAGAGGCAGAGGTCCAAATAATTTTCTAACTAAGCCTCCGCTCCGTCTCCTGAAATCTGCTGACAAACAATGAAGGAGGTGAGTCTGAGCCAGCAAGGCTGGGGCCCTGCCAAAAACCTAGGAGGAGAGGGAGCAAAAAGGGAGAGGACAGGTGGGAGGGAGGGAGTGAGGGTGAGAGAAACAAACGCAGAGAGAGATGGAGGATTGATCCATCGTTCCCCATCTCCGCTGCCATCAGGAGTTCATTAGCTCCTGGAAGGGAGTGAAGGAGGGATGAAAAGCACACAGAGATGGAGGATGAACACTCTGCCCTTCACTCCCAGTGACCCCAACTACCACCTCCCTGTTGAGCTATCTGTACCTACCCTCCTCCACCCTTCCCGTCATCTTTCATCCTACCCTCTTTATATCTCCTCTACCTACTTCCCTTCACCTTTGTTACATTTCACCTACTCCCTCCGTACCTCTCTTCAACTGCCACCTCTCCACACCATTGTACTTCCTCTTTCTTTCCCTCCACATTGCCCTTTTCCTCCATTTCAAATTGTATTATTTGTAATTTTTTGTCAATTTTAAAACTTCATCCTTGTCAAGGTCTTAGAACTTAGCTGATCAGCTATTTCCAATACGAAAATTAAAAATAAGTAACCTCCAAACTCCCTTCTCTCTTAACCACAGATCTCCCTCCTTTCTTGTTCATTCTGATATATTTGATGGTTTAAAATACATATTGAGCACAAATAAAATGTTCAAGGATGGCGCGTGAATCAAAAGCATATTTCCATACTGGATCACCAGGTGTTCAAACAGCAAAGGAAGGTCTGACATACTGTTTCTGTCTGTTGTTTACTTGCCCACTCTCTCCCCACAAACACACACACTCCTGAAACTCTTCCCATCAGGAGCTCAGGCAGCATCTGTCAGCCTGTCCATCAATGTGCTTACTGCCTTCAGACTTTCTATTTTTTTCTGAAAGAAGGGTAGGAGTTAGCAAGCAGGCAGAGAGAGAAAGAGGATGTAATGGATGATAACAAATTTCAATAACTAGTAAAATTTCTGCAACATGGTCGCAAACGTTTTGGGCAGAAGAACCTGATCTGTACTATACTTTTCAACCACTAGTCTTCTAGTATCATATCATAATCATATGAAAAGTTTTTACTTCCTGAGTATCCTGTGGTTTATTGTGATGGATCATCTAGACAACCCAACATATGATTTTTCCATATAAAGACACAGCGGCGAACTCGCTCTCCTGGTTGTCACAATGGTTACTGTTTTCCCTTTCACACGGCCAAACTAGAGCCATAATTATGCTTGAACACATTTTGGAAACTAAGACTACACAAAATTAAGCTTTGTGAGAATGATTCAAACAGCCCTGTCATTCAAAGGAAATGATCGTCTCAGACGTTTTCCTGTTGGATCAAATTTTGTGAATGGCTTTAAAAAAGGGGGAAAGTCATGACAGACGTCAGGTGGAGCAGCTGGCACGGTCAGGCAGTGGATAAATACGATACTTATAGCAAGAAGTAAGAACTATTTTGTCCATTGATTTATTTGCTGATTACTTGTTGATTCATTGATTAGTTGGAAAAAGTGAGAAAATGTTTCCCTGTTTCCCTAAATTCAAGGTGACATCATCAAATATCCTGCTTTGTGCAATAAACTACAAAACCCAATAGACTTTTATTATCATACAAGACTAATGAAATGAAATATTCACATTTGAGAAGCTGAATTAGAGAAGTCAGACATTTTGACTCAAGATGACTATTTTGATCAATTACCAAAGTTACCCTTTGAACCTTCATGATTATTAAACTCACAACAGTAACAGGTACAAAATGACCTTAACAACATTTCTCTAAACACTCCCAGGTGACATTTCTATCAAAACAAACTTACTGAACATTTAAGCTGTATCCAGTAATATGTGTCGTGGCCAAAGCTAGTTTTAATGTTCACTCCATCTTTACTTCCTTAGCAACAAAAATGTAGATGTAGCTGCAGTTAGCAGGCTAGCTGTTTTAACTCAATTTAATCACCATGTTTATTTTTATTTTCCTGCACATGTTTACCCAGAGGTACAAATAAACAATGGGTTGATTAGCTGCTGAACTTTAAAAATGTATTATTATTATTATCATATATTACATGTGGCACCTTTAATGAAGTGATCTATACGATTCATCTGAGATGCAAAACTTGAATTTGAACAATCTGTCGCTTTTGTTTTTTACTGATCAAATGATCATTTGGTCTATGAATGTGCCAAACAAAAATCACAAAGATATTTTATTCCCAATTATACAGAAGCACTGAAACAAGAAAACTTTAAGCAAGTGCAACTGATGAATTAAGGAAAAATGATGACTTTACATTAACAGTAGAATTGCTGTGGTTGTGTCATTTGCTGAGGGGAAATGACAACACGTGAAATAAGTGAAACACAACCTTGGTGAGATATGCTCTAATGATAGCACTGTCAACTATGCAGTGACAACATAGACTTCACTGTGAACTATGACAAAAAAAAATGGATCATTAATTTTATCTGAAAAACCATCTGCTGCGCCACAACGTTCACTGCTCTTATTCAGTCAGCGAGGGACCGGTGAGCAATGAAGCACATTCCAATTACTCCTGCAAAAATCTTTTCTGTGAAATATGTGTACCACTTCCTTCCTCCTCTGTGATTTGTGCAGGTGTACAGACTTTGCAATTATCCTTAACTAACAAGGCTGAGTCACAGTGGAGCTGGGGAAAAAATTAAAAACACCCCCCCACCACCCCTTGAGGTCTGACGTCATGTCCTGCCCACGGAACAGCAGGTTCACATGCACACACTCACATACCCGCTAATGAGATACTAGGCCACAGCAGGGTCATCTACTGAGAGCAAACGTTGACACAGCACTACATGGGGGCTAATGCATAAAACCATGGCTGCAGCATTTAATTCACCATATGGCTGGTTTCATGTTGCAAAACTTGTGAAACATGACAAAACCTGTATGTGAGGACACCAGAATAATCCTGACCGCACACTCACAGACAGAGACTTGTTCACACACACTAAGAATAAACCAAACATCAAGTTTAGTGATGTTTGATTGGCTGGTGCTAAACTGCTTGACAATGATTAAGCAACCTATTATTCAATATCAATATAAAATGATCCTGAACACACTGATGGGTGTTTTTATGTTTGCATTGTTGCTTGTGTCATCATTTATCCATAATATGCTCATAAGTGTGATTAAAGTTCTTCAATTCTATTAAGTCACAGAAATGTCCTTTAACCAAAAATGATTAAGTCAAGTTAATACTTATTCTGTCTACAATCTTCAAGCATTAATCATTAGAATCAATATCAGAAATCCCATAAGGCTCTTTACACCCAAAAGCATAGCAGCTACATCCAGGAACTACACACCAGCAAGAACACACACACGAACACACAAATCGGCTAGTAGTCAGCTAGTAGTAATACCCTTGTGGCCGACATGCTGGTTAGTTAGTTAGTAAGCAGAGCAGAGCACTGTACAGAGCTAGTGACATGACAGCTAGCCAACACGCCTCCAGGCAGCCACACACACATGCGCATAGACACACACACACACACAAATCCCTCAGCTTACTTGGTTCCTATCCTTCTTATCTGACAAGTATTACTGAATCACACACATACACACACTTGCCCTGAAGCCTTCTATAGTAATGTGTATGAAAACATGTACGTGCACATGGGTGTGTGTGTGTGTGCGTGTGTGGGATTGAGGGTACAGTTAAAGTGACGTCAGTGGGCCATTCATGAGCAACACCCCTCCTCCTCACTACGTAGCTTCTAATGCGATACAACGCACCACGTGGGGGTCCTTACCCCCTTTTCCAGCCAATCAGACCTCAGCGCTTAACGCAGCAGACACAAATACACACACACTCACTACGCTACGCCCCCGCCCACACACACACACGTGTGCGTATGTACACATATGAGGCTTAAAAGGTCTGTGTGCTCAAGTTTCACTTGACATACTGTACAGGGAGAGTTGATACATATGGATATATTAATTTCTTCTAACTGTGCATCAAAATGATGAAAGATCAGACTAAAATCTTGATGAAGAGGTGATGAGGGTAAAGAAAGCATGCATTGATGGATTAAGGCTTGGGGAGGAGCAGAGCTGTGGATAGATGGAAGGGAAAGAGAACGTTGGATGAGATGAAGAGATGGATGAGGAAAGAGGGATTGAAACATGGATGACTGACTTGAAGGCTGCCATCAAAAAAATAAATAAATAAATAACGGTTGCAAAATGAAAACAGCTCCCATCCCTGTTCTCTTGCCTTGTAAACAACCACTGTCTCTGGGCGAGAGAGAAGAGAGGAGAGCCTTGAGGGAGGGGAGGGAGAGAGGGAGAGAGTGAGTGAGAACAAGATAGCACTGCATCAGGAAAGATGTGAAAGACAGAGAAGGGGATAGAGGGACTGAGACAGAGTTGTTATGCCCCCACACACCATGACTCATCTCCGGTTTCATACCCAGCGGGAGGAGGGTTGTGTGTAAGTGTGTTTGTGCCTGTGTGCAAGAGTTTGTTGAGAGAGAGTTTGAAGAGCACGGTACATGCATCTGTACTTGTATATGTGTTTAGAGTGAACAAGAGGCACACTGAGGCTTGTTGATATGTGTGCACAAGTCAAACTTGTGTGTGACTGTGATGATGATGAAGATGTGTGTGTGGTAAGAGGGAAGGAGAGTTGGGGGGTGTGCTGTCACAACCGGGAACATTTAACAAGCCCCCAGATGATTCTGGCTTAATTGATTCAAGGCTAGAGCCAGTTCAGCCTCATATGTGCCATCAGAAAATTAATACAAAAATCTGGATAAATTGCTCCATCCATTAATGATCAGCACTAATAGGCAGACATAATATTCTTTAGAGGTTCTCCAGGCAATTATGAGGAGTACACGGCCACAAAGCGACGCTGAAAATCACACCAGAGGCAAATGCCCCACTTACACCCCATTAATCCGTCTCACATCTGACTCCCAGCATCAGCACCTGCATCCACATGTGAAGTCTGTGTGTTGTTGTTTTTTTCCAGGAAGGGATAAAAACAGCCACACTCAGGGATACAGATAGCACTCTGACTTAGATGAGGTAAACAACAGCCAACACCACCACCACCCCTCCTCTCCTAAAGCCAGCTAGATCTGCACAGCACGAAGCAGCAGGAGGAGGAGGAGAGGGTGAAGGAGGCAGAGAAGAGTTGCTCTAATTCCTTGACGTGTGTATGTGTGTGGTTGCGTGCTCAGCCTTCCTAAAAGCACTACTGCCCCCCCCCCCCACACACACAC
>CM076660.1:11056082-11066674 GCA_038496675.1 Rachycentron canadum | reverse complement strand
CACCCCACCCCTGGTTTCCTCCCCCCATCCTCCTTTTACTAAGGGGTGAAGGAACCTGCAAATCATCCGAGGACTGTGAACGTTTGGTGCCACCACCCTGCACCCAGACCTGCTGCTCTACATACAACTTCATCTCATTTCCTATGTGTCTATACGTGTGTGTGTGTGTGCTCACATTTGCCTGCGAGTTAAAACTCACATTCCTCGCTACAGTGCTGCAAATGAGCCTATTTGTTGCAATTACGCGCAAAAAATATCCACACTTGGACGCTCTCCAACTACCCGCTCGCACACTTGATTCCCACCGGGTCGCGTTAATGTTACGTTTGCAGCGCAACATGGCCCAAGTTTACCCGGTTAATTTCACCCCTGTGAACGCAAAGGGCTCTGCGCTCACAATGAGGGTTATTGGTCTCGTCTTTTCCTGCAGCACATAAAACGCATTGCCCCTCTCTTAGACCCACATGCGCCGTTCGGGGTAAGAGCCCCTGCCGCTAACTGTGACTGACAAGCCCGCTGCAAAAAGTGCGTACCAAGCTGCTGCCCTGCTGCTAGCCTAGCTCTGGATATAGCACTAGCAGCAGCAGCAAAGTGGACTTCAGTGCTCCTGCAACACTCCCACTTTTTGCTTTTTTTTTTTTTTTTTTAAGCATTTATCTGTAAATTAGTGGTGTTTCGTTTTTTATATATATATATTATATATATATATACAATTATTATTGTTATTATTACCTTGATCGCAGTCAGCTTCGGGTGCAGAGACGTCCTCAGTCCTGGACGGCGGCCGATTCCCAGAGATTAGGAGATCATTGGGAACCAGGCACATGTAGTTTCACAGTGGAGGGTTTAGCACTAGTTCAGTTTGCCCACTCGGTGCCCTGGCAGGCTGCTAGCAGTGCAGCTAAACAGCCCCGACTCTGAATCCACGTTGGGTGACAGGACTGTCCCCTCCCCTCCCTTCCCTCTCCTTCCCCTCACGGTGGTGGTGCGTGTTGACAGCGCGTCAAGCTCCGCGAAGACCGACCACCGCGTCCAAATCCGAAATAAAATCCCAAAGTGGCAGCCAGACTAAGTTGCAGCCTTCGCAAGTCAACAACAACAACAACAACAACAACAAACACGGTGGTGTCGGTGTCGGTGGTGGTGGTGGTGCTGGTCCTGCTGCCGTTCACAGTGTAGCAGCCTGCGAGGTGCGCACCACATACCGCTCACAGGAAAGCATGTCGCATTTTGCAAAAAGCTGCCCAAACGTGGTGTCAAAAAAAAAAAAAAAAAAAAAAAAACCCGACTGTGTTTTCCTCTCCGGTGCCAGTGGTAAGGGAGTAAGGGAGTGGGGAGGCAAGGGGACGAGGGGTTAGAAAAAAAAAAAAAAGAAAGAAGAAGAAGAAAAGGATGCTTTATTTCCAAACGATGAGTCAGAAAAGATCGCAAGCCAGTTTCGCAACGTCCCTCCTTCAAAAATAAAACATTGAGCTCTCCTCGTCTTCACTTACTGCCTCTGCCTCTGCCTCGCTTCCACTCCTCTGCCCGGTGTACGTGCACACTGCTCTGCACAAATGCACAGGCGGGTCTTGTCTTGCAACCTCTCCTCCCACCCCCCAGAACAAAAAAATAAAAAAGAAAGCGAGAGAGAGAGAGAGAGACAACACAGGAAAAATCAGCTCTTATCACCAGCTTGAAAACTCTTTTGGCGCCATATTTATGGCGTACTTTCAATTCACTGCTACCGCAAACTGCACTTCCTACTCCGAGAAATGCTAGATTACTGCGCCTCGGAGAGGAGAGGATGGGGATTGAACCTCCACCTGCCAATTCTCTGTCGGAGATACAGCCTTACTTTGTGGCACAAAGTGTTGAAATGGGACGTAAAAAACTGCATCAGGTGACGGATCTCAATTTACTGAAATAAAAAGAACACACTTGTTTATTAATGGAGCATTCAGGTAAACTTAAGTAATCATTTTACAAATATGTATAGTCCAACAACAATCAAACAACATCAAATTTAGCCTCCAAAACATAGTAAATTTAATTACATAAGTTCAAAAAAGTGAATACACTTGAGCAATTTCTGCAAGAGGAATAAAATGTAAAAACTAATGACCTTAAATTCACCTAAAACAATGACCTGATGTTCAAAAGTAAATCAAAGGACTCAAATCATCCTTTTCCTATGACTGATATTTGACTGGACTCCTTTATGTTAGGAGAGCTGTGTTCAAACTTCAAATTCATCCACAACTTGCAATTCACAGTAGTGTTCGATCTCAACCGGTCTACATATATTTCATTCTCACCGTCACCTGGTGTCACAGTGACTGTCAGCCAGAGATTTGGTTCAACCTGAAGGCCTGTGGTGGCACTGTACTGTGATAATATCTCTCCGCCAGGGACTGATTTGCTCACAGCAATCCAAAAGAAATGTCTGGCAAATAAATTACCTTCCTTCACATTTTCTCTAAAATCTATATTTAAAGGGGGTGGGGGGTGTTTGATCAATGTGTAATCTACTGCCATCCACTGTCTCTAAATCACTGTCCTCTGCCTGTTATCAGGCAGAACTACATTCCCCTGTGCTTTCTCCACACTGTAGTATAGTATAGTATAGTTTCACAAACAAATCTGTCTGACTCCCAATCTCATTAAGTATGTCTGCAGAGAGAGACAGGATAATCTGAACTGTTGTAATTCATCCTTGCTCATCTTTTTTTTTTGTATCTAAAACGTCTGGTCAGTACACACGGCTGCAGAGCTATGAGGCACACAAAAATTAAGGTCATTCAGTTGAACAAATGGGACAATTCTACTTCTATCAAACACACAGACTCGCAAGGGCATGTAAACACTTGCTTACAAAAAAAAATACACTCACACATAGGCAAGGATGTCAGGTGCGCAAATGCTCATATCAGCTGTCTCATGTGCTTATTCAGAACATGGAGGGGGGGGCTGTGGGATGAGGAGGGGGGTGTGGGGAGGGACTGGATGCTGTTTTGCACAAAGTGAAATGAGGCAGTGAAGGACACAGAGGAGGGATTTCTCTGGCACACATTCAAATGCAACAGCAGCATCCCACAGTTTGTCCTCCCCTCCACGCAAATGCAGGTAGGTAGTGTCCCCTGAGGAAACAGCCTGTGACCCTCTCCGTGGTAGTTTTAATGTGCGCTGAAGCAATTTCCTGGATGATGAGAAGCACACGTTGTTTATTTAGGAAGTAGATCCATCCACATCTGGGTCAAATAGTGCTTGTAGTTTGTTTAATCTGCTGGCTACACCAGATGGGTGGGGTTTATAACAGCAAAGCGCTTCCCATTGTTATCGATACATAGGTAAATGTGCTATTTGTGGTACGTTGTAAAATCATTAGGCACATAAAAAAAAACTATTACTAACTAATGAGTCAATTGCCACTGTTAAATGAACTGTATTACAACACCATCACAGGCCTCAGATAGTGATGGTTAACAAGTTAACATCTTCAGATTGTATCATCTCTATATATAATACAATCTATATACATAATTGTGTATATGTCATCTACATACCATAAATATCCAGTAAGTGTCATTCCTTCACAAATAATTTTGCAGGGTGGCTCAAACTTCCGTTGGTATCTGTGCCGCATCTCTGCAGTGGGTTCCCATCACTGAAGCTCAGCTTAGAAAAAAAACCCCCAAAACATTAATTTATTCTTGCAAGAGAAATATTCAAACCTTTTAATGGCAGTTAGCTAACTTTCCTTTTTTTTTATTACATTCATTTTTTATCTTTTAAGAACTACCTACAATCATTGTCCTTATATATTTTGTAAAGGTTGATGTGGTTTTTTCAAATTTAAGTCCATACTTTAACGCAAGCTGAACATTTTACAACTAATATCAAATTAAAACTAATTTTAGCTAAAGTTACAGTTGCATACACTACAGTAAACAACCACAGTGCATCAGTAAAATGCAATAATCCTTCGGGCCATCAGAACCATGTCCAGTCAAAATTACCACTGTGAAAAAGCTCTTTTGTAAATTGCACTGCATTGTATAAATTCATTGCTTAGTGAATCTGCTTTAAAAAAAAAAAAATTCCATCTCTATATTTTTATATTTTTTACTTTTACTTTGAGATACAATTAGTTTTACATCAAACACAGAAATAGCCCCAAGTTATTACCAATAAAGTATTATAGTCCCATGTAGCTTAAATTCTTTTGCACACTAACTATTCCACCACTATTAGTGCTAGTGCTAGTTACATTTGATTTAAAGACAGTGGCATTTGCAGAGATGTGTCAAAAAGCACAAAGAGAACAAATACAAAATGTGTGATTTTTCTGACGTTTAATTCTCTTCGTCACCTTGGGACTCTGGAGTCTATTTGGTTTGAAGTACTCCAGTCCAACTTAATTAGTTTCAAACATTTTTGTCTTTTTTCTTCTTTTGTTACTCATGGGACTTCTACGTCAACATCGAGTATGTCAGTGTAACTTGCTGGTAATATCACTTATGATCACCCCCCCACCTCCTCAAGCACCACTAACAACACAACATCAGCCAACATGACACGATTTTTCCGTGACATAGGTTGTACTCAATTTTCATAACCACACATTCCAGGAAATAAGATCTATGTGTGAAAACAGACATGACGGTTTCATCTACAGGCAGCTGTGGTGGTGTCAATGTGAAGTTTGTGTCCTGTATGGATCCAGCTGACTGAGGATGTAAATGCACTGTATAATGGCCCCAATATCCACGTCAACTGCAATTAGGCCGATAGATGGGTATATATCCTCATTTTTTAAACAATGGGTCAGGATTCAGGACCTGAAATAGCTGGCAGGCCCTACTGCTCCAGCGTCCCTGCATGTCAAGAGCACTAGTTTTTAATTAGTCTGGGTCCCAGGATGATGGACTCCATTTATCACTTGTGTCCCAAGCCTAAAATGTGAGTGCACCCCTCCGTTATAGGGTAAGAAAGTCAAAGCAATGTCAAGTGAAGACTATTTCTGATAGTCCTGCTCCAAACTTTCAACAAGTTTCATTTTCCTCATATTAATGCTCACAACTAAAATAGCTGTGAGGGAGAATCCTAATTTATCATTAAGATTTACTTGAATATTATTGATGGGGGAAGCAATGCTGTACCATTTCAGCTTTGTTTTTATACTTCTTACTGAGCAATTTTACAACAATTTGCCTTTTGTGACATCTAGTGTAAAATGAAGCTACCTGGGCACAAGTTTATTTTCTTGTACCTTGCTTTCTTTAAGATAGTGTTAGATACTGTAGAGGCATAACATTCACAGAAGAATGGTAAAGAGGAAAGGAAGAAAGAAAGGGGGAAAAAACTAAAATTTAAAGACAGTAAAAACAGATTTATTTGATGTTTGCCCACTCGGTGCCCTGGCAGGCTGCTAGCAGTGCAGCTAAACAGCCCCGACTCTTGGTCGTTTTCTGGGTATTTTTGATGTGAACAGTTAAAAGTTGAAGCTTAGTTTGGCAAAAGTTGTACTGATCAAATGGAAATAAGAACCAGCTCCGTTCATTTGCATTCATTTGCCATGGGTGTGGGTGCAAACAGGAAAGAGTATCAACAGGAAGAATGGCTGGAAGTACAACATGATTGTCATTTGTATATTATTTGTAAAATTAGATCAGTTGGCATTCTTTGGAGACACTAAAAGGTATCTTCCTTAATCTTGAAAGGAGCTACTTCTTGATCCCATTGACATCTGAGCCAACAAGTCAAATTAAAAGATAAATACAGTATTTGTAACTGTCCTTCAGAATTACATGTGTAAGCATTTTCTGATCTGATAAGCTACCTCTATTGATAAGTTGATCAGCCACTGCTATAGTTGGGGGTTGTCAGGTTTAGGCTTAAAAAAATTGTTATGGAAAGATAATGTTCATGGTTAAAAGAAACCAGCACTAACTGTCAGTAGGAAATGGGAAGTGACCCAATCACCCTGACCACTGTGGACCTTTTGGCTCTGTAACAACACGTCCTTGTTTTCTCCTGATTGACAAAAATCATAATAGCTACAGCTTCTAGAGCACTTTGTCATGTGAACGTAAACATACGTCACATCTGCACATTTTAGGTGCTGTTGTTTTACTTGGGGAACATTTGCTGAAAACACTATCCAAAATACCGCCATAATATGAGCAGGAGAAAAAATAGCAAATAAGAACCTCATCACAGTAACCTTGATTTTCAGAGACGCTTTAAAGTGTGGCGCCTTAAATCCTTTCTCATTGACAGACCCTCAGGATTCCGCTTGAAAGGGGTACCTGTTGTCTGTGTGTTTCCCAATTATAGTTTTCTCCTGAGTAAGCATACATTAGGTGACTCATCAAGAACGGCTGTCTGCCAGGGCTGGCTGGAACGCAGTGTATTATTTCAGCATCAGTGTATATTTCAGGCTGAGTGAGAGAGCAAAAGGGAGGCCATAAAGTTAATGGGTTAGTTCACTCAATAAAGCGGCGACTTGTATGACTTGGATCCTGACCAAAATATAACATACTCAGGAGAGCCGCTAGTGGTTTTTCTGGGGTAATTTGAGAGGTGGTGAAAGTGTGTTTTTCCGAGTGCTTACTTATGTGTTTTCTTGTCTTTCTTTGACTGACTGAGGAAAGAAAACAGAGGAAACAAAGAGAACAATTTAAGGGCCAAACTTCTTACAGCGACTGGTTTAGGGGTTACAAGTTAAGAAGTTAAATAAACTATTTGTAAGTTTTTCTATTGCTACATTGCTAATGTTAGCATTAACAGCTCTTTAATTATGAGTCTTGCCAAGAGATTCAGCGATGGTCACATTAACAATAGAAGAGGTTATAATACGTCCTCTGAGCAGCTAGTTGCTACAGTGACTCGGTATTGGAAAGTGACAACACTGACTGACCGGGTCTGAGCTAGGTGGTTAGCATGCTAACTTCAGTACAAGAGAGGAAGTGAAAGGAATAGAAGAAAAGACAAGTAAGTAAGAGTCAAGGAATGATTCTTCTAAACTAAACAAATAACTGCTAATGCTAACATTAGCTATGTAGCAACAGCCAAACTTCCAGGTGCAGGTAACGTAATGTTCATCCATCCATTACCTATCCTGTTTATCACCCTGGATAGGTTGCCAGTCTATCACAGGTCCAACATATAGAGACAAACAATCATTCACGTTCACAGGCAACGTAGAGTCACCAACATGCATGTCTTTGGACAACAGTGCTAACCACTGCACCATGCCGCCCTGTGCATATACAGTTATCTACATATACTGTATGCATATGTGCACCCAACATGTTTATGCCTCAGAGAAATACTGTGTTGTTGGGTTCACAGTGGTCAAGGAAAGACAGACAGGATCCAGAGTTTGTTCTTTACGGTGAGTATCAGGAGTATCATAGCCCAGCGGGAAGATATTTTGTAACCACTTATAGTAAACTGAGACCGTGTGGAAATGGAATTACAATGTTCAGAGCTCTGTGGAAAACAAGATGAAACTAAAACATCTGTCAGATGTTTAAAATTGCCCCTACCCCCACCCCAGATTTTTTTTTAGTTGCTCGGATATTGAAATCAGAATTTGTCGTAAACCGAGGGAAAACTGGCTAAGCTGAAACTGTTTTTGTGTTTGAGCAACATGTGACTTGTAAAAGCAAGTGAAATTTAATGCTCAGACCTACAGCAAGGTCATAAATGAACACAAAGAAAAAAAAAAACACTGGCCTGCTGTTTGATTTCTTGGCCTCCAGCTTAGTATATCAAAGTTAACTGTGCTAGTGTGCTGGTGTTTTTTATGTTTACGCAGTAATATAAATTTACATCTGCAGCTCACCGGTGAGCCTGCCTGAAGCCTGTAGTTTGGTGTCTGTATGTAATATTCTTTTGCTTCATTTTAGGAGAATAAATGCAGTATATTTCTAAAGGTAAGTCCTTTTATCAGCTCTCATCATCTCAACTCGTGCATTAAAAAAATGCCTGTCTGGATCCGCACAGACATTATTTCATCCTTGCATGCCTGACTGTTGTTTCAACCTGCTCTGTCTCTCTTTGGCTGTGTCTCCACTGCTTCTTCACAGCTGCTGGGAAACAAATTTCAGGTTTTTAGAAAACTGACATAAAAAAGATGCACTGTTTGCAATTTAAACATTTGCAGGTCTGTTATTATTATCTTCTCAACCTTTCTTTGTAGGCATTTTAGTTTTCATTCTGTCATTTTAAATCATGAATAAGTCTCTGACAGACTCTGATTTTCTTCTTCCATTCACAAACCAAATTGACATTTTTGCTAACAGTTACTTATTTAAATATAAAGGTATGTTATTTCTTTTTTCGTTCACAGCACATCATCAAAGCCAAGCCTGTTATTCTGTTGCTCATGTGGCTGTTAATGAGACATTTTTGACAGTTATTTAAAGTTAGAACTGTTTTTACTGTGCTGTGGAAACAAAACCAGTGACAGAGCAGCTTGTCTGTCTGTCCCTCTCACTTCATGTTGGCCTGTCTTTCTCTGGAATCCCTTTGCATATCAATGACTTCATGTCAAAACAAGCCCCAAATCCTCCGTGTGTGTGTGTGTGTGTGTGTGTGTGTGTGTGAATGAGAGAAGGCTAGAGAGAAAAAAAAGTGTATTGCAGGGGTTTGTGCACATATCTGTGTGGTGATCTGTGCAGGTGATATGTGTGCACAAAAGAAAGAAGACTGTTTGTATCTGTGTTTGTGGCTCTTGGTGAGTGACTGCCCGTGAGCCTAGATTGGAGGTTAAAAGTCCAGTGTTTCTCTCTGATCATATTCCTGGCAGGCTGGCCGAGAGAGAGAGAGAGAGAGAGAGAGAGAGAGAGAGAGAGAGAGAGAGAGAGAGAGAGACAGATGTTCCTTAAGTGAGAGAAAGGCAGAAAAACACTTCCTGTGTCACTTTTCACCTGATGCATATAGTATCTCCATATCACAGAGTGTGTTCATGTGTTTGTTTTAGTGTGAGGATGTATCAAATGCAAGGCAAAAAGATAATTTGAAATCTAAAACAATTTGCAGCTAAAGATTGTGCAGGTAGTAGTATTGTCAACGTTTAAAAAAAAAATACCACACCCAAAGCAACTTGTGAGTTTTAACACTCACTTGCTGCATTATTGAATGTAAAATAAACTTCATTTTGCTCAAGTGACATGTTGGACTTTTAATTATTTCAGTTCAACTGATAATAAGCAATTGTGGAAAGTAACTAAAAGTGAAGTCCATATACTGTAGTATAGTGCAGTCTCATGGTACTTCAGTATTTCCATTTCCTGCAACTCTACGCTTCTACTCCACTATATTTCAAAAGGAAATATTGTACTTATTGTTTTAACTGTACTGAAATTATACTTATATAACATATAACATGTTATATTGAAAAACATATATGGGGATAACAGTAACCTTTACAGGCTTCCTCTTCTGGACTTCCATAGTGTTGCACTTGGTTGTTTATCATTAAACATAATTAGAAATAGTAATGACAAAAGTTTGAATGGCCCCTTCCTTAGCTCTGTGTACCTGGCAAATCATGCCATGAAATGGGCATAACTGTGGGTTAATTGTGCCTGAACCTAAAGGAAGTGGACAATGGAGCTGGCACGATGTGATTCTCAGCATATTAATTTACCACAGAGTCTCAGGCGGCCAGAGGTTCGAACCCAGACCCTTCTTGCTGTGAGGCGACAGTGCCAACCACTGCACCGCCTGTTTTTCTGCACACTTTGAGGAGATTTCGCTCACCATACTTTTTACTCTGACTTGACTTGACTTAAGTTATTGAATGCTGGACCTTTTACTTGTAGGTGTTGTTATTTTTACTTCCCCCACACTCAACCACAGTCAGGCCCAGTGCTGACGCCTCCTCTCTCGGGTCAGTGGTAGCTCTCACCTCCACCACCAGGTGGCGCTGTGGGGGGGGGACACCCGCCTCGAAAACAGGAAAGCGGCCTTTGTTGACTCGACCGGGGGAAGAAGCAAGATGTCTGCGCTGGACGTGGAGGATTTTATTCAACAGAACCGGGCTGTGGCCGACCAGGTGGAGACGTTTCGAGGCTACTGGGAGAGCGACAAACACTGGGAGGCCAGGAGGGAGTTCATCCTGCGGAACATCACCGACTACGACCTCCCGCAGCTGGACCACCTGCTCTCTCTGTCCATGGTCTGGGCCAACAACGTCTTCCTCGGCTGCCGGTGGGTGGATGCGACAGGTCGCACTTTAGCACAGACGCTGCCTTCGGGACTTCGCCGTGGATCCTGGTCCTGAGCTGGAGGACATGAAAACTACTGCAGCTCCTCGGACCGGGGTCAGGCAAACGGCTCTGATGCGGCCGTTTAAATCCACCTCAAGTCGGCCATATTGACAAACCCTCACGGTCAAAGACTTTTATCCTCTAAAAGTCCAATATTTGGTTGAAATCATGCAAGTCTTAAAAGTTACCTTTGTGTGTTTGCTTACAACAGTTTGTGAGTCTACTTCGGGTCACGCGCTCAACACATGTCAGACTCACTACTGCCCCCGGAGGGAGGGAGGGGGAGAGTGAGGGAGAGGGGGGGGGAGAGAGAGAGAGGGAGAGAGAGGG
>CM076660.1:10982382-11051096 GCA_038496675.1 Rachycentron canadum | reverse complement strand
AAAAAAAAAAAAAATATCTGTAAAACTCAAACACCAACCAAGTCCAACCAAACAAAGATATATTACAAATTCTATTAGCAATAACTTATTTCACATCATGCAAAAAAAAAGTAAAAGGACAAAAAAATAAAAGATTTCCCTCCTTCGTTTTCCTCATGTATTGGCAAGCAAGTTAATGTCCATTCTTGTTCAGTTGTTGTTGTTTTTTTTTTAGGGTGGCACTTGAGTTCTTCTGATATAGTTGCTGTTTATTCTTTCTTGATGAAGTAAAAAATGAGACTGTGTAGTACTGGGATAATGAAGAGAGGATGATGAGAGGAAGGAGTACAGAGTGAGAGAAGCTCAGACGTCAACCCAGCTCTGCTCCACGATGGCCGTCACCCTCTTCTCGTACTCCCTCTTGTTTTCCTGATAGAGCTGTGCAGCCTGACTGTTGGCTGGACTGTTGGGATTTGGCTCATCCAGCAACGACTGGAAAAGTAAGACGTGTGATCAAAATATCCATTTGTCCTGTGACTTTTCAGCTTAGCCAATGCACAGATTCTCTGAATGAGGTGGAATATTGAAACTGCACCTGTATATAATGTGATGTATACAACAAATATAGGCTACATGTAACCAAATTTATCACAAGATACAGATCATTGCATGTACTGCTTCACATTCTGATCTCACATCCTTGATCTTTTTCTCTTCCTTCGGAACAGAGTTGGGTGCACATGAATTTACACATGAAAGAGAATAATCAGCAAAAGAAAAATCATTTGATTTAATAATTTAGCTTCCACTGAAATAAATCAAGATAATCCTAAATGCATAAAAAAAAAAAAAAGATCCCATCTGAAATGTACACGTCTCACTGCAGGAGTCTCATCTACCTTCTACCTGTTTAGTCACTCGTATCACATGTTGAGCTACAAATCTGAAGGAAGGATTTGTACAGTATGGTTTTATCAGCCAATGTGAAAGGTTTTCATAATGTGTTGACATAAGCATTTGAGAGGCATCAACTAACATTACCCTATGTATTTCATTCTCTTCAACGCAAATGCAACTAAGGCAAATGCAGTGCGGGCAAAAAGTCAAAAGATCCTATAACAAATAACAGTTACAGATGCCAGGTGGAGCGTGTTAGTGTGCTTCATGCATACAGGCCGTCAAACCAACCTACCTGGATGGAGGTGAGTATGGACGACACATCATATGTAGGACTCCAGCGATTCTGAAGGATGTCTAAACATATACTGCCATCAGCGTAAACTGGAAAACACAAAATGGTTAAGCGTTAGACGACAGAAAAACCACAACGCAAGTTATGTCTCTGCATTGGTGTCACTGAGTTAAATATCTTAAAAAATTATACTGCAAATTTGATGTGTTCAGAGGACTACAGCACTGTGGGGAAAACAAAACAAAACAAAAACAAAAAACACATGCAGCCAAAATACCTTAATACCTTAATACCCTTAATACCCTAGAAGTGCAAGCAAAGCTAAATGTAACACTTGGTTTTGGTAGCAAAAAAAAAAAAAAAATCAATCAATTTACACACACACATACAAATCTGGTTTATTTGGAGTTTAAAACCAGCCTGACATAACCTACAACATTTACTTCATTATGGACTGGGAAAGGAGATGAATAGGAGGAAACTGTTTGAATGAAGAGGAAAAGGAGTAACTTGAGATCAAAGGCTTGAGATAAAGTTCAAGTGTTGTCATACACAAGTGAATGTCAACATTGGTTATGGATAAAGTTCATACATTTTGTTCTACTTACAAATGCATGGCTTAAGCCAGTGAATGTGCGAATGTGCGTGAGTACAAGTATGATTGAGCAGATGCCCCTCTTACCATTTGGGTGAAACATTCTCGACACAAACCGAACTGTGGGAGGCTTGTTTGGGTACTCCTCTGAAAACTCTATCAGAAGCTTAAACGTTCCTGTAGTGAGAGAGTGGTGAGGGGGACGTGGGGAGGAGGCGAGAGTCAGAGAGAGCGTGTTGAGGGGTGCACACACAAATAATTTGAGAGGAGAATGCAGGTGTGAAGGACTGAGGAGGTCAGACAAAGCGATAGAAACAATTATGTTACTAAAAATACCGCCAGCTCAAATTAGAAAGAGAAACTCATCCCTCAGGAAAATAAGAGGGAGATGGCCAACAAGAGAAAACTATAAACTGAGTCAGCACTTCTCATGCCTGACCTTAGTCTTAATCACAAGCTGGAGAAAAAAAAAAGAAAATAGGTGGATGTACATATGTGTGTAGCTGTCTCTTGTATTTGTTATAGTGCACAACTGCAAGTTTGTAACCATCTGAAAGCACCAGCTGCTCAATTAGTCGTACTGATATCAGTAATTGTCAGATTGATACAGAGCATTCACAAACACAAAATAAGAAAATCTTAAATTGTAAATGCATGTAATATAATAGAAAATGCAATAAGCCAACAGCTAGCTCTGTCAATCTTTTTCATGATACTTTTGTTGTGCTTATTTAGTTGTAAATTAAATAAATCAATGATTAGAAAAGGTAAGACAGGTTTAATTTGAGAGCATTTGATTATTCATTATTGTAGTTTATTAACTTTTGCGATGATATGAAACAAGCATGTGAGCGATCTACAAATATCTGTTGTTCCAGGTCATAATTCTGAGCAGGCTGTGATTAAAACTCTTATAAAGAGATTATTACTAAAACTTGGTCTCCAGGATTGCATTTTAAAAATCACCTAGCTGTCACCGGCATGGAGGCATAGTAATTCGATCTCTGCAATACTTTCCTGAAAATTTGTATTTGCAGGGGTTTGTTTTTGAATGTGTGATTTTGTGCCCAGTCACGTTGATAGCTCAGGTGTGTCATCCACCATCACCCTCAGACTTTTGACTTCCATGTTTTTAACCAAATAGAAGGCTGAATAGTTGAATAATATAACTATGATAATAACAGTGCAGGAAGAAGTTCAATCAAATCCAAATTTTGAATAACTTACCATCTTCAAACGGTGTTCCCACAGGCCTGCAGACAGAGGAGAAAAATAAAATTATTTACAAATTTCAAAAATCCTCACTACTATCGATAAGGCTCTGGCTTGTGGAATACTATTTATACTTGTGAGAATATGGTGTGCGCCGACACCTGAGTCTTTATTTACTCAGGTCCTCACATTCACAGTCTGTGTAAAGGGGCCAATTAAAACAGCGGACTTCACCTTTTACATTTCTAGCAGCTTCCACTGACTTTGAATTTGATGTTTGTTAGTCCATTTTTATTTCTTACCTTATCCCTGGTGTGTTTTTTTTTCCTACATCTTGTTGCCTTCGGTTAAGTTTTGAAATTACTTTCAGGTATTCAATTTGCTTGTCTTCTTGATGTTTTATTACCTCTTGCATCTCATACCGCCAGGACTTCTCAGTTTAATAAAAGCATGTCCCTTCTCACTTTTACATGATACATTCTCCTTTCAAAAATACCTTAAATTGGACATGTCTAGGAAAAGTCACTCTTTTGGTTTGGTCTCATCTATTCTTCCTTCCTTTTCTCATCAAGTCTATGCTCAACAGTGTCTCCCAGCTCACAAAGTCTCAACATGCTGATTTTCCAAACTGTTCTGTGCCACACTTGGGGCTGTAATCAGAAATATTCATGAGATGTGCCAGAGCATGAAAAATGACAAAGCAACAGGGTGGGTTTGAAGGGAGAACCTGTGCATCACAATCACAGTGGCAAGGTAAAGACAGTAGGGCAGAGTTGGATTGGGAACATGACTCACCCAAAAATAACAGCGTTCCAAAGCATGATGTTGTTTTCTGATGGTGCTCCACTCACACCAGTGGGAGGATCTTCTTGAAGTCTGGGCAAGACAGAGAAAAAGAGACATGGTAAGAGAAACTCAGAGGGCGACATATAAAGACAGACGACAACATAGGCACAGAGAATAGGACAGTGACAAAAAGAGAAGGAGAAAGCAGGAAGGGAGTTAGGAAGGAAGAAAAGTACAAAAAGGAAAGATAAAAAACAGATGGGAGAGGAAGAGACAACCAAGATGGAGGGGGAAGGGAGAGGGCGTGAGGATTTTAATTTACACCTTGACTGCAAGATAATTATCAGTCAAAACAAACAAACTGCTGTATCAACATGACTTCAGTAGGCAGCCAGACTTGCAGGATCAAGCGCACAATGTCCATCCTGCTGTCACATGGCAGTTGACATATGCTATGCTATACCATTAACACTCATCTTGAAGCACTGCTGTAGCATGAACATCAACATTCGGACTCCTGGTGGTGCAATGAGTTGACTTTCACATGAAATGACCTCTTGCTAATATTATCATGAGCCAAATCCATTTGTCGTGTTGCTTTCCATCGCTAATATGCA
The DNA here is from genome assembly GCA_038496675.1 of Rachycentron canadum. Lineage (NCBI taxonomy): Eukaryota > Metazoa > Chordata > Actinopteri > Carangiformes > Rachycentridae > Rachycentron > Rachycentron canadum. Next base: position 11,046,715 of record CM076660.1, on the reverse strand, counting down.
ACACATTGAAGACCAGTTCAATAATGTTTGGGACGAACCTACAGCATTTCCCTCTTTCCCTGGAATAACAATCCAATGCACGTGAAATGATACGTTTTACATTGGCTGCAGCAGCAACACTGGTCCAACAAACTCACCAAGCACAGCTAAATACAACAGCTGTCATTTCAGATGTATTTACCAGAGAAAACATTAGAAGCAAAAGAAAAAAAGCCTCTCACTAACGGCGGTGTTCGCAACTTTCTTCTACAAAGTGTTGCTAAGATTTTTTTCAAAGGTTGCTAGATTTTTAAGGTGTATGAAAACGGGAACTTATAACATGACCGAAAATGTTTGCATCAAATACTTTTGAAAGAGAAACAGCCAGTGGGAAAAGTCCAACACTCAACCAACTAATAGCCTAATTACGTATCTGAGGTGAAGTCTCCAAATTACTTATTTTGGACGACCAACAGTCCAGAGTCCCCAGATTTTAATCATTTTACATGGAGGAAAAAAAACAACCCAGATTTGCATGATTAACAGCTAGGGCTGCAAAATTAATTGAAATAACAATATAAAATTGCAGAAGCTGCAAAAGAAAAAAAAGGTGCAATTTTCTTGACAAAGGTAAAATAGACTACTACACCATAACGTTGTGATGCCTTAGAGATGCGCTGGCCTACAATAATATTCTCCAACAACCATTAAAAATGAAATCACAAATTTTAGCAATCTGCCAAAAATAATCACAATATGATTTTTTTTGTTGTATTTTGTCCAACTCTATTTATAACTTTAATGACTCACTATCAAAACTGTTGCTGAAAATTTCCTATCTTAGCCCAAGTGATTTTATCATTACATACCACAAAATAACCAGAGGTGGACTCTCATTAATGTAAATCACCATTTAGCTCCAGGAAGAAAACTGTCCAGCTCTGTTTCACTCACAGGTGACCTCTGTGTGTGAAGTGCTCCAGCAGCAACTGCCTAGCAACAAAAACTTCAACAAATCAAAACACAAGGATGTGGTCAGTTGACATTTTAAATTACATTTCTGACAATCCATTCTGGTTTGTTGAACAATTAATAAGTGTGGGCTACACAGGTTTTGAGTGGATGTGCCCACATGACAAATAGAGCTTGGGTAGTGTGTAGGAGACTTTTATTTACTTTTCCAGGTCCCTTACTGAAACCCAGGCTTCTTAGTGTGTCACATTAAGGTCATTACTTCAGATCACCAACACATGTAGGCCAAGTCTGGAATCACCACAGACTATTTGGGCCTGGAATACAATGCCTAGCATAAAAGCTGGTTTAATAAGAGCTTACAGCTATAAATCAAGGTAGGCTGATTTGTGTGTCTGTGTGTGAGTGTAGATCTACGTCTGTAGTCCCAAGCTGCAGACAGACCCACTGCAATTAACCTCATTTACTGTAATCTGCTTGAGCTCTCTGCTGATAGACTGATGCTCCACTCAGCTTCCTGCTAGAGAGACTGACAGTGCTTTATTTTACTGGGAAACTAAGGATTACTGACCAGTTTGCAGACAGCAGACGAGGGTAGTAGTAGTCAGCAGCCTTGAGAGTTATGGGGAGACTGTGAGATGGTGTTGTATATGTCAGAAAATAATCAGCTATTTTGAGACCCAATTCATTTTTAATGATTAATTGTGTAAAAACAACAAGCATCAACCTTGGTTGCAGCTTGGGCAAAGTGAGGCTTTGCTGTGCCTCTCTTCCTTGTGAAATTAATATTATTAGGTTTTGGAGAAAACAAGATATTTGAAGACATCACCTTGGACTCTGGGACAGACAGCGACACTGGGATAGACAGTTTGTTTCACAAAACATTTTACCAATCAAACAACTGATTACTGGAGAATATTCAACAGATTAATTGAGGGAAAATGATTGTTGATTGCAACAACAGTATAATTTATGTTATTAATAACATTAAAAATGGCCAAATAAACCATTTCATATCATGTAGTTCATTCAGCCAAAGATGATCTAGTTTAATCACATCAAACAACTGGGATAACAGAAAGAAAAACACTGAGCACACCCTTAACTGTGCTATAGTAGTTTTAGGATTAAGAAAATATTGATCTAATTTCTCATCAACACAAGCCAGACTAGGCCACAAACTACTGAAGACTATTACAACGTGAAACCCTCACTAAATTAAGATGAATAAATGGAAAGTGAAGGTATGAAAGTTATTTTTCTAAAAATACATTTGGAGAAGAAATGAAAGTAATGCTTTACTGAATACAAACGTAACTTATTATTTACAAAGGACCACAATTTTATAACTGTTCATAAAACGGAGCTAAAAGAAACACATTTAAACAGCACTTCAACAGTGTCATTTCAGGTCCAAAGTACTAAGCTGCAATATCACAATAATGTGTTGCTGTTCAGTTTTAAGACACATGCTGTGCAAATAATTTGATTTAAAGATTGACCAAGGCAGGTTAGGCAATAGCGTGGGGGGCTGAGTTCAATCAGCCAACCCTGGTGTGGACACAGCCTGATCCACGAATATGCCATTGTATTTCCTTTGCCTCAGCGTGTTACACTTTACCACCTGGGGACTGGCACAGCAGAGTAGAGTTACAGTGACACCTTATCCCCCCTTCAACGGTTGTTCTTAGCAGAATAGCTTAGCATCTTTTTTTTTTTTCTCCACTGACAGGTGTGTGCGAATGCAAGCAAACACGCACACCTACTGTGGGAGCCATATGGAGCAAGGCAACAGATTGGAGATGGCAGGTATTACAAGCAGCCCCTTGCCAGGTGTTATTCTCCCAGGAAGCCCAAACATATTCTTCTTGTCTTCACAGCATGAGCCTGATATTATCATTACATGAGACCGAATGCATGGACTGTATATCTACACTAATACTTCATTTAGAAGCAGTAGGACGAGATGGGAGGCACACATCTAACCATCCTAGACTTTAAGGATGAGCACCCCATGACCACACACTAGAGTTGTGCAACACCTGCAAGCCACGTTGTTGCCAAGGGACTGAGACCAGTGTGTTAGCTGGCTGGGTAAACGTTGTTACCTTTCAACGAACAAAAACAAAACAAAACTAGCAAACAAACAAACAAAAACCCCTCACAGTTTACTCGCAGGGAAATTAAGATGAACCCTGTCAGATTTATCATCTGATCGGGGCCAGTTAAGCCAAGACAGACAAAGGCTTCGTTCAGTTGTTCACAAATCTCTTGTCCAGTTAAATTTCTATCCACCTCAGGTAACCACAGCTACGTGAAATCGCATATACCCTCAAACTAAGAACCACACAAACAAACTGGACAGGAAAAAGGGGATAAAACGACCAATGTTATCCCCTGGGTATGAAACACTGCATAAAGCCAATGCCTTCTTCAACTATCGCCAAATAACACCCCAGGCATCACATACTGCCTTTGTCAGCCTTATCGACACCAGGAGCCAGGACAAACCGTGAAAATTAACAGGCTTATGTCACATTAACTCCAGTATTTAAAAGCTTTAGACACAATATTCTTTGCACATCAGCAGTTGACGCTAAAGCTAAGCTAGCTACCGACAGCTCCATCGGCTAATCGGCTGCTAGCTCCACACAAACAGAAAAATACAGCCAAAGGACTGCGATACCTTTTAAAATCTCTCATGAGCCGTCTCCTTGCCGGGGTCGACATGATTCAAAATGTGTGGGTTTTTTAAAAAAAAAAAAAAAAAGAAAAAGAAAAACAAACATACAGAAAAAAAAAAAAAAAAACACAACCCAGGACCATAAACCGAATACGATCCGAAACCAAATACGGTGTTTCTTCCGCTTGTAGCCCTTTTCTTCTTCTCCCAAAACAACTGGCTAGCTCGCTATTTATGGTGACGTAGTTGCTCAGTGCTGGCCAGCAGAGGTTCAACCCTTTTTATGTCAGAGATTATGTCGATGTAAAATGTTAATTATAACGCTTCCACAAAGACAACCAACTCTGTTTCCACTGGTATGAGATGAAGGGTAGACTTAACTTGTTTTGATAACAGGCAATTTATGAAAATACAGCCCATTATTGCCTTGTGCGCTCATGATAACAGTAATAATAAAAGATTTGAACTCTGAACTGCCATATTATTGATTAATAGCTTTCTAAGATACCTGTGTCAATGTATTTTTCTTTTTAATGTCACAGCAAGTGTCATTGTAAAATAAATTCCTGTACAATGTCTCATTATGCTCAATGGTAGTCATGTGCATCCATTATAGCCAAAGAGAGAATTTGAGACAAAGGTTGCTGCTGCTAGTTGAAAATCACACTTGCAAACAAGTATTTTGGTTCTGGAGGCGAGTATGAACCCTTTCTGCTTCCTTTCACTGCAAGTCTACATATTATAGGACACTACAAATTTTTTTAAGGAAACTATTAAAGGAAACCGGTTACATTTTCTTACTGTGGAGCTACTCTGTTGCTAAGCATGTAAAATTAGATACTGCTCATTATAAAAGGACTCGGATCAGGGTCAGGAGGATAAAAACATGTTCAGGATGGACATCCTGCTGTTCTCAATCCTTTGATTTATCAAAAGAAAAATGTGGTGTGGGCCCTTACATCCATGCCTGTCACCAATATTTATAATTTCTATGGTGACATATATATAGTCCATGTGATACTTTATACTGAGTTTGTTTTACAATATCCCATAATATTCCTGAAGGCAATCAAAATGTGTGCCTCAATTACTGTAATTCCTTTTATTACATGTTTAAAAGGGTCTATAGCCCAAATACACACACACACATATGTATTGTATATATGTACGTATACAGTATACAGTATAGATAGATAGATAGATAGATAGATAGATAGATAGATAGATAGATAGATAGATAGATAGATAGATAGATAGATAGATAGATAGATAGATAGATAGATCATTATTATCTTATGTATGGATATGTATATATAGATCATTATTATCATATGTATGGATATATATATATGTGTGTGTGTGTGTACATGGTATATGGGAACATAATGATCATGTCTGTTGTCAAGGTAACGGTATAATTCATTTTCTGACTGGCAGCCCAGCGTGAGCTTCAATGCAAGTCCATTGAAATGAAAACACATTGTACAACTTTTCTTCAGCATACCATGCTTACTCCTTACTAACCCCTGTCCTTCAACCCTCCTCAGCCTTTTGGTGTCTGCTACCTTCCCCAGATAGAAGCAGGCTGCTAACATCTGATGAGGGTAATAAGGCATGTTGTAGTGGAGAGGAGCTGTGTTTCCATCTAGGAAACAATCTGCCTGTTAAAGAGGATGCAGCCTGTCATCCACCTAATACAATTACCTCACTTTGACTTCTGGGCAGATGACAAGTGAAAATAAAAATTAATGTGCATCAGTTTAATAATCTACTCAGCAGTAAATGTCTTACTTTTAATCTACATAATCCATCTGTAGCTAATGTACTCTGCCTGCATGGTCCTGCCTGCAAAGTGATTAATATCAAGTCATAGAAAATATGGACTGACTTAAATCAGGCACTGTTGATTCACTGGTCGATGTTAAGATGACATTTTTAAAATGGGATTAGATTTTGCTTCACAAGAGATAAATAAAACTATACTATGACTGAAAGGGTAAATAGTCAAATAACAAATCAAAGGATTAATAGTTTAGACAACCTCATATCAAAAGCAAGGGAAATTCGCGAAGAAGTTTAAATATCACATTCAAAAACATTTAGTGGAAAGCATTACATAATAGACACTCAATGCAAATATATGTATTTTTATTTACATTTTATTGTGAAAATGGGACTTGACAAGAAGCCATGGGAAGTCACTCATGTCAAAATACATGTCATTGACATTAAAAATTCCTCTGCTGGACTCAATATATAAAAATAAAGTACTTAGCTGCATTTGATATATCATGTAATACGAAAAATATACTTCTGAAGCTTCTGTCTGAGTGTGTGTATGGTCCATGAAAATTACAAACAACATGAAATAACACTGCTCACACAGTTTTCTATGATTAGAACAATACTGCTAATTCAACAGACCCCCTGTACACGCAGCGCTCCATTAGTGTGATTATTTCTGCAGTCAGGGAGAAACAAAGAAAAATATTTGCTTGCCAATGCTGTTTTATGTTTTTACCAAGGGATTTTAAATTGCTTAGTGGTGTTCTTGTTTTCTTTGCAAAAAAGCTTTAAAGGGTTTGCATGTTGTTGTTTTTTTAACTTCCCTATGACATCTTTCTGTAATTATTTTTCTCTCTTTTTTTTTTATTGACTTGCCTTGTAGGTTAAATTCATCTACATAACTCAGCAATCACATGTCGATTATTCAGATTTTACTGACATTATTAGAAGTGAGTCTAACATGCAGATTATGTATAGATATGATTTATTGTCAGAAATCAACAGCAGAGAATTTGCTGCTTGTCTCTACCTCATATTAATAAACTCAATATTTTTGGATAGTGGGTTAAAAAACAGTGTGATTATACTGATAATCTTTTTACTCTTGTCTGACATTTTACAGTAATCACACTCCTGTATTCATGTATCTGGTACAATTACTGACTTTTACATAATTTCATTGACTCTTCTCCTTGAGAAAAATTATTCAACATTTGCTCTTAAATGGCAGAAAGTCTTACAGACCTTACATTGACCTAGATCACATGGAGTTGGAGCATCAGCCTCACTGCAGAGCTTTAATGAAATCCTACTCAAAGCTCCAGCAAATATAACTAGCAATCAAATCTATCTTAATCATTCTCCTGACCAGTTCCCCGAGAGAGTCCCAAATGCAGCTATCAATAGACACACAGCCATGTTAGCATTTCACTATTGTGAGAATGTAGGTCACACGTAGACAAAAGGGACTGGCTTTAGCGTTTTTTACTGGCTCCCCCATGGGTCAGGAATGAAAAGCATGTTCCTTTTTGTAATGCAAAACACATTCATATCATGTGTTGCTGTCTGGGTTCTTGGGGGAGGAAATTAGTATTTATGATATCTTATCACCAGTAAAAAACATTTTTTTATTTTATTAAGGAAGATTGATGGGACTAAGAAACTATTTCTATGGGTCAGGTTTTTAATCAGCTATGAAAAACTAAGTTTCTTGAAGTAGTTATAGCTTGTTTTGTTATTCACTGACTGGCTGCTTCATGCTGAAAAAAGTGACCTCATGTGTGTCCTGGACAAAGGCCTGGATCCAGCTAAAATAGTCAGGAAGAGAGTATCACTGCTGAGATCAGGTCCTTTTAATAGAAAGGGCAGAGGAATCACTAAGATACTGAGAGCAGTGTTTGTATTCATCTCTCCCTCTCATATTATGATCTCATACAGCATATTTCAGAACAATTCTGACAGAATAATTCACTTGAATCATTTTATGATGAATAACAGTCTTACTTACCCCACAAACATCTTGTGGAGTAATTTTATCAACCACATGGTGGCTATTCAAGACAAAAATCAAAATCTAAACACATATGTATCCCTAACATCGCAGCTACAATTATATTCAAGACTCCTCTAATGCTGTGAGCATGGAGGTTCAAACTTTATTTTGAATAATTGACAATTAATGTCAATTATTCATGTACATTTCCTTTTCACCAAAGTTTTCCTGTCACAGCTACCTAACATGATCATGATGAAATGAGTCTAGTATTTATCAACATGAGCCTAGTTTTTTTTTTTTAATCCACTGAATTGTTTGATTGTTTCTTCCCTGTAACTGAACAGGTCCACTCTTCAGTGTAGCAATATTTATTTCAGCATTCATATTGTTTGAACCTTAATGTGCCATAATGCAAATTTCCCTCCTACTCTCTTCCTCATGCTCTCTGGATGGAAAGGTCACTCAGGGCTTTTTACCTCTCTCATCAGTCCCACTCTAATGACCCATTAGTCAGAAACCTGCTGGCAGCAGTTGGAAGACAGCAGTCTGAGTGTTAGGTGGGGTGGAGCCATCAACATGTACAACAGCCATCAGCACTAATGAGGAGCGAAGCTTTAAGATGTTACAAGCTAATTGCTCCACTCGAGCTGCGATGTCTTGTTACATCTACATGGCCGATGGTGGTAATTAAATTACACAGCTGATTGGGCGCATTTGTGAAGTTGCTCAAGCCTGCGGCCTGTTGGAGTGTCTTGGTCTGTGAAGGCCACCTATATTTTAGAGAACACTGACTTTGGTGATCTTCTGACTTTTGCTACAGTGCTATTGACATTTTGGCTTCTAGTAAAATGGTTCAACAACATTGGATGTTACTTTGTGTTCGGTATTATTTGGCAAATGACCAATGCCAAGATGTTAACTACTATGGTGCAATGTGAATTGTGACCATGTTTGAAATTTGTTCTAACTACTAAACACTTCAACAGAGCCACTAATTTGTCTGACTCACTACCTTGTTATCATGTGGGTTATCTCTTGCTGATGTAGCACAGGATGTCTTAATCTCAGTGTTCCAGTATAAAACATTTTGTGTCTGGGAGAGATACAGAGAGAAAATGAACTCCCCCTCAGACACAATAACACAAATGCTAATGATTGCTCCCCGCAGTGGATCTATTCAGCCTTAAGGAAAGGGACAGATATTAAGCTGGTATATGACGCATTCCCAAAACCACTGCACACTCCCTTCATTGCAAGGTGTCTTCATCCAAAATAAATCACTACAATTACAGTTACAAAATCAGCTTACATGGGGTTGGCTAGATTGTTGTTTGCAGACTTTGATGGATAAGAGCTCTTAAAACTGTAAGTAAAAAAAATATTACTTATCTACTTGTCTGTATCTGATATCTACTTATGTGCCTTTGGGTAGTTTCTTCTTGTTTAAAGGTTTGATGGACAAGGGGACAAAGAAGTCCTCAAAACCATTCAGCAGGTATTTGGGGACTTTAAAGCATCTATCTGAGAGGAAAAGCTGGTACTCTCGGTGGAGAACATGGATAGGGTCTGAAATGCCCTGCCTAGTGATTATTTTAAAGAAGATATTCAGTTAACTCTTAACTCAGCTTTTACCTTCAAATAAGCTCCTTCGAACAAGCCAGAAGACATAGATAAAGAAGATGGAAAGAGAAAAAAAAAAAGAATTTTTCAAACTGAGTTGGACACCAAACAAAATGATCACTGCACCATACACGGTGCTGGTTTTCATATCATTGTGTCAGATAAAAACGGGGGGACTAGCTTGACCCCTCAGGACCATGCCCCTAGCCATCAAGCTAACCAACTTCTTATATTGTGGTCAGTATAACTTGACTGGCATAAGATCTATTTTTTTTTGATGAATCGTACAGATCGCCTCATTAAAAGGTAATATATTCAGATATTAATCACAGCAAGCTTGCTAACTGCAACTGGAGCCAGCAGTCCTTGTTCTGCTCTCCAGTCAGTGATAGGCTACAAGGTGGAGTTTACAGTCCGCTCGTGGGATGAGAAACCTGCCTGCAGGCTGGACAACTCGGGAGGGAATGAGCATTAAAATACATGTATATCACTACATAAATAAATACCAGCGCTTTCCAAATAAATGCTCAATAGGAACTAAGAGAAAAAATATTTGGTTGTGACACTATTTGTAAACAGAAGACAGCCTAGTGGGTGAGGAGAGTAGCAGCTAGCAAACAAACACCTGAAAGAAGCGTGGTGGAAAGATAAGAATCACAACTTCTGGTCAAAGCTTTTGGAAAAAAAAAAACAGATCGAAAAACAGGATGGAGATTGTGGACTGTGATTCTTACCCAAAAAAGATTGTTATATGAGCTTTTGGCTAGATTGTCCACCCTTTCTCAAATAAGTTAAAAGTCATTATGGAATCCTATAAGGGATTGAATTAAAATATAATTTTCCATCCATACATTTGTTCTAGGATAGCACTGGACTTGACTTAATGAAATTTAAAAAAAAAAAAAAAAAAAACATAGGGGAAAAAAAACAAAAAACAGATTTTATGCTTAAGAGTTTGAAAAAAAATCAGAAAGAGGGGTGATTGAAATTAAATCATCACTGGGCCGTATCTAATGGAGCAATCCTTTTTTTTTTTTAGCTTTTTATTGCTGTTAAAACACTACCACGCTACCACTGTGGATTACTGAGAGTTGCAATTCATTATTCACTGCTGATGCAACAACAGGGCATTTTGCAGCAATACATTCTTACAGCATGTATCAGTGAGGCATGAAAAACAATGGAGTTGTACCCAACCCTGGGTGGTGACAGATCTATCACTAAATGTTAATACACACACAACCAAATACAGTACAAGTTATTGTCATAACACCTGATTACAAACACAACCTGTGCATATTGTATCTTTGTTGCCTTCTGTCAATCTCCATTCTTTTTAAACAAAGTCACATAAAACAACATTTGGATTATTGATGTCAGGTTTGCTTGTTGGGCTCATTACATGGTTACATGAGGATGTAATTGTCCTTTTAAACAACACAAATCACTCCTGAAAAAGACAAGGTATGGGTTGGCACTGAAATAGACAAAACAGGACAGGACAGAATTTTGACGACTCATGATTTGAAAAATGTTGAAAGCACCTTCTTTGCAAAAAAGAAAATGTTTATTACAGTTCCAGTGTGCTAAAATAGTACACAAAGGGCAAAGGATAAAAGAGGCTGAAATATGCAATATTGCATAAGGGGATTGCCCATGTTTTGAACTCAAGCAGAAATTATTCAAAACTCATTTCATGTGAACACAGTCTGAGTAAGAGGAGTTAGCTCAGGGTACATGTCTTTTTTTTCTTTATCAATATACTGAATTTGTACTTTCGGAAATGAAAGTTGGTGGTTTTGGATTTGACAACTTCTCACTGACTATGAAAATGATAATTTGACAAACTCATCTTAAACTCCAGGTCAATTCTCTTTCTTTCTCCAAAGCTTTCAATAGCATTTCATGGTCTCTTTCTGTAATAGATGCAGGGATTATGATCACACCCCAATATATAACCAGCTGTTATCACTTAGTCCCGAGTTCCATACCTTGGTCACATGAGGACAATGGGACCACATCTATGTCAACTAAGTAATCTCCATTTGCCAATGATAACCATGAAAGACCATTTTCCAGAATAGCCTCGTAGTGATTGAGAAAAAGTAGCTTGCACTTCCCCTTTGTCAACAGCAGATGACGCTCAAGATTTCAGATGGGAAGAGTTAACCTGCTGTTGTCATGGTTTCAGGTATCCTGGAGACACAATACTGGATGCTAATTGGTGGAAAGAGGAAGAGAGTGAGGTAGAGGTTGTTGCTCCCTCTGTTTTTCTTTTTCTTTCTTTCTTTTTTTTTGTTTTATAGCTGTACCTCTATATTTAGTATGAAATGCAAAAAAAGATCACTAACATTTTTCCTCCAACAGACAGATAAAATGACATAGATGAGGGAAAACTGAAAAAAATCTGTAATAACAATGCAACTAAAAAGAGTGAAAGTAAGTTTCAAAATAATAATAACAGAAGTCAATTATGTGCTATACATTAAGAATTATGATGCACGATGTATGTTTTTTCTTACACAATTTCTTACACAGGGCCTTTTCTGTACTGATTTGACTGCATCAAAGTAATTTCCTAAACGTAATCCTCAAAACTGTCAATTTTATCTAAAGTACATGAATGCATGTATATAAAGCTACGGCTGAATTAACAGTCAGCCTCTTTTCTGTTAATGTGTGTGTCTGTCTCTTGCAATCAGTCTGTCTGTCTCTTTGTCTTTATTTGGATATTCTCAAGGTTATGCAGAGGGTAATCATCAAATGACTTCACAATGCACCGTTGATGTAATGCTATGTGTGCCTGATAAGCTATTGTTATACAACCAGTGGCTTATTGGTGATGCACAATGTCTTCTGGTCCCACCCACCTCCAGGGTTTTGACTACCTCTTCCACTCCTCCGATATCATAAACAGTATCTGTATTTGAATTTCCAAAACAAGATATTTATCATAATCCATCCCTCTGCCTCATCACAGGCAAACACATGTCTCTAGTAGTGTTGTTTACGAGAGGCTTCGGTCAACCTGATAGCTTGGCATCAGCATCAAAGATGCATTCTGCATCTGCTAGCCTGGAATTAAAGGGGCTTTTATCCAAACATCCTTGGCAAACACAGGGAATTTAAATTTAGATGTTGATCACCAGCAGCAGCAGCAGGTATCCAAATAGCTTTTACAATAAAACAAGCACAACAACAGAGACACAGACCTTCTGATAAATTGCAGCCATTTGATTGGTGTTGATAAAAGTCTCATGTATCCTGATGTATCCTGAATGGCATGTTGGTACTTACAGTGGCTCCATCCTGCCACAGAGCAGCTGAAAGATATGGTACTTTGGATCGCATGTTAGTTTGGATTAAGCTCTTGTATTGTTTTTCCTTCCTCTGTCCTTTGCATCCTTATGCAATGATAGTCAAAATGTCATCACTACCATATGAAGAGACAATATTTTGGGACACTCTTTCATTACTGGACACATGCACACAGTCAGATAAAGCTAAACAATGAAAGATAACCAACTGTGTAATCCCGCTGTTAAAAATGTCTTTTCCCATGATTCAGTTTTGTTTACATTCTGCAAATCATACATTTATACTCACAATACCACGAGCAAACTGCAAAAGCTTATTTTTTTCTATTCTTACTTTGCAAAGTGTCACATGATTTTTATTACACACAGGGGATACTCTAAAATGATTCCCTGATGCATCCACTAATTAAATTCAGGTTCCAAATAAGTGAAATAATTTTTAAAAAAGACAGGAAATAAAAGAATCACAAGATAAGATAAGATAAGATCACAAAAAGATAAACTAAATAAAGGAAAGTTGGTCATGAGTCATGGACATGAGTAGGGTAAATGCTGCTGGGGTCTGCCAGGTTGGAAAACTGCCCAGTCCGCTGGCTGGGGAAGCCAGAGCTACAACAACAGCCCGGATGTGCTTGTTTCCAAAGTGATCAATGAAATGTTAATGTGGAAAACAATGATCCAGAGGATGCTTATCATGATCCAAAATAGGCTACAGGGTCACACTTTAAGGGGCTTGATACTTGATGAAATACGGGCTCATCATTAGCCCAGGGCTGTAGAGTATAATGTGGAAAACGTCATGATCCAGAAGTGAACACAAGCGTAACTGAAGATGCAGATAAGGAAATGAATGATCTGAAACATATTATTGTGATCCAGAGGGAGATACTGGAAAGTTTTTTTTATTTTTTATTTCAAGGATGCAGCTGATGCCTTTGTTATGAACCTATGCAAAGCAGAAAATGGGGTTTGTTTTCATTGTAAACCTGCAAATAGAGATTTTCAATCATGAGGTGGCCGCACTCAAAATGTGGATGATTAGATGGTTGTTGTTGCAGAAGAGGCTCAATCAGGAAACACAGAATAACCACAGTGCAGCAGCATTTGTTCTTCCTGGAACATTTTAATCTGTTTTTTTAATAAAGAACTTATTGAGAGTTGCATCATTACAGCTCACCAACACAGATCCTCTGCTGATTCTCTTGAAATTGAGCTGAACCAAAAGAAAGAAATTTGTGTTTATTATTATAACAGCAAAGTTTTGAAGGTGATTGTCTTTTTGAACTAATGTTTGGTGGTTGTAAATGAAGACAAGAGCACATTCCCCTAAGTAATCAGTAAAAGTAACTTGTCTGTCTTTGGTCATGTGCCAGCAGTGATACATGAAAATAGAGAGACTACCCACTCGTTTAATTTGAGTATAATGCCTCCGCCATTTTTCACTCTCTTTCATCTTGCCTTGTTTTTTATCGTGTTTACAAAGGAACCTAACAGGTTTCATTTAAGATGTGATGATTATTAATTAATGGGATACTTGTGTCTCAGTGTGTCAGCAAGCGGCCCTGAAAGGAACAGCAAATTCAGCCTTTGATCACTGCCTTCGTTTGATCTACGCTGTCTTTTTGTGGCAGAGACAGAGGTTTGCATTTTGAACAGTGGGCCAAATGGACCCTGAAATATACTGTGGCTGGGTTTGTGTCAACTTTCCAAACACACACAGGGTAACACAAGAGTACACATAAAGAAACTAAAGTCACAACACAATGATGTATTCTTACTTTTCTGGATGGTGCATTGTTGTTCAGTTTAAATTGACACCTGTGGCCTATGTTGACCTCTTCCTACAGTATCCCTACAGGTCTGGCACAGGTCCATCCCAAAGAGTTATGGTGGTCTGTTGCTAACACAAACAATCAGGTCTGTATCTTCACTATAAAGTGGTCGGTCAGAGCAGGAATCTTCCAGATGTAGTAAAGTAAAACATGTTGCTAAATGGAACAATAATGTCTCATTGGTTTGGCCTGAGAGCGGCACAGTAGTGCAGGGGTTAGCACTATCACCTCATAGTAAGAAAGTTCTGGGTTCAAATGCTGGGCCTGGGGCCTTTCTGTGTAGAGTTTGTATGTTTCTATATGTGTCAGCTCTACAATAGACTGGTGACCTGTCCAGGATGTACCTTCCCCAGTGTCACCTGGGATTGGCGCCAGTGACCCTGAATGGACAAGCGGTATAGATGATTGAAGGTTTGGCTTAAGAAAATGTAAACAAGTGGGTCTTGAAACTCCTTCTATTTTTGTTCCAACAGTTTAGGCTGGAAAGGCAGAAATCTCAGTACTTTGGGGATTAAACTGATGAATGATCAACTGCAGTTGTAAGGTTTTGTGTTTTTTCTGCCAAGTAAAATGTTAGGCTACTGCAAGAGCTGATGGATTTTTAGGAACTGACCGTGGTGGTGTTTGACATTTTGGGAACAAGGCATTTGCCCTCTTGCCAAGAGTTAGATGTGATCAATACCACTCTCATGCCTGTCTGTTAAATACGAATAAAGCCAAAGAGTGGAAAACAGCAGATGTTCACTGACCAACATGTTATGTCTTGTTTCTTTAATCCATACAAAAAAAGGTGTGTTTTTCTTGTAATCTGCAGCCACTGTTCCTGGCCAGGCCAGATGTTTACCACTGTTTCCAGGTGAAATGTAAAAATAAGGTGACCAGCTGCAAAATGTCAAGCTATTCCTTTGGAAGAGGAGCATCCAACAAAAATTCATTAGCAAATCATAGCCAAAATTTAGCAAATGTTATTTGTTTTGATCAGGAATTTGAATTGAACATTTTACATAGTCCCATAATGTCAAATGACAAATTGTTGATAGATCAGACACAATTTATAGATTATGGATTATGTTACAAATTTACCACTGTTCTGCACTTTTCTAAATTAAGAGAATATTTAATGTTCTCATATATTAATCAAACTGATGTCATGCTACTGTGGATTATTCATTTGTAAATCATTCCCAATTTAAAGTAAGGGTAACGTGTAAGGGCAGGTCACACAGTGTGCTGAGCTAAGGAACAAAATATTTTCCTCAGAGAACACACTGTACCTGTGATACTCCCTTTGCAGCTTCAGACATGTGTATCCTGTTGGCATTAAAGAGTCCAGACAAAGGGAAATTATTGTCAGTATTTTTTATTTCTTCTGGAGGAGGAGGATGGAAAAAAAAGAAGCTGTGAATCACCGCATCACAATTTGAGGCTGGAGGGAATCTCTTACACTAGAAAGATAAAGACAAACTGCTGACAAAGAGGGTTTTACCTGTTATCTAAAGCTCTGTTTAATATCTGATGACACTGCCCAACCACATAATGTAACGTCTAAAATTTTCTTTGGTTTGTTATTTTGTCAGTTTAACTGAGATTTTACTGAGGTGTGTTTCTTATTACACAAGTAATCTTCATTTTGTCAATGGAAGCAAGTTTATATTTAGGGAAGGCCTTAGATTTCTCATGATGTGATAATAGAATCATTTTCACTTTTCATTTGAAGAGCAAATGATCCAAATGAGTCAATCAGAGTTAGTGTGTAAAAACAGTTTAGAAAGTTTGCTGCTAAAATATTTCAAACCAAAAATCTTTGATGTAATGACCAGATGATGAGGCCACAAATCCCATGAAAAGACCAAAACTAAGTGTGTTAACCCACTCAATCTTTTGTGTGGATTGCTGTCAGTCTGTTGTTTCCTATGTAAAAATTGACAATTATATGGTTTCCTATTTTGTTGTTTACTTTTTTAAGGCTAAATAATTTCTGAGAACATCTGAGGACCATAGCTTCTGTCACACAAACAGTGGTGAATAAAATGTTTGTTGGTGAATATTTTTGATCCATCAAAACATTTGTGGCAGCAGCAGAGTGTATATGGGATCTACTCAGTGCCTGTGCTGATCTTAATGAAAGAACATGTCAACCAGTGCAACAATGTGGCTCAATGAACTTTGGACAACAATGGAAGTCTGTTGCAGAGCAGAGAAGACTGCAACAGACTTTGTGATGGCAAGCCTCATGAATAATTGTGTGCAGCCTATGGGCCTACACCCTTTATGCTACAAATCAAAAATACCATATAGGAAACGCTGTGGATTAAAAAATTTTTTTATTTGAAACTGAATACGGAACTGTATAAGGTATCATAGGTATTACTTGTTGCCGTTTAATTAGTTTACCCAGTGTGATCTAGGCTACATGTAAAACAGTGACATCATTACCAAACCATAAAATACACAACATGCTTCCAGGGAGCGATGATGTATTCTCTCTGGTGTGTTGGTAACTTTTCTATTAAAAGGTGGGCCAATGAAACTGCACAGGAAGCAGCCCGCTCAACCAATGACAGAGTTGCCGTCATTGGTCTCCGGTTGCTATTTGTGTCGGGCGGCGCTGCTGCTGCGTCAAGCTAGACATAATCAACCAGCGTGAGACCGGATGTAAGGTCATTTACACTGGCGGTACATTTACAGTTACAGTAACTCGTAGACTTTATTACTCCTCAAATTCAGATTCAGGAAAAAGTTTCAGCAATCACCAGCGAAGACAGCTGTGCATTAGAGTGTCATTTTTAATGAGGTTTGTATAGGCCTGCTTAGCTTCTCATTTCCAGCACAAAAATGTATTTTGAAGATCTAAAACAATTAAGGTAAAAAAAAAAGAAGATAATGTATTTTCTCTCAGCAGTCCAGCAAGAGCGTAGTACCTGAATATTTTTTTTAGGTGTTGTACTGTTTCTGGTAATTTTATTTTATATTTTTTTACAATCTAGATAGACATAGGGTAAAATGAATGTATTACTATTCATATTTATGTCTGTATTTTATTATTATATTATAACATNCAGACCTTCTGATAAATTGCAGCCATTTGATTGGTGTTGATAAAAGTCTCATGTATCCTGATGTATCCTGAATGGCATGTTGGTACTTACAGTGGCTCCATCCTGCCACAGAGCAGCTGAAAGATATGGTACTTTGGATCGCATGTTAGTTTGGATTAAGCTCTTGTATTGTTTTTCCTTCCTCTGTCCTTTGCATCCTTATGCAATGATAGTCAAAATGTCATCACTACCATATGAAGAGACAATATTTTGGGACACTCTTTCATTACTGGACACATGCACACAGTCAGATAAAGCTAAACAATGAAAGATAACCAACTGTGTAATCCCGCTGTTAAAAATGTCTTTTCCCATGATTCAGTTTTGTTTACATTCTGCAAATCATACATTTATACTCACAATACCACGAGCAAACTGCAAAAGCTTATTTTTTTCTATTCTTACTTTGCAAAGTGTCACATGATTTTTATTACACACAGGGGATACTCTAAAATGATTCCCTGATGCATCCACTAATTAAATTCAGGTTCCAAATAAGTGAAATAATTTTTAAAAAAGACAGGAAATAAAAGAATCACAAGATAAGATAAGATAAGATCACAAAAAGATAAACTAAATAAAGGAAAGTTGGTCATGAGTCATGGACATGAGTAGGGTAAATGCTGCTGGGGTCTGCCAGGTTGGAAAACTGCCCAGTCCGCTGGCTGGGGAAGCCAGAGCTACAACAACAGCCCGGATGTGCTTGTTTCCAAAGTGATCAATGAAATGTTAATGTGGAAAACAATGATCCAGAGGATGCTTATCATGATCCAAAATAGGCTACAGGGTCACACTTTAAGGGGCTTGATACTTGATGAAATACGGGCTCATCATTAGCCCAGGGCTGTAGAGTATAATGTGGAAAACGTCATGATCCAGAAGTGAACACAAGCGTAACTGAAGATGCAGATAAGGAAATGAATGATCTGAAACATATTATTGTGATCCAGAGGGAGATACTGGAAAGTTTTTTTTATTTTTTATTTCAAGGATGCAGCTGATGCCTTTGTTATGAACCTATGCAAAGCAGAAAATGGGGTTTGTTTTCATTGTAAACCTGCAAATAGAGATTTTCAATCATGAGGTGGCCGCACTCAAAATGTGGATGATTAGATGGTTGTTGTTGCAGAAGAGGCTCAATCAGGAAACACAGAATAACCACAGTGCAGCAGCATTTGTTCTTCCTGGAACATTTTAATCTGTTTTTTTAATAAAGAACTTATTGAGAGTTGCATCATTACAGCTCACCAACACAGATCCTCTGCTGATTCTCTTGAAATTGAGCTGAACCAAAAGAAAGAAATTTGTGTTTATTATTATAACAGCAAAGTTTTGAAGGTGATTGTCTTTTTGAACTAATGTTTGGTGGTTGTAAATGAAGACAAGAGCACATTCCCCTAAGTAATCAGTAAAAGTAACTTGTCTGTCTTTGGTCATGTGCCAGCAGTGATACATGAAAATAGAGAGACTACCCACTCGTTTAATTTGAGTATAATGCCTCCGCCATTTTTCACTCTCTTTCATCTTGCCTTGTTTTTTATCGTGTTTACAAAGGAACCTAACAGGTTTCATTTAAGATGTGATGATTATTAATTAATGGGATACTTGTGTCTCAGTGTGTCAGCAAGCGGCCCTGAAAGGAACAGCAAATTCAGCCTTTGATCACTGCCTTCGTTTGATCTACGCTGTCTTTTTGTGGCAGAGACAGAGGTTTGCATTTTGAACAGTGGGCCAAATGGACCCTGAAATATACTGTGGCTGGGTTTGTGTCAACTTTCCAAACACACACAGGGTAACACAAGAGTACACATAAAGAAACTAAAGTCACAACACAATGATGTATTCTTACTTTTCTGGATGGTGCATTGTTGTTCAGTTTAAATTGACACCTGTGGCCTATGTTGACCTCTTCCTACAGTATCCCTACAGGTCTGGCACAGGTCCATCCCAAAGAGTTATGGTGGTCTGTTGCTAACACAAACAATCAGGTCTGTATCTTCACTATAAAGTGGTCGGTCAGAGCAGGAATCTTCCAGATGTAGTAAAGTAAAACATGTTGCTAAATGGAACAATAATGTCTCATTGGTTTGGCCTGAGAGCGGCACAGTAGTGCAGGGGTTAGCACTATCACCTCATAGTAAGAAAGTTCTGGGTTCAAATGCTGGGCCTGGGGCCTTTCTGTGTAGAGTTTGTATGTTTCTATATGTGTCAGCTCTACAATAGACTGGTGACCTGTCCAGGATGTACCTTCCCCAGTGTCACCTGGGATTGGCGCCAGTGACCCTGAATGGACAAGCGGTATAGATGATTGAAGGTTTGGCTTAAGAAAATGTAAACAAGTGGGTCTTGAAACTCCTTCTATTTTTGTTCCAACAGTTTAGGCTGGAAAGGCAGAAATCTCAGTACTTTGGGGATTAAACTGATGAATGATCAACTGCAGTTGTAAGGTTTTGTGTTTTTTCTGCCAAGTAAAATGTTAGGCTACTGCAAGAGCTGATGGATTTTTAGGAACTGACCGTGGTGGTGTTTGACATTTTGGGAACAAGGCATTTGCCCTCTTGCCAAGAGTTAGATGTGATCAATACCACTCTCATGCCTGTCTGTTAAATACGAATAAAGCCAAAGAGTGGAAAACAGCAGATGTTCACTGACCAACATGTTATGTCTTGTTTCTTTAATCCATACAAAAAAAGGTGTGTTTTTCTTGTAATCTGCAGCCACTGTTCCTGGCCAGGCCAGATGTTTACCACTGTTTCCAGGTGAAATGTAAAAATAAGGTGACCAGCTGCAAAATGTCAAGCTATTCCTTTGGAAGAGGAGCATCCAACAAAAATTCATTAGCAAATCATAGCCAAAATTTAGCAAATGTTATTTGTTTTGATCAGGAATTTGAATTGAACATTTTACATAGTCCCATAATGTCAAATGACAAATTGTTGATAGATCAGACACAATTTATAGATTATGGATTATGTTACAAATTTACCACTGTTCTGCACTTTTCTAAATTAAGAGAATATTTAATGTTCTCATATATTAATCAAACTGATGTCATGCTACTGTGGATTATTCATTTGTAAATCATTCCCAATTTAAAGTAAGGGTAACGTGTAAGGGCAGGTCACACAGTGTGCTGAGCTAAGGAACAAAATATTTTCCTCAGAGAACACACTGTACCTGTGATACTCCCTTTGCAGCTTCAGACATGTGTATCCTGTTGGCATTAAAGAGTCCAGACAAAGGGAAATTATTGTCAGTATTTTTTATTTCTTCTGGAGGAGGAGGATGGAAAAAAAAGAAGCTGTGAATCACCGCATCACAATTTGAGGCTGGAGGGAATCTCTTACACTAGAAAGATAAAGACAAACTGCTGACAAAGAGGGTTTTACCTGTTATCTAAAGCTCTGTTTAATATCTGATGACACTGCCCAACCACATAATGTAACGTCTAAAATTTTCTTTGGTTTGTTATTTTGTCAGTTTAACTGAGATTTTACTGAGGTGTGTTTCTTATTACACAAGTAATCTTCATTTTGTCAATGGAAGCAAGTTTATATTTAGGGAAGGCCTTAGATTTCTCATGATGTGATAATAGAATCATTTTCACTTTTCATTTGAAGAGCAAATGATCCAAATGAGTCAATCAGAGTTAGTGTGTAAAAACAGTTTAGAAAGTTTGCTGCTAAAATATTTCAAACCAAAAATCTTTGATGTAATGACCAGATGATGAGGCCACAAATCCCATGAAAAGACCAAAACTAAGTGTGTTAACCCACTCAATCTTTTGTGTGGATTGCTGTCAGTCTGTTGTTTCCTATGTAAAAATTGACAATTATATGGTTTCCTATTTTGTTGTTTACTTTTTTAAGGCTAAATAATTTCTGAGAACATCTGAGGACCATAGCTTCTGTCACACAAACAGTGGTGAATAAAATGTTTGTTGGTGAATATTTTTGATCCATCAAAACATTTGTGGCAGCAGCAGAGTGTATATGGGATCTACTCAGTGCCTGTGCTGATCTTAATGAAAGAACATGTCAACCAGTGCAACAATGTGGCTCAATGAACTTTGGACAACAATGGAAGTCTGTTGCAGAGCAGAGAAGACTGCAACAGACTTTGTGATGGCAAGCCTCATGAATAATTGTGTGCAGCCTATGGGCCTACACCCTTTATGCTACAAATCAAAAATACCATATAGGAAACGCTGTGGATTAAAAAATTTTTTTATTTGAAACTGAATACGGAACTGTATAAGGTATCATAGGTATTACTTGTTGCCGTTTAATTAGTTTACCCAGTGTGATCTAGGCTACATGTAAAACAGTGACATCATTACCAAACCATAAAATACACAACATGCTTCCAGGGAGCGATGATGTATTCTCTCTGGTGTGTTGGTAACTTTTCTATTAAAAGGTGGGCCAATGAAACTGCACAGGAAGCAGCCCGCTCAACCAATGACAGAGTTGCCGTCATTGGTCTCCGGTTGCTATTTGTGTCGGGCGGCGCTGCTGCTGCGTCAAGCTAGACATAATCAACCAGCGTGAGACCGGATGTAAGGTCATTTACACTGGCGGTACATTTACAGTTACAGTAACTCGTAGACTTTATTACTCCTCAAATTCAGATTCAGGAAAAAGTTTCAGCAATCACCAGCGAAGACAGCTGTGCATTAGAGTGTCATTTTTAATGAGGTTTGTATAGGCCTGCTTAGCTTCTCATTTCCAGCACAAAAATGTATTTTGAAGATCTAAAACAATTAAGGTAAAAAAAAAAGAAGATAATGTATTTTCTCTCAGCAGTCCAGCAAGAGCGTAGTACCTGAATATTTTTTTTAGGTGTTGTACTGTTTCTGGTAATTTTATTTTATATTTTTTTACAATCTAGATAGACATAGGGTAAAATGAATGTATTACTATTCATATTTATGTCTGTATTTTATTATTATATTATAACATATATAATAATTGTATATATAATAATATGATATGTATAATAGTTTTGTGTCGTTTCACATTCAGCGGCAGTGCTTTTATTTAAAAGACAAGAACCGGAAATGTGGTGTTTTACTGCGCGGTAGCTCGACACAGACTCAACTCCAGGGTGGATCACAAACTGACGTTTCTCCCTCCCTCCCTTCGGTTGCGTTTCAGTCAAATCATAGCCATCTGGCAGCCAGAGGTCCATGCGTCTTCTAACTAGAGAGCAATTAGCACCTTCTGAGGCCGCTTTGTAAACTCCGGAAAGGACGAGAACGTTTTAGGGAGTCGGCTCCTAAACGAAGTAACTGACGTTGTGGCAAACGAAACTGCAGCGGCCCCGAAAAACACAGAAATGGACGAGAAGGCGTTTACGAAAGAACTTGATCAGTGGATCGAGCAGCTCAACGAATGCAAGCAGCTGTCGGAAGGACAAGTGAAAACACTGTGTGAGAAGGTAAGATGTTTAAAAGCAAAAATGTACCCCCACAGCAGACATTAGTAACTGTCAACGTCTTCTCTCTCCTTACCGCCGCCTTCCAGACATTCTTAAAATGGCGCCTATAGTGTACATTTCACTGCGCTGTGCGTATATTTGACAATGATTATGAGCGGCTGGCCTTCTCTTCCCGGGGCAATCTGGACTGTTGTCTGTTAGAAATATCTGGAAATTGTGAATTACACGCATATGTTGCGGGTGACTGAGGGTTTGCCAGTCGGACAGGGTCAGCCATACTGTGAATTTAAGTCACATATCACAGTTACAGCTCTTCTCATTCAGGCTGTCACTGTGACCTGTAGCATCTCTATTAGCTAGATGTGGCACTACAACTCCACTTAACCTGTAGGGACTTCCTGTTTACTTATTACTGCCTCATGTTGTGTGTATGTAAACAGGTACCTGGTGGAAAAAAGAAAAGATAGATGAATGTTGCCAGCAAAGAAGCACTTGTAGGATAAATATGTTATATATCCATATATATGATATGGAGCTAAATGAAGCCATGGAAAGGTGAGTTAACTTTTACTGTACAGTTAAATTTATGGATGTACTGAGATAAAGGTGGTCACTATCATAAACTGTTCATGTATGCTATGTATGATTACTCTGCATTTCTTAGGTAGTCAAGAATGTTGCAGTTAACCTCCAACCCTTGTTTTAGCTTCTCATTTACTGCTGAAGCCCATAAATAGTGAGGCAGACTTGTGCTAGGCCACAAAGTAGTTCATTTTCAGACATAAAGATGATAAAGATGCATCACGTGAGTGGCAAAAATCCCCCCCCCTCCTTTTTTTTTTTTTTCAGGACATCTGACTGACATTTGTCCGCATGACATTCATTCAGGGAAGCACTGAAACTAATGCAAGCTAATGACTTCTTGACTGAAAACAAAGTGGACCACCAAAGAGCACCACAACTTATTTGACAACTAGACATATGATCAAGAGCGTTCAGCATATTGTGGTTTTGATGGTGGAACTTATTTCACTTAACTTTTATATTTCATGTATCTTTTATACTTTTTTTCATGCAAATCATAAACTGAATATAAAGCATTTCTAACAGTTTCAGTATCCATGATATTTTTGCCCTGCTCCTCCTTTGGATGGTAAAAGGTCAACTGATTCTGTAGACTTCCCTGGTCAGAGCTGGAGCTTAATCTCCTCAATATCCTTTCTGCGAAGACCACCTGCTGACCTCTATCTCTAGATGTATGACCTTTAAAGGAGGATTTTAGATTTCACTTGCTTCTGGATTTTGATTTATTTTAATTTTTGGCTACAGTTTACTGACTAGTATTTATGTTTTCCAAATAGTCCTGCACCCTTTCCTAAAGTGCACAATATATTGTTGCTGTCTTATGTAATGGTCTATTTAGGCTTCCAGTGCTGGAGAAATTGACACCTCTCTTCCTATTGTTGGATATCAGTGTTCGAAGCTCTGGCTGACAACAAAACCCGCTATCAGTTTGAGGAGGTTTAGCTCTCTGTTATCCTGGTTTTATTTAATTCTGATTTACTGTTAAGTTTAACCCTTATAAAGTAAATTTACACAGATGTTTTTTTTTTTTTTTTTAAAAATCATTTCCAGCTCTTAAAAAGACACAAAAACTAGGCTCACTACCATGTATGGAGTGCTGTTCACTGAAGGTTAAGGGCATGCTATTCCCAAGTGGCTCATTAATCCCAGTGTTTGTTTTCTTTTTTGTCTCCGCATGGATATGGCTGGTTCCAGTAGTTTCAAATGCTTTATTCAGCCCTGTTTTTCATTGTGGGTTAAGATCCCAAACTGGGACGTGAATCATCCCTTCGATGGGGCAGGGTGTTGGTGGCGGTCCATACTGTCATAGTCCTGTGTGAGCTCAAAAAGTTAAACTAGTGAAGCTGTGGCTGTGCATTGGCCTCTGCATGCATCTGTCTTGAATGATTAAGAAAACATATTGAGTGGTGGGTCCTGTAAATGGATATTAGCTATAAATTTAATGAAAGATTAGTCTAGTTGACAAGCTAAAGAAATAATGTTATGTTTCGCTTTCCTCTTCTCACCACTGTTTCCTTCCCAATGCAGCAAAGATGCAATAAAAGTAGTTGAGAGGAAAAAGGAAAGCTGCACAGTTTCCTCACCCTCAGGCTGTATCATTGTCATAGCTTGTATGAACTCAGCTGCTCCAAACTACTGTCTACTTGCATTTATCCATCCACCCCCTGTGAATTCTCTTAATATCTCCAGCAGAATGTACCTACACAACAACCTCCCTGATATAAAAATAGCAGAGGATATGATTGATTGTGAGTTGCATCACTAACACTATCAAAGCTTTTGTTGCTAAGGGGATCAGAGTGTGTGACTCAGGATAACACTGTTCATTGTGACTCAGAGAACGGCTGTCTCTGTTTTGGGATGTATGGGGGTGTGGAGGAATGAGATGTGCTGTGCAGTCTGTCCTCAGTCTTTTCAGTCTTCTTTCCAGCTGTCACTGAAGAGGCAGAGTACACCAGAGTTTCTGTCTCGTCTAGAGCACAGGGACAAGGGAAAACTTATATGCTTTATCCAGTTCATCAGAATCAGTGCAGATTGTTTCTGTTCTCAGCATCGCCGTATCTCCCATTTTCAAGGCTTTAGATGTGTTTTGCAAGCATTGTTTGTTTACAGAATAGGGATGCCATCTGTTCAGGTAATAGTGTTTGATCTAGTTGACTGGTTGAAATTAGGTGACTGCAGACAATGCTCTGTTCACTGGAAATTGGTTTTATGTCCCTGCCAATTACACAGAGTAAATTTCATTAAAATTAAATGTTCTTCAGACAGAGACAGCTCCTTTTTGTGACCTGTTTTTCTGCTATTCAAAAATAGACTGTCTGGGGATGCCCCATTGCCTCACCTAGTAGAGTGTGTACCATGGATGCTAACCGCAGGGGCCTTTGTTCGAGTCCTTTTGAGAATTACATAACCATTCATCTATTACTTCTGTCTTTCAAGGGTCAAGCCCTGTGTAATTTATGTCCTAGCTCATTTTATACCCTTATAAAGCACAATTTACTTCTACTTGTCTTGTGTTATGTAAATTATTTTCATGCAGAGATTACAAAGTGCTTTACACAGAAGAGAGATGTATTAAAGAAAGATATGAGCAGTAATGTAATTTCCTGCGGAAAGCTGTGGAAATTCTGATTTCATCTGAGTTCATTGTTGAACATAAATATCATATGACATCATATGATTTGTGTCAAAATGATGTAATCATGAGGTCATGTGGCGATAGCTGGCAAGCTTCCTGAAGGTGAAGTCTTTTGTATGACCTTTAATTTCTGTACTGACGCTTGTCAGTGCAGCAAATAAAGCTTTGCTTTTTCACTTTACAATTCGTAATTGGCATGCAGCAGTACAGTGATCCTCGTGAACACACTTGAGTCAAAACATTAGATGCTGATTAAAAGGTTATTGAAAGCATCTCAGCAAAACTCACAAATTCATAGTGGAAAAGCTGACAGGACTGATGTAGTTTGCCAAGCTTTAGCTGCTAGTGGCGCTGATTTCCACATTGATAATAATGCTGTTGTCAGGAAGATGCTTCACCTCTAACCACCATAAACATATTGAGTGAGGTCACTGTTTGTGGTTTTAGTTTTGCCTAGTTGTCAAGCCTAATTTGCCCTAAATTGTCTGCAGGAGAACCTTTTGGCTGCGTTATCTCACTTTAATGGGATTATATTGCGGCAGCCGGGAAAATGCTGACTTCAGTTCTCAGCACTCGACTAAGCAGTTTGTTGACTGTGTGGCGTCTAATGTCTTGGGCATGGGTGTAATCTGGGCTGAGGTTCACTCCTCTGTGGTCACTTCTGCTACAGAGTACTTTGGGTGAGGTGCCTGTTTAACATCTACCATCATCTCTTTCATTAACCGCTGGACTGGCATCTATGCTACAAGCTGCCACTCGCCTCATGAATAAATGGCTCTCTGACACACTGTTTTGAAGATATCACTAAAGCCAATCTTAAATTGTAAGTTATGAAGACATTGCTCTGGTGACAGAAGCACCAGGTCACATCGCATTAGTTCTCTCATATTTTTATTCCTTATTTTTTTAATTCTGCTGAATGTTTTCTTTTCTGTCCTATTACTATTGGATTGTGTGGTTACATGATCATGAAATGAAATTGCGTTAAGGCTGTTTGCACAATTCTTTTTACAATACTTGTAACTGGAACCACTGACTACAGCAACAAGAAGGGTTTATTTACAGCTGTAGGATTTTCATTAAAAATGAAAAAGTCTCTTTAGTAATCAAGGAAATAAGAGGATAAAAGCAAGAGGATAGAAACAAAATCAATAGCAAAATAACTTGGCTCTTTTGTCAGACCAAGTTCTCAGTGTGCTGGCCTCACACAAAGTGCATATTAAACAAGTTATAATCAGTTGAGCCAATTTAGGACACTGAGGTGATATTTGATGCGTCATTGAACATATTACTCATACTGTGAGCTTAAGGTTGCAGAGCTGCAGACCATAGACTGTGTCATGCACTGGCAAAGTAACTTTTAGAGGATGTAGAGGTGAAAGAGACAGCGTCTTAAGTATATTGTATTTGATTGGGTAATTTTGCTTTTGTTTAACCCCAGTGTTTCATTTTTTTTTCCCAAGGAGTCCACTGATTTGACTTTAAAATGGATATAGATGAGAGGATGACCATGAAATTTCTACCTAAAGCAATTTACAGTAGATTTGTTTGAAACAGGACCAACTGGATAGTTTGTAAAAAATCTGTGACAGCATTCATGGCTGAACAAAACCAAGAAGCACTCAGCAATTACACCTAACAGCAAGATGCCAACAAAAATCTTGAGGATTCATTCACGGTATATTCCTGTTCCTCGACTAGTGTTTGGTAGTGAGAGTATTTCCTTGATTTCTAATTCACTCTATTGTCCAAAAAGCTGTCCTGGACCATGACAAAAGGTCACAATTCACTTTTCCTTCTTACACCTTCCTTTACATTAGTCTTATATTATATTATATAATAATTAATATAATTTTTATTTCACTTTTATCCGTGTTACACATAATGAAGGCAGTTGAATGTTTAAAGCAGTCAGTAGTAATAGAAAGGATCACAGACAGACTGTCTTAACCCACTTAAAATGCATTTTTCTTGCCCATATGTTTATTTCCCTTCATCTCACTCAGAGTAATTAGAAAGGGAGGAAATAGGTGGATGAAAAATATAATGCTGCTCCACTTAAGTACAGGCATGTAGAATATTCTCTCTGGATTAACGATTCAATTGCTTTAGAGTTGGAAGCTTTGGTCAATCTGTCGTCCAGAGCCCAGTCACTGAAAGGCCTCATGCCACATGGTAGAATGGGCACGTGGAGGGTGTGTATGTATGTGTATGTGTTTGTGTGTGTAATATAGGTCAGCATTATGCAGCGCTGCAGTCCTGTCCTGGTCACTGTGGATCTGTCTCTCTCTGTCCCATCTGCTTGGGTGACAGGCCAACTTCAGCACTCTGTCAATGTCAATGGTCACATTTGTCTCTCTCTTTTTTTTTTTTTTCTTTCTTTTTTTTTTTTTTAAATGGATCAATGTGCGCAGCTCAAAATGTTGCCACCAACAAAACACCAGGCATTTAGATGGAAGGAGGCACGTGCTTGCCCAGACCAAATGGGCAGTTACTTTCACAGAGTCATCACACAGAACACAGTCCTTGCCTCTGCCCATTGTGGATGGACAGTCACCTTTTCTCTAGAATCGCATCAGTAAAAATGCTTGAAAATGGCTGGACTATAAAAAGCTGGTGTGATTCTTGTCCTCTTCCATTTCACTTTGTCTCTCAGTCTTTCTTTTTGCTCTCACACTGCTCAGGATGTCAGACGTGTGTGGTGGTCATTCACATACATTATGTGGAATCAGATCGGTGTATAGACCAGAGAACTTGCCCATTCCCAATCAAGTATATTTTTGTCGCAGAGACATTTCCGATACTGGCATGAGAATCAGAACAACTCCAGTTATAAAAGGGGAATTTGTCACTATTAGCATACAAGTAGCTAATAAAGCTAAATGATTACTTCTATTTTTATCCTGCATCAGCTGACCTGTAGTATTCCATCAGTGTGTGACTGTCTCACGTTTGCACTGAATCAGCTGACAACAGTAACCAAGTGTTTCCTCTAAAAACAGTAGAGCTGTAGGCCACATACTGAGTCATACACTTCTTTTTTAGATCAGATTGACTTCTTGGTGTGGTGGCTGACTCTTCTGCCACTGCTCTCCTTGCTACAGCTGAGCCATTAAAAGTAATAATCGGACCAAACCGAATGTTTCATCCACACCAGCGACTGTTTTCCACTCCTCAGCTTTTCAAGTAAGATGCTAATTGATTTTTAGGAAATGTTTCAGTGCAGAGCTGTCTTTCCAATTGCCGCAAGACAGGCCCACAGGAAACTGCACGCGCACACACACGCGCACACACACACACGCACACACACACAGGGCCTTATTTCCTTGGAGATTATGGTGGTGATGTTGGGGGGTTGTGTTGTAATCACTGTGTAGCATCTTAATGCAGACCCCACTGGAGGCTGATGTGGAAATTGTGCAGAGAGGTTGGCAGGAAATTGTCCGTTCCTGAAATAAAGATGGAGAACAAAGAAAGATAGAAAATTACAGTGTATGGAGTATGTGATTATGTTGCAGGGTCATGTGGACTTTTTTGCATTTGAATGAACAGAGCACAGTAAAACAGCACACATTACAAAAATTGGAAATTAAATAAATATATTGAAAATGCTATACAAGTAAAATGTTAGCTTATTGATGTAATAATATTATGAGAATACAAAATAAAACTTCATGTCTAAATAGACATCAGGCCAGGATTATGAATATGAGCATGTTTTAGAAAATATCCCTTGGACTTCTGGGATGTTTTTAGGTCCTTTAGGTTTGATTGTATGAGCTGCAGTTTTGTATTTTGCACTTTTTTTCATTTTTGAATCCTTAAACCAAAGTTAAAATGGTGTGTGTGTTTTTTCCAGGCAAAAGAGATCCTCACCAAGGAGTCAAATGTCCAGGAGGTGAGATGTCCGGTGACAGTGTGTGGTGACGTGCACGGCCAGTTCCACGACCTTATGGAGCTGTTCAAAATTGGAGGGAAATCTCCAGACACAAATTATTTGTTTATGGGAGACTATGTGGACAGAGGGTACTACTCTGTAGAAACCGTCACTTTACTAGTAGCACTTAAGGTGAGTAATAATTTAAGATGTCCTCACGTATTATGACTTGTTCCAACATTTAAATTTGATAGGGCTTTATAGAAAACACTTCAACATGCAACTCTGTTCTCTGCTTATGTTTCAGGTACGGTTCCGGGAGCGCATAACAATCCTCAGAGGGAACCACGAGAGCAGACAGATCACACAAGTGTATGGCTTCTATGACGAGTGCTTAAGGAAATATGGTAACGCCAATGTTTGGAAGTACTTCACAGACCTGTTCGATTACCTCCCCCTTACTGCCTTGGTAGACTCTCAGGTGAGAATACACGTGTGTTGGTTTTACAGTTATAAATATAGACCATGCAATGACTAAACTTTGTGTTAGGACAGAATTTAATTGAATGTTAGGAAGTATTGGTTAGACGGTAAGAATGTGGAAGCTGAAGGTCAGAGCCAACTACACAAATTTTCTTCTTGTCTTTCCAGATTTTCTGCCTTCATGGTGGCCTGTCACCGTCCATAGATACATTGGATCATATTAGAGCACTGGACCGTTTGCAGGAAGTGCCACATGAGGTAAAGATAATACTGAAAGGTGTCTCTAATTTTCAAAACTAAAGTTATTAAGAGATAAAGAATGCAACAGAAAATCATGACCAATACCAAAAAAAGTACAAAGGAAGTAATGTGTTGATATTCTTATCTCTTCATAATTTGATATTGTTGCAGTAAAATCAAGATGGTAATAGAGTAGTAGAGTTGCTGTGTCTGTTTTTCCTTGCTGACATGCTGCTCCTTCTGTTCCTCTTCATCCTCTGCAGGGTCCCATGTGTGACCTGCTGTGGTCAGACCCTGATGACCGCGGTGGCTGGGGCATCTCTCCTCGAGGAGCCGGCTACACTTTCGGTCAGGACATTTCGGAGACTTTCAACCACGCCAACCGCCTCACACTGGTGTCCCGTGCCCACCAGCTGGTTATGGAGGTGCGTGTCTGTGTATTGTTGAATTTTGTCCAGTACATTCTTTTGCTCTCTGCTGGTGAGAGTTATTTAGTTATGGATAGCAAACTAGATTAATGTCAACTGGCTACAGTGGCTGTTTGATTTTAAAAGTCACTATACATGTTTGTATAGACCTCTGTATGGACCTCTGCTGGTTATGTGACCAAGTGGCTGTTACAATATATAGACTTCCCAGTTATAGAAAACAAAAGGGTGAACAGTTATACCACCAGGTAGCGCTGCCATTTCCAGTTAATAATATATCTGCTTCCTCCAGGGTTACAACTGGTGCCATGAGAGGAATGTGGTGACAATATTTAGTGCTCCCAACTACTGCTACCGCTGTGGCAACCAGGCAGCTATCATGGAACTAGATGACACCCTCAAATACTCATTGTAAGTATATTTAAAAAATGAGTTGCTGAAGCTCTGTGTGACTTAGTATCTTTCACAGCAGATAGAGCTACAAGCTTTGCTAAATTCAAATTATATTCAAAATATTAATATCTATGCTGACATGTATTATGCTTGTATAGTAACTGGTTACCATATCTTATTTGTGTTTTTTCTGCTTTTTATCCCCTCTTCTATCCAGCTTGCAGTTTGATCCTGCACCACGCAGAGGGGAGCCTCATGTCACTCGTCGCACCCCAGACTACTTCCTGTAAACTCTGACCTTTGACCCTTGTACAGTCGAGTCCAGTATTGCTATGATATATGACCTTAAACCGATAACAGCATGAATGAGGAATGGGAGGGTGGGAGACTGGCGGTGGGGAGGGGGGGGCTACACAGCAGTGCACATTGTATATCCACACAAAGACCTATTTAAGCATTTAGCAAAAACAATGTCTGTGTGTCTATGGATGGACCAAAAGGTGTGTGCCATAATCATTAAAATATTCATTGCTGAGGAAATCTCTCCCACTATGTAAAACAAGTGATGTTTAAATTCCTCATCCTGTACCTGTGTAGCTGACTGACGGCACCGAGGTCCAAGTCAAAAATTTGCTACTTCAGATGCGGCTGTTTGAATCCCACATACCATGGCTTATTATATTTAGGAGATCTGAACATGATCTGTTTGCACTTTTGTAAATCAAATGAAATGTATCATATGTCAAAAGATGAAAAAGATTTCACACTACAGATGTTTTTTTTTTTTTTTTTTTTTTTTTTAAATTACAAATAAAGCCCCCATCAGGCAAGTTTTACACAAGGTTTCTTTGTCCTGTGAAACTTTTAAGCAAAACCCTTCTTATGCAGTTACCCAGCTTGGTGTATATGATTGACAGATGATGGAGTGTTCATCCACATCACTTCACTAACTCCCTCTGATCTACAGAGTCTGTATAACCAAACCATTTGAATAATAAAGACAAAGGTGGCTCCTTAATGTGTCTGTCGTTCATGTTACCGAATGAGATGACAACTGTAGTTAAGTCCCTATGACCTGTAATTAATTTCAACTTTAACCACCTGGAAGTCTGCCAGTTCACGAGCTAGAGAGTTGGGCAGCCATCTGGCCTGTAGTTTGGCTGGCAGTGCTACGTTTAAGGATTTGGCTCGAGGTGTGTGTGTTTTGGAGATGTCTGTCCTTCCTCCCTGAGAGCATTAATGTAATGGCAACTGAACTATTAGCTGGATAGCTATGAGAAGTTCAGTTATTAAGAAATGCTTTTTTGTCTCCCACAAACCAGCTTTTTTATAAGTAATTTATAAAACACCTTTTTAAAAAAAAAAAAAATGTTCAGAACATGCTTTGACATGTATCGGAGCAGGACAAAAACACAATAACTAAACAAAATACTCACAGACAAAGTGTGTCAGGTGACTACAGGGGGGATTCAAATCATAATAATAATAACAAATGATAAAAGGATAACAAAGCAAAGGATATAGCCTAAGATTTTACATCTTTCCCTTGGAACAGTAGTTTCCAAGCACTACCAGAAATAAAAAATGTATTTAAATGAGAGTGAAACACAAACAATCCAGCCAAAAAGAGCAGTATTTACATATTTAAAGAAGTGTGACATTTTATTTTGACTTGGATAATATTACTGTTTTTGGTTCTGTTTAAGTTGCTTTTACATACTTTATAAAACACATTGTGCTTAATGTGCATGCTTGCCCTCATGTGTCCAGTCCAGCGGCAAAAGTGCTTGACATTTATAACTAAACATTAAGGGACGGGGGACACACTCCACGTTTTAGTATATCGTGTGTGAAAAAGCAGTAGTGATGCAACGTGTAGAAATAGGTATTTTTGCACTGAAAGCTTGGGAATATCAGATTTCGAGGGGCACTTGAACGCACCGTGGAATCAGCTCGGGGAGGAAACGGTGAGGAAAAAGCGCCACGCCATGGTAGTTTTATCACCACGTGATTACAGTTGGCAAACATATGTGATAGAGTCATAAAACACAGACTTAAAGCTTATTTTCAAAAAAAAAAAAAAAGTCGAAATGTAACAGTAACCCAAGTACAGTGATGGAATGATTAATTGGGAGCATTTACAAGTACTGCACTTGAACACAACTTTAGGCAGAGGGAAATATTGTACCTGTGCTACATTTGCATTTAGATACACCTGGTTGCTGTGGGAACCTTTTTGTTATTTTTATTATTATTATTAGTTTATATAACGCAGCAGGATGTCAAATGTTAAACCAGTGGTTCCTTAAATCAGGGTCTAGTTGTGTCTCCCTGCCAATGTTCCATGTGTCTTTAGGTTGTTAGGCTCTTTATACATTATTATTTTAGTTTAAATTACTGTTTGGGACACATTCAACGCCTCCCTGATACTAGAATAGAAAAAGGTTGGGCATTAAACACATTCCTTGTACCACACCTCAATACATACTTCATTACATTTCAGTGTGTTTGAGCTCTAGACTTGAGCATTTCTATATGTGACAGACATAAGTGAGTTAAATATTTCCCACTCAAGTGCGCCACATGTAAAGCTTAGAGAAAATGAAAACGGGGTTAGATAAACAGGAAAAGCTGCTCTCATGCAGCTCTCATGCGCCCCCCCCCCCACCGCCTTCCCTCCAGCCGCCGACAAAGCGCCCGTCAGCCTCTGAGCGGCAGGCTCGCCAGGTTGATCCAGAGACTTCCAGCCGCTGCTCGGTGCCTCCGCGTCTGCCAGGCCCCACTGTTGACTACAGAGGAGTTTCACCTCTGGATCTGAATAGAAACATTTACGGTAAAATCCAACGTACCGTTTTACATTTTTGTTCACCTCCGGAGGCTGAGGTCAAGTTAATTTTCAACTATTTTAACGCTTTGTTTGCATATTTATCTTGCTGGGATGTGGTTGCTAAGAGGCCTCACTGACGTTGCAGGGCGCTAGCGTTGAACGTTAAGCTAATATGCTAGTATTGTGCGTGGTAATGCTAGCTGCCCGATTGGCTCACTGTTTGAACCCAGATTATGTTTCGTTGTCAATAACACACAGCATACATTGGCATTTCGTGCCCTTTATATGGCTCCATTTCAGTCAGTTGTAAAAACTATCTGATATCGGGCTTGCTACTTTGTTAGCATTATCCTCCGTTAGCCTGTGGTAATGGGCAGTTAAATTTGCCGTTGGTTAGCTTGTTGCTAACGTTAGCGCTTCATTGCTGAACACTTGTCTTGACTTGACTTGACTTGATCTTGCTAATAACAACGCCCGCGTAGGTAAAAAAATATGTAAATATTTGTTTCAAGTGTCTCACTTCTACTGTAGCTATGTATTAATTAACAGCGTGAAGTGTCTTATTTGTCTAGAACAGACAAATTGTTTAGTCGTCAGGTAGCTGCAGCGAAAGCTATAACTAGGCGTAAAATTGGTGTCATCTGTAAAGGTGAGTTAATTCTAGCCAGTCAAATTGTATGCGCATATGTTAATATAGCTAGCGTTTTGGGTTTTTTTTTGCCTCATTTATTTAATCTAATTGTTCTACTTTACAGATAATGCCCACAATAAAACTACAGAGCTCCGATGGGGAAATCTTCGAGGTGGATGTTGAGATAGCCAAGCAGTCTGTCACCATCAAGACCATGTTAGAAGGTATAACTTTCAAATCATCCCAAACTTCCCAGTCCATTGCATGACCTCATTTTTCCTCTGCACCAACGTAGGGGTTCATTGGTGCCTAGATAATTGCACCATATCTTCTGATAGACGTTGTGCAGACTGATGTTTGACATTGGCTGATTCTATGACAGATTTGGGAATGGACGATGAAGGAGATGATGACCCAGTTCCTCTTCCTAATGTGAATGCAGCCATCCTCAAGAAGGTACAAAGTGCACTCAGGCGTACCACACATGTTCACACACACACACACACACACACACATCTATAATAACAAACAGCATGTGGAAGATTTGTATTTGAAAACGATTGGTTTAGTTCAAGTATTGTAACTGTCAAACTTTGGTTTTAGTAAACATCACATTGATGGTTCAAACATATTTAGACAGGTTTCCTTTACATTGGCTTTGTTAGATTCAAGGTTCAAATGGAAAAGTGTGTTTTTAATCTGACTTGTACATTTAAGGTGTTGGCGTTTGAAATCAGAAATGCTATAAACACACATTGAACTGTGTAAACATAAAAGGTGCACTCAGTTACCAGTTTTAGTCTTATTTTGAAGCTGTTATTAGAAGTGTTCATTGATTCAGTTACTAGTATGCGGAGCTAATGAATTGTGTTCCAGTATTTCTAATACACTAAAAGTGTTTTTGTTTTAGCAAGTTGGAACTAATGAGACACGTGTGTTCTGTTAAAACTAGTTATCCTTTAAACTTACTGTTAATCTATCACTCATCTTAAACACAATCTGTTGTTTCCCTTTTGGTTTAGCTAAATTGTTCTTGACAGCAGACTGACTAATAACTTGTGGAAGTAGAAAGATGTGAAGTCCTGTTTCTTTATGTCTCTTCTAAAAGTTTACGCTACACAAGAGGAGCAACAATTTTACCCTGCTATATCTTTGTGTGCAATTTTAAATGTGGAGATACACATTTGGTTACATTTGGCTTGCATATTTTCTCAGGTGATTCAGTGGTGCACTCATCACAAAGATGACCCCCCTCCTCCTGAGGACGATGAGAACAAGGAGAAGAGGACGGATGACATTCCTGTGTGGGACCAGGAGTTCCTCAAAGTGGACCAAGGCACCTTGTTTGAACTCATTCTGGTAAATACAGCTTACATTTACATTACATTGACTTAACGTGTGTTGAAAGTGCTCAGACATCCTTGTGCTAAAATAATAATTAAAAAAAAAACAAAACCCAAAATAAGACATGAGTTTGAGGGAACTGCCTGCAAAGCTCAGAAACAGGATCGCGTTGAAGCACAGATCTGCCTTGAAAGTTCCCAAAAGCTTCCATAATTCCTGAATAGACAAAGTTTGGAACAGCCAGGATTTACCTAGAGCTGCCTGGCCAAACTATATAATCAAGGGATAAGGGTCTTGTAAAAGAGGTGACCTGGATGGATGGTCACTCTGGCTGAGCTCCAAAGATTGTGTGTTGTGATGATAAAAACTTCCAAAAGGACAACCACTTCCAAGATTCATGTCTGGTTTTCTCTGTGCCTTGATACAATCCTGTGTCTGCGCTTTGCAGGAGGTTCATTTCTTCTCATGGCTTTCCCTCTGATATGCACTGCCAGCTGTGAGACCTTATACACACAGTCTTTCCAAATGTCCAATCGATAGAATTCACCGCAGGTGGACTCCAGTCAAGGTGTAGAAACATCTCAGATGAGCAAGAGAAATTAGGGTCACCTGAGCTAAATGTCACATCTTGGCAAAAGGTCTGAATACTTGTGTGATACTTCAGTTTCACAAATTAAAATAAATTTGCAAAATAATTCTAAATTTGCTTTTACATTGTCATTATGGGACATCGAGTGTAGATTGAAGGATTTTTTTTATTTTATTTTTTTTATTTAAGCATAAGCCTACACCAAGTGTCTCAAGCTGACACTGACCATTACATTTTCAACACTGGTCAGTAATTTAGCTGTTTATATAAAAATGTCAATGATTATTTCACCAATTCGGTCAGCGACGTAGGTTTAGTTTGGCACAAAAGCCTGAGCCCCAGGCTGACCTTACTGATGCTGCTAATGCTACAGTCAACTAATGAAACTGAAAGCTTTCTGTTTGCTTTTATTTGACTTCTGACATTTACTGTGTAATCCCCTTTACTGTAACGTCCTCTTTCGCTTTTTGTCATCTCCTGGTGTGAATTTTGTGACCCTCTTCTGTGGTCTGTATGTTTAATTCACTGAATGAAAGTTGCTTAGCAACAGCTATGAAATGGGTAGTTTGGGTGACTATCACAGAAGAGGTGGGGATTTCAGAGGACTGTTTTAAGGTGAAAACAACAGGCTGTTTTCTGTGGACAACAAGTGGAGGTAAATCAGGCAGAACACGTGAAAGGTAACCTAAGCAGAGATTGGGTCACGGGTGTGGGCTTCCAGGAAATGAAACAGAAGTCGCAGTGTCTGTCATTTGAGTTAATGTTGATTCAAACTGCACTCCCCCCACTCCTTGTTATTTGAATGTGTTTACACGTTCACAAAGCCAGACGCAGTGCAGGCGTGGTCACCAAAATGTGTATATGAAGTTCAAGAGGTTATTACAGGATGAGAGTTTGCTGGAACACAGAAGGAACTAAACTAAATCAACTCGATTTAGTTTAGTTAAAGTGATCTCAGTCTAGTGCTGTTGTTCTTGTTTTTCCTCTTTAAAAACTGAAACAAAAGCACACAATCCTCAGATTAGTGTGTAACATCAACACTGTATTCCTACTGTTAACCTTGTGGTTGTGGTAAAATGATTGTTGTGATAAAGAATGAGATATATTGTGGTGTGTTGTTTTGGAGTGTGCTAAGCCTTAGGCTCCATTCAGGCCTGGTCTTAATGTGATCTGGATAAACACGATCTGTCTCATTATCTTAATTCTGCCTGCGTGTGGGAATCTCAATATCCAGTGATTTGACAGGGCCAGTGTGTGAAGACTTGCTACTACCACGACTTGTAGCTATTTCTGGGTTTGTGTATCCTCAGCACCTTTCAACCTTCTGGGTGAATTTTATTCTTCAGATCACTCCAGATGTGGTGTGGCCGATCCGATTGCATTCTGGTCACAGCGAATTTACACCTGCGTTTATGTTTTTCCTCATCTAGCTCTCTGCACTGTTAACTAAAATGAATCCATAACAAAATGCCCTTGGTTGGTCAATAAACCTGTCAATGTTGATATTTTCTTTTGAAATGCTAAGGTGTCAGTCAGTTATTTACAGCCTTTCTCTCACTGCCACCCCACTCTGCTCCTCTTGGTCACACTGTTGTCTTGTCTGTTTAGGCTGCCAACTATTTGGACATCAAAGGACTGTTAGATGTCACTTGCAAGACGGTGGCCAACATGATCAAAGGCAAAACCCCAGAGGAGATCAGGAAGACTTTCAACATCAAAAATGATTTCACAGAGGAGGAAGAAGCCCAGGTAGTTATTCCATCCATCATCTGTCTGTCAGAAAAGGTCTTATAGACACTGCTGGTCAACAGTGTTAGAGCACCATTTTCCCAGTTACTACAGAAATTTACATAACGCAGTATCTGAGTTTACTTTGAAATCAAACCACAGAACGAAGTGATAATAAAGATAAAAAAAAAACATGGCATCCTAAATTCTTCATTTAATCCAGATGTTTGACTCATTTAGCAGACAAACACAGGAGTGGCGCTCTTTGAACAGTGGTATTCAAACATCGTTGAGATAGTTCCTCCCAACACTGATGCAGGCGATCTCACCATTCGATTGCTTTGCTTTCATCTTCTGTCAAGTTCATCTCAAACTAGCTCCAAGGGATTCAAGTTAGAAAACATTTGATTGGAAATCATGAGAATGTATTTGTTTTTGAATGTTGCTTAGGATAAATAAACTTTTTTTTTTAAACAGCTGACCTTTCTTGTACATGGTTTTGGAAACTCAGCCTGTTTGTTGCTCCTCTTGTCCACAGGTACGCAAAGAGAACCAGTGGTGCGAAGAGAAGTAAGGGGGAAGATCCTGCCGACATTATCACACTGAAAAGGATTGTCCCTGCTAACTGGTTGCACTGGCGTTGTTCATACTTGTTAATATTTACATTTAGTATATTTAGGGCCACATGCCCTCTCCATCCCCTTTCTGTATACCAATAGCATGACCATTTTAACTTGCCTGTGTGGTGTTGATTAATTTAAATAAGTAAAGAAGCTCTTTTCTGTTTCCCAACTCTCATGTGTATTCACAAAATAAAAGGTCTTGGTTTCATGGCTTTGTACCATTAAAGATTAGAAGACAGCCCTTTCATGTTTCCCGTTATTAATTGCTATGGTTGTCTTTTTTACTGGACATGTTTTTCTTTTAGGTTAATTGATTAAATAAAATTGCTTTTTTGACAATGGCAAGGGTGAATATTGTTTTTGCCCTGTAAATGCATTTGTTCTGTGAAACCATGTTAAGAGAAGGATGAAGTGTTGAAAGGAAAAGTGAGGTTTGAGGTGGAACTCATGGTTTTGTTTTGTTTTTTTCGCATAACGTCCTTTGGACTTGAAGTACGCGTGCGTTGTCACAGTGTTGGGCTCATTTCTGATTCATGTTGTATTGAATAGGAAGCTTCGCAGATAAGCTGGCTTTTCGGAGGGTTAAACATTTACTGAAGGAGTAAATAAAACGTATAAAAAGGTTGGCGTCTGTTATTTTTGTTTTGAAGGTTCCAGGGGCTGAGTAGCATGGCTTTAACCTAAAGTCCCACTATAATCTTTCTTAAAATATTCTTGTTTTAATTACAGAAGACGTGGACAAGCTATTCAAAACACTTTTAATACATCAAACAAAAAATAAAACAAGTAATACATCAGAGGCGTTCAAGGCTTAAAAAATTCGAAAGACATGTTTGAGGCGTTCCCACTACTGAAGTGAATGTCATCAAAGGAACAAGCTATTTCTAGCACAAGAGCTCTCTCTGCTGGAGAAAAACATACACTGTACAAAAGCTCAGCCTACAGTTTGTCCACAGAGTTGTAAGCCAAGTCTGAAGCTGCAAGCAGAGCAGTAAATTAAAGCCTTTTTAAAAATGTCAAAATGTCTTTTTGTTACATTTAGGTTTGGAACATGCACAGACTGAGAACATAAGGTATCATTTGAACGCTGCTGCAGTAACACTTGACCGAAAGTAAAATTCTGCACAAGAGGACAAACACAAAATGTATTGCTTTAAGAAATGGTGGAAACTAAATTTTTTTTTTTTGTAAGTAATTTCACTTTTTTTTTTTTTTTTTTTTACATAAAAACATATAAAAGTATAATTATAATAGGGAATTCCAACATTTATAAAACTTTACAACACAATGCAATATAATAGTACCCATTTGGTCTCAGATTAGTTAAGGGAGCTGCAAAAAGTTCAGTCAACGGAAAACAGCCTCGTCTTTCTTCGAGGGTTCCCCCCCAGCGAAAACATCTGACCTGATGAGATTTATACAAAAATACCTCAAATTACATGAAAAACAACAAAAATGTAAGAGTTGATAAAGCAAGAGACTGACAGACTCAAAGTGCCTAATAGAAATAATGTAACTTAGAGGAAATCCTCTCATATAAATCAAACTTTTTTTCTTTTTACCTGTTGCAAATCTTTTTTTGCTGAGGAGGTATTTCTCAAAATATTTAGAAATGTAATGTAACTGAAGTCAAACAGTTAAAATGGCAGCTATAAGAGTGAATCTGTCCCTCTTTAGAGCTGAGGTTCTGCTGGTCAGGCTGGCTGGTCGCTGCTCCCCTCACAGATTAATGGTTTGGTCTCGGTAACAGTGATGGATGTTGG
This sequence comes from Rachycentron canadum, assembly GCA_038496675.1. Classification (NCBI taxonomy): domain Eukaryota; kingdom Metazoa; phylum Chordata; class Actinopteri; order Carangiformes; family Rachycentridae; genus Rachycentron; species Rachycentron canadum. Next base: position 11,005,845 of record CM076660.1, on the reverse strand, counting down.
GTAATATGAAAGTGTGATAGCTGTGATGGTGATATGAGTAGAAGGTGGGGGCATCTTCTTGTCACTGTGGGCCCCTACATGTCGAGGGAAACGTAATTAACTCAGTCTTCTGAAACAACCGTCTCACGCTGATGCCAAATTAGGGACTAATTAAGGACTGTATGAAAGTGATGCATTAGATTAAGAGCTCATTTGCAAAACATTTTATGATTGTCTTGGAGGTCAAAGCACAAGGTCAGCTGTAAAACAAACAAAACAAAAAACAAAAAAGGCGCAGAGATGACTTATTTTTTAAAATTTCTCGAAGGCAGAGCAGAATAGAGTTTAACTGCAGCAGGTGGAGCCAAAGAACCAGTTGTTTTGGGCTCCAGATGAATAATGCCTTCAGTGCAGGTCTGTGCAACAGGAGCAGTGTGGTCTGGAGCTGGCAGGGTTTTCTTACACCAGTTCAGGGGCTGGACCTTCTTTGCCTTCTCTTTTAAATAGGACAGTCCAGTTTCACAGGCACACACTCTGCTGCATTCATTTTCTCATCCAATACAATACTGATTACTGAATTAATCAAATTTTAATTTGATTAAGTCAAACTAGGATTACCTGGTAAACAGTTGCATTTCTGTTTCTTTTGCACATGTAAATAGATTTTTTCTTAAAATGTGCAATTGTAAATATTAACTGGCTTTTCATTAGTTTAGATCATGTGTGACTTGTATGTGATTTGCAGTCCTTCAGGCTGTCAAAGATGGTTTAAGAACTGACCATGTGAAGAGAGACTACACCTTGTTGACCTGTTCATGTTTTACTTGGCCTAGAAATGCAGCCTCTGAACAGAGACAGCTAATATCTCACTGTTGGACAATCCAGCAGAGCAGATGCTGGCTGACACCATGGACTGGCCCCACCATCCTGCCGACCGCCGACACTCTATATTTTTAAATCTAACAAAAGAAATATAGATATGTGAGAATGAGGGCAGGCGAGGAAGGTGATGTTCATGGCTCTGGAGGACGCTGAGCTGAGCAGGGTCAGGAATGTGTGCGGACTGGATCACTGAGTCTCTGTTAGTACTTTGAGAGAAAGTCCCGCGGCCTTGGCTGCAGACAGTGCAGTCGTTGAGCTGTGCGTCTGCTTGCCGGACAGTTCCAGGTGTGTGTGGGTGTGTTTGGTTGTGGGCTGCTGAAGGTCGCTGCGCTTGCCGCCAGACTGCTCCAGGGGCAAGCGTGTGTGCGAGCGTGTGAGCGTTGGCGGAGATAAGGGAAGGCGTGTTGATGGGGAGGTGGGAGGTGGGGAGCAGCCTGGGGAGTGAGGGCGCTGGCGCTGGTAGAGAGGGTGGCGGGCGGGGGAAGAGGAGGGGGGAGAGTCTATAGCACTTAAATCTGAAGAAGTTGGGCTGGGGCAGCCTCCTCCTTGAAGGTAGCGAATGCACTTCTTTTTCCTCCTAGGAACAGTCAGAGAGAGTTATCTGTGAATAAAGTGTGGATGGTAAATGTCAGCAGGCTTCAGTGAAGATGCATCACTCACACTGAGGTCAATGAACAGATGGACACACACTGTATGGTCATAATGAACAACAGAAAAGTATTAGTGTCAGTCTATGTATCTGTAAAGTAAAGAAATATGGAGGGTTTTTGAATATCGATAATATTGACCAAAATTGTTTGAACTTTGGAGAGAGAGGGCCGGAGGCTAGTCGTTACCCATTCCTGCTCACAGTCTTTATGCTAAGCTAAGCTAATCATCTCCAGGCTGTGGCTCCAAAGTTAAAGCAGAGACGAAGAATGATATTAATCCTATCATCAAACTCTTGGCAAGAAATCCAATAAGCAAAAGGAATTTATATTTGTGTTAGTGAATCATTGTGTAATAATTAACTATAATTTGAGAGCAAGGAATACCACTCAACTTTATAATTAATATACCATACAAGTGCTATGTTTTTTTATTTAGTAAGAGTAAGAGAATTCAACACAAACCGCCTCATTGTTTGTATTTATGGCAGAGAAAGTTTTCACCATCCTGCACCAAACATATTGCATCTACCTAATTTATAGCAACAGTGATGTGCTGTGCTTAGTGAGGTGTTAAACTCAAAAGCAGACTTGTGTACCACTGAGTGCAGCATCAAAGCAGTTAACAGGATCCCATGATCATTACCAGAATATGATATGAGTCACCAGGTTTAACCGCAAAGAAAGGCGCTAGGCCATATTTAGACAGAAAGAGGGAGAGGGGGAGAAAGAGTGCAACAGAAAGTGATTTCTAAATGTTAGAGTTCACCATCAAAAGGCGCCCATTACCACATCGCATGAATGGAGAAAGTTAAAAGCAGATGGGCATGAGAACGCTGTCAAAATGCAAAGCTACAGGGAGTGTGTATGTGCGTTGAGCTGTGGTGATAAGGATTTGCTCAAACCACATTCACCCCCTTTGTTCTCTCAAACCGAAACACACGCGCGCTCAAACACACACACACACACATATTTCCATGACGTGATGGTGGGGAAGACGACGGGGTTGCTACAATGCTCTTGTGGTAGAAACTTTTTCTGCAGAACCACATAGATTCCTGACTCCTGCAGTGAAGCTGTTGACTGTTGTCTACTGTAAATCCCGCTGTGACTGAAACAGTGTGAGGTGGTGACAGGCCTCCTCTCGATGATTTATATTGTACTCTTACCATGTTTTTACTTTATAGAGAAAGGGAGATTCTTGCAATTTTGAGAAAAGTTTGTGGGGGGAAAAAGTGTTGTAGCTTGCAGTAAGTAAGTCTTAGGTGTTTGATCATTAAATCAATACTAAACTCTGTAAAGCTGTTTCACTTTTTTAACACTGAGAATTTAAAAATGTTATTCCTGCTGGCTGCTGTGCTTTCTGGGTGGGAAAACTGGGAAATTCCCCACTTTAGTTCAGTCGTAAACAGGGGAGGCGTAAGGGTAACTTAAAGGCTGAAATATTTTGTAAAAGTTTGCAACACAGGCTGCGAATTGGTATTCATTTCTGATGCCTATGTGAAAGATTATACCAAACAAGAAGTTCCATGATTGTAATGGCAGTGTGTCAGATGTTTTATAAGTCCCAGTAGAACTCTAGCCTTAGCCTGAATTCATGAATTTGACAGTTTTTTTGCCATTTAGGAATTCATTTTATGATTCAAACTTCGATGATTCATAAATCTGTCAGAAAATGTGGGGTTGCCAGGAACAAAATAAAAGGCCTCATTTCTTTGCAGTGTTGAGTTCAGTTCTGTAATTAAAAAAAAAAAAAAAAAGGTAAAAAAGATCAGAATAGATTTGATATCACTCCTCCGACACGTACCAGCAGTGCCAGGTAAATGCTGGGAAAACACTTTCTGGCAGAGTTTTGATTGAGTGGTATTCCCCTTTAACCACATTAACGCTACAAGGCCTAATGCAGTGCACGATAAGGTGCCTAGGTCACCTGTGATGCCTCGCCTAAAGAGTAAGCATAAATGGAACAGTGATCCTGACACTAACCCTTTATAATGTGGGGCCTGATGTTACTGACTTGACATTGTGATATTCCACTCAAAAGTAGATTATGCTGGGGGAGCAGGTTGGGGCTCCTTTTTGTCCATGTTGTCTGATATTGTGTATTATATTCAAATATTTTATATTTATTATATAACTATATACTTACATGTATTTCTGGAGCTAAAGGATTATTTTTGCTGAGCAGCAGGTTAGTGTCAGATGTGCACGCAGAGATCAGTTTGGGTTTTCAAACATTTTTTGGAGGTGGAGCTGGTCTTGAGGCAGACACAGTGCGGCAGACATAATGCAAGATCAAGAAAAAAGGCCAAAGGGCAAGAGAGGAGAAAACTAAGGTCATGACAGCTTGTGAACTTGATAAAGCTGAGGATTATTGCCTCCTCGAGAGCAGCTCTACCTTTGAGAAACGTTTAAATAACTGCATTAGACAGAAATGACGCACAGGTGAGCAGATGGAGATGGTTTTGGGGGGAGATGAGTTTGTTGGTCGGAGCAGAGCAGTGCGATGGAGGGCGTGGGTGGATGTCTGGTACACACCTGCAAGGACCGCACCAGTCCGTTTGTTGGTTGAGGCCAAAGCGAGCCCGGCATTTCTTAGGAGAGCCCGGGTCTGAGCACAATACACAGCATGCGCAAAACAAGAAGGAGGAAAAACAAAAACAAAGTGGAACAGAAAAAAAGAAGAAAAGGGTTAGAGGGCAAGGACTGAGAGAGGAGAGGTAAAGACAGAGGAAGTAGAAAGAGACACGAGAGCTTGTCAGAGCAGGGAAAAGCACTGACAGGGCAGTACGTTCAGAGAAAGCCATCCAGACAAATTGTTAGTAGCTGGTTATAGCACAGCAAAACCAACAACAACCAGAGTAACCACCTAACAGACACACACACATAACTTTGTTAAACAAATGTCAGTCATCTCACTCAGAGAGAGCAGCCATGCTGTAGCATCTGTTAGTACAGGATTTTATAAAGGGCATAATCTGCTGTGTCTCTGGAGGAAATTTGTTCCGACACGCTCCTGCTCAGTGCTGAAGTTGGGCTTGATGATGCTTAAGATAAATATTAGGATCATTAAGTTGAAAATCTTGTTGTCTTGGATTTTTGTCTCAGCTGCAGTTATTGTAGGATAGTGTTGATTCAGGCTGAGCACTCAAGTCGCACTAGCATTCATTCATAGTTGTACATCAGTGGCTCACTTGCTACACCATTTAAAGTTTAGACTTTCTCACTTCAGATGCTTCATGCTAATGCTAGTTAATGCTGCAGTGTTAGCATGTACACTCATGTGGAGTATGTGATAAACTGAGAACACGTGTTCTCTGTGTATGTGTGTTTTCATCACTTAACTGGTTTAAAATAATGGGTGAAAAATATTTCAAAAGACTTATTGAAATATGGTGAAGAAAAGGGGTTAAACTGCTTTGACATGTGACTGATATTTCAAACCAGCTAAGATAAGGAAATTTCTGCACCGGGGATTAAAATGATTGCAATTCAGGTTACGTGGAAAGCAGAGTGGGTGGGTGGTTTGACGTTAGATACACATCCTGCCTCAAAGACACCAAGAATGTTGTGCTACAGAGCGCCAACGCAAGTTCAAGCGTAACTGAATTTTCTCAAATACTGCAGAGTTGACACTGGCTATTTGATTCCTCCTGCTGAAACATGGTGCCTCGTATGTGACCTGAAGAGACAGATGAGACGTTTTGCCATTGGGTGTTTACCTGTGTTGGAGTCTTGCTGCTTCTCCCTTTTTCTCCTCTTCTTCTTGCCCTGTTGGAGAGAAAAAAAAAAAAAAAAAATCCCACATGACATGAGTTTGGCTGAGCTGCTGGAATGACTGAATAGTTATAAATTCACCATCAAGGCTGGAAATTATTAACAGATTTTTGACTGTGGCTGATATATCCTCTGGTTTGTCTCAAGCAGGATGACTTTGATTAGTTATCAGCCAGTCATTAGCAAAGATAATGGGGCTGTGCAGCTGTTTTCTCTTTTCTTCCTGGATTTCTCTTTACTTTTCTTGTTAATGTTTTTTTTTTTTAACTACTCTAAAGTGAACTCTCGCTTTAAGAATGGTGTTGAAAATGACGAGACCTTGTCCCAAACCTTGTAAAAATCATATTAATCCATTGTAGCAACAAAAGTACAAAGTGAGGAGCAGAAAATAGGCAACCACCTTTAAGAAAAAAGCAAGAAAGATAAAGAAAAACAAAAGAAAATGCTTTGCATTACTTATTCTAAAACCCATTCATGCAAAATAAAAAACTGGTCAAAAGACACCCTTTAAAATCGGTTCTAAATGAGTTTAGAAGATTTTTGGATCATCTTATAACCAGAAACTCTGCTTCATATTTGAACTTGTATTTCATTGTCTCAGGGGTGATTGTACTGTGTAGCTGTTGAGATAAACATCAGAGCAATTCACACAGATCCAGTGATGGTGAGGTGAGGCCTCATATTTGGGTGAGATGAAGGATGTGGGTGCAGAAATCTACCGCCTATGTGTCAGTGTCTGCCCTCCTCAGAGCGCTGTCAGCATTGTGTCTATGTGGTTACAACAACTCTTCTTGCAACTGCACCTCTCTGACGCTTTATGCCTGTGAGCGTATATGTGCGTGTCCACGTTTGTGCATATACTACATGTTTTTTTTTAAGGTTTTAGTGAGTTGGAGGAGAGACCCTCCACGGTGATTAGGTCCAGTGACTGCTTAACCTCATCGGTGATGGGGAGCGAGGTTTCATGAAATACAACAGGCAATATTTTAAGCACAGGCTTGAAGACCTAGGTATGTGTTGTGATCACACAAGTTGTTCTCGTACATATGTGCAGACTCTGTTGCTCAGTGCCTAAGAAGAGTGTGTTGAAAAAAATTTAATGCTTTTGCTCTTTGCATTCATGAATAATTGGTTCATTTTAGCTGCTGCTGAACTATTGCAGAATGATCACAGGTCATAAAGCAGAATGCATTCCTGTCATTATCATTAGAAAAAGGTTTAAGCACTAGCACTATAAAGTTTTCTTCCTGTAGTTCAATACAGCATAAGTTAGCACTGTATTTGTCAGTACGCCACCAAGTGAGGATGATGTTTAGATTTAGTACTTGTCATGACATTTGCCCTTATGAGCTAAGCAAACAGAGCCTGCAGTGTTAAGCTCAACGCATACAGCACCCGCCTATGGTCACAGTTTACTAGAGCTCTGGTTTATAACATGCTCACAACAGAACATTAGGGTGTTTTCCAGTAGTGGCATCAGAATCAACTCTCCACAGACAGGGCTTGGACTTTTTTAAAGGATTTTGAAACAACTGCTCAAAAAAAAACTGCCATTGGAGCTGCATTGTCAGCGGTGAAATGATTTGAAAAAACCAATGAAGAATGACACTGAATGACAAAAGAATCAGTGTCACGATACATTCCTTTTGATGAACATGTTAAACACCGCAGCCCAAGCAGAGTGTAACCATAACTTGTGTGCCGTGAATGCCTGTGAGCAGAGTTCAGCAGGGTCAGCTACAGAGAAACAAGACAGTACAGCATAGAGGGGTGGAAACAGGTTACCACTCTGCTAGGTTTCTAGGAAAACTCAATGCTGATTATGACACAATTTATTTATCTTCTGCCAGAAAGTCGTCACAGTTACGGATTTATTAAAACCTGAGAGTATGTGTCAAAAGGTTGTGTTTCTGTATAATCTCAACATGTGTCATTGTTGTCCAGCTGCACTGATAAAACTTGGTGCTGTATTTCAAAGAGATTCCCATAAAAAAATAAATTAAATAAATGAAAAACCAGGACAGCGAGGCAGTGAGGCCAGCCATGCGGCCCTGCTCTCTGTTAGTTAAGCAAAACGGGTTGATTTATGCCTCTGTGTGTCACAGTTAAAACCAACGTGCAAGACGTAGGGACCCATAACTGACCAATCAGACTCTCTTTTAGCAGCCACTGTGTTGGTTGTGAGGCTGGTGTGTGTGAGTCATTAAGATTTTTGGAAGGTGCATGCAAACTTTGCACAGGAGTACCCACAACCCCTTTCATGCAGCTCATCACATACTCATTTTTTCCACCACAGAGGCATAAATCCACCATAAGATGTGTCCCTACCCAATCAGCTTTACTCTTTTCCCCTGCGACCCCGCTAAGGCCCGCCTCCTGCAAGAGTTCAACAGCAAACTGACAAGTGAGAGGCACACAGCAGCCCAGACACAGCATACCCCCCAAACATTAGACTAAAATGCATGCACCACACAGGTTTTATTTACCCCTGGATTCTGCGAAACCTAATTAATAAACCCATACCATAGCAGAGTGTTGTTATGTTTTCTAACCTTTGATTGGCAGGTCTGGGAGCCAATATTCATGCAGGTTGTTGAGGCAGTAGCCAGTAAGTGAAATAAATAATTTCTTCAGCTCAGAACAAATATCATCAAACCCAGTTGTGGTTTATTGAACTAATCCTGTTCTGTTTTTGCATCTTGCTTTTATTTAAAGAGAATCAAAGCAAAGAGTGTGTTGCTACTCATGTAATAAATATTGTATATTTAATAACCTATCAAAATAGACATACAAACTTTTGTTAAATGTTTTTTTTTTTTTTTTATAATTTGAGGGTCATATTCCTTCTATTTTTCTCTTTGCTGAGAGATGGGTCAGCAATGTAAAGAACATGTGTAGTTTTAATGGATTATTTTTATAATTTAACAGCTTTACATTGATATAATTGATTTTTGATATTTGTTTACTAAGTGAAAATTGTGAGGTAATACATTTTAAAACAAATTATTTAACTAACTGCAAATTCAGTGTTGTAACCATGGCAACTAACAGACTTCTTTACTCTAGAGTTGGTTCCCATGACAACCCATGTATAATATTTATGACTTTTCCACAATTTTGTATCACAAAAATCAGAGTGCCTGCTTTCCCTAAAACTTGATGTAGTAGCTGGAGTTTTAATGGCAAAAGGAAAACATTCAGTGAGGAGGAGGAGGAGGATGAAGAGGAGAAAACAGGAGGAGCGAGAGCAGGTCATCCTTACGTAGTTGTCCCTGGCAGACCATGTTGGGTAGAGCTGCATGTGAAGTTGTCTCTCCTTCCTGGCCAACTCGTAGTACTTGGCCTGCTCCTCCCGGGTCAGTGCATGCCACTGGACACACACACACAAACACAAAAGAAAAAAAGAAAAGTCATCACCCATGAAGTCACACATGAAGTCTTTACGATCTGTAGAGTTTCTGAATAGAATCAGTAAATATTGATACAAGTCAGTTAAAACACAGATTGTGAATAGTGATTCTTTCCCAGTTCAGGTGCCATGACAGTCACTCTTGGTTGCAAATCTGGACAGTAGAACTAAGATAAGGGCTTTTTCTACCCACTTCAGTGTACGATAGAGTCCAATCTGCATCTGAACTGTATACAATTTATCACATATCATTTCTCAGATTCCCAGTAAGACCAGTATGGATTGTTTAATCTCAGTAGCACCAGTATCACTTTACTTTACTACAGTCCACTTATGTTCCTCATGTGTGAAATTACAGATTGACCTGGAAACTGGATTTGTCTCCAATTGGTGTGTGCGTGTGTGTCTGTGTGTGCGCACTGCTCACCCTCCGCCCCAGAATCTGGTTGATGGCGGCGCTCTCCTTTAACGTGCACTCAGCTATGACCTTCGCCCTCATCTCCTTCATGTACAGCATGAAGGCGTTCAGGGGTTTCTTGATGACTGGTTTCTTGGGCTCCTTCTCCCGCTTGGGCTCCACCTGCGGTTTCCTGATGTAGGGGGTTAAAGGAAGCCAGAATCTGTTTTGGTAATTTGTGTATACAAGGAATCATTGTTGGGTTGCATACAGTACACTACAGTAAGGACAGACATCAATAATCATCCATGTGTTCAGAAAAAGTGTTGAGGGTTGGGTTTGAATATTTTACACTGTGTAAACATTATCACCAACATACACAACCTTAGATTTCAAGAATAAACTTGGAATATTTTGAGAAAAATGCAAAAGTAGCACGTGAAATGACTCGATTGAATTACTTGTGCATGTTTTCCTTTTGTCAGTCACTGTGTGGCTTTCACAGATTTTGAGTTTTAATCTTTAAGAAAACTTGTTTTGATTTCTGTCCAGAGGTAACTGAGTCCCCCAATGTGCTCTAATCACATAAACATGTAATTGTTTTCCTTTCCTTTCAGTCGTTATAAAATCTCTGATAATGTGAAGCTTGATGGTAAAACCTTTTTCTTATAATTTGTTCTCTAACTGTTGTAACTTGAATGTTTTTTTTGTTTTTTTTTTTAAATCTAATGTTACAACTTTACAGGGGTTATATTACTGCAATGGGATGTTTGAGGTTAATTAAGATACATGAAGTGTTTTTTATTCATAATTCAACTGAATTCCTCTTTTAAATTACATTACATTTACTTATTTGGCAGATGCTTTTATCCAAAGAGACCTCCAATGAATACAAAAAATACTGTCGTAAAAGAAAAAAAAAAAAAGGCACTTCTGTAAAAGTGTAGATGAGCTAATTTTTCCCATGTGGAATTCAGAATTGAAATCTTTAAAAACATTAAAGGTTATGCTGTAATTACAAGTAGGTAGTAACAAACATGAACAGTACTTACACATACATGCCCCTGTCATACTGTTCATGTTCTTGTTTTCCTGTAGGGGGCACTATGGCTGGGTGGGGTATCCCTGTAGGATGCATGCCTGATGGGCCCAACATCAGAGAGTGGGGGAACCTGGTGGAGGCAGAAAGAAGGAAAAAAAAAAGAAAGAGAGGGGGGAGGAGGGGAGGAAGACAGGCATTAACAAAGAGCGACAGGCTTAGTCAGTTCAGAGAAATGTGTTGAGTTGTGGGGCAGAGAGGACAAACTATCAAAGCAGGAGCCAGATTTTTGGAAAGCAATGAGCCTGAAAGCACAAAAAGCCTCTTGGTTGATCGTCTCAGTGCTGAAAGTGATTTTACGTCAACTTGTTGTGTGAAGTGGGATTTTTGCATGACTATGGTCAACTGTTGTTGAACTGTTGTTTTGTTGACAATGTGATTTATTGAACATAGGATTCCTGTCTGTGTGAAGAGACTGAATGAAGTTTTATCTGCTGTCTGGTGTTCATGGAGTTAATTATATGTGATTTAGTCCTTTATTCAGTAAAGACATAAGTGCGAGTAACCACCAGAGGGCGGCCTTGCATTACTGAGATGTTGGGAGACAAGGAGAGTAGTCCCTCAGTGCAACACTGCCTGGAGTAAAGTCAGCACACTCTACAGTGAACATCTTAGTTGTCAGTAAGCACGTCACCATCAACAAAAGTCACAATTTGTGGGATCTTACTTCTACATGTTTGCTCCTTAACTCAGATAAAAGAATCACTTGATGTTTTTATGAGTTTAAAGAAAAAAGCAAGTTTCTTTCAGCACCTTCAAATGAGTCTGACTGACAGGAAAGCAGCAATAGGCATCAGCAGCTTGTGGCAGTCGAGTGAGCGTCAGGGTCAAAAAATAAATTGAAATATTCTGAATGTTTGTTTTAACCTGCATAGAGTAGCAGCTTATAGGTGGGGTTTACAGTATTTGACAAATTCAGGTACAAGCACCAGAAATTCATAATTATCAACATGCAATTTGAGTAATTTTTATTGTGAATACAGAGGACGCGTTTCCTCTTCGGAGCTCAGGTTAAAGGTCTGACACCAAAGATCCAGATAATGATAAATAATCACACAAACCCAAGAAAATGAAATGCATGAATGGGTGGAAATGAACCATTTTCTCATTTAGATTCATAAATTTAGATTGGCTTTTAGGTTTTTGTGATCATCTAAGCTTTTAAAGAAAACTCCCCCACCTATGTGGCATAGTGCAGGTTTGAAATGAGACATGTGAAAGGCTGACTGAGGCCTAGTGTTGGTCAGGTTATCTGCTGGCTTTCAAACAGACAAAGCATGGTCGTGGCAAGAAAGTGTCTGTCTTTTCTGAGAATCGAGTACTTAAATCCACAGTGTGTATACACAGAACTTAAACTGTGGTTCAAGTTCAAAGCAAGAGTCTTAAGCAAAAACTGAAAACAACTAAACACCAAACTCACAGGAGGGTCACAAGGCTCACACTAATAGATTTCAGTGCTGCTGTGTCTCATTGGGGAGAAAAAAAATAAAAATCTGCTGCATTGAACGGCATGACAGGATCTAACAGAGGATTAGCTTTTAAATTTAGTTTTAATGGTGAGTGTTATAGATCAGCAACATAAATAACAAAAAATTGAAAAGAGATAAAAGCCAGTGATAGCATGTGTATGTGTGTGTGTGCATGTCAGCCTTTTGTAGCAGTTTTGGCAAAGCACTGAACCCGTCCTGTTTGCAGCACACTGGCTCTAATATGACTTTTACAGAAGCTGCCCAATGAAAGCTAAGAGAGAGAGAGCATGGGTTTGCCACAGTGAATGGAAAACTCCTGCTCAGGCATTTTAAATGTGCAATAAACAGGAGTGGATGATGCAGAGCGTTGCTTTTTTTAGTTGACGTTTTTTCTTTCTCTGCTTTGGTCCAACCAGCCAGCAACGGTACCTGGAGTAGGAGGAGGCACTGGAGAGGTTGGAGGAGTAGGGTTGCCTGAATCCACAGGGAGACAGGGCAGGATAGACTGGCTGGCTCTGCCTGCCACAGCACAGCAGAGGGGAGAGATGGCAACGGTTGCTGCCTTTTAGCTTTACAGGTAAAAGTTGACATTACCACAATACAGACGAACTGTTTCGTGGAGTTCATTCAATATTTATCATCTTCATTTATATTTTGAAAACATTGGTCTCCTGTTTAAGATGCAGGAATGAGACATACATACCAACTTTCTTCCCATTTTTCAGTCCTGCAATTTATGTTTCTTATTATTCATAATAAATATAACCTATGTTTCTTTTGAACTTTCCTTGAGTTTTAAGAGAGGCCTTCACCTTCCTACCTCAGATAATTTCTTTTTCATCCTTGTGTTTATTAACACAGTATGTGCTAAGGCATATGCTTGACCTTTCCATGCGTATGCATTTTTTGTGCACATATAAATAATAAAAAAAAAAACTTCAGAAATAATAAAATGACTGCAACTTAATGGTTGAATGTTTCTTTGATTTTTTTTTTTTTTAGCAACTTTTGTTCAGCTGTGATACACAGCTGATCCCCCATAGAGAGTCTGGATCAGCTCTCTTGACAGCTGTGTGTCAATACTTACCGGGAGCAGAAGCACACTCACACACCGTTGGGGGTCGAGGGTGGAGTTGGGATATAAGCAAGACCCTTTGATATGTAGAAGACCACACTTCTACCTCCTGAGCGCCAATACAACCATCCCCCTTTCAACTGATTCATCATTATGTTTCGACATATGCACACACATGCACCCCAATCCACATCTAGCACCCTTACAATCATCATCATCATCATGCACACACCTCATTTTGTTCTCTATTTCATCCATTCATTAGTCACAGGAGGTAGTGCTACATGTATAGTAAAACCCAGCAGCAGAGGCCCTTGGCTGGGATCAGTCCCCAGAGGACCATTCATGCTAAAATCCTGTTTTAACTGAGGTCACAATACAACACAGGTCAAGTGTTTCTCAAATAAAGGCAGGTTGATCCGGTCTGCTTTTGCTTGTTGCCAGAAAGCCACACATGCCAGGTCGTCAGAATCCATAAATACATGAATCAATGTGATTTATTTTTGGTCAATGGGCCTCTTTCACAACATCATACACATCAACCACATCAAAATCTCTCCAGACAGCAGCTCCTGAGTGATGGTGATGCCACATTCAAACAGAAAAATGCCTCCCAAGTGAAAACCATGGCTGCACAGAGGTATGCTGGGAGTGAAACAAAAAGCTAGACGGGCTATTTTGTTGTACTGGGCAGTATCTTGTGTCTTTGTCCCAGTTTTACTACAAGTGATAACAAAGTGATCACATCCCTGTGAGTTTGAAAATGTCAGCAAATGACAGCCAGAGGGAACAGTGTTGTTTCCAACTGTAACTATACACTGCTTTGCTTTTTAACTTTTGGACAGAAACTGCGACTTAAATTGTAGAGGATGGAGACCTGAGCAACACAGGCTGAAACTATACATTCTTTTGCATTGTGAATAAGTTAGTTTAAGTGACTTCAACTGTTAAAGAGTTGGAGGAGTTGTGTCCAGCTATTTTAAGTATCTGAAACCAACAACAATCTGACATTCACACTCATGTCACCACGTTATGGACCAGCTGTGTGTGTGTGTGTTCCTTTTTTATTCATTTGTCACTATTCATATGAACACACACACACACACACACTCTCCTGGAAAGCATTCATATTGTCTCAATGTGTTATTCCCATACTAAAACAGTATAGCGTCTCGCTCTCTGTGATGGCCGGCTACCATCCACAATAGAAGAGGCCTTATAACACCCTCCTTCAGCTCCTGTTACACATAGTATTTAATAATACAACATGTTTGTGAGACTCATGCTCCCGACACAGCAGTTGCGACTGCAAGGCAACATCCTCACAAACAACAAACCAATCTCAAATAATTCCTGATACTGTCCTGGTCCGAGACAATTGACTGACCATCTGACAGGCGGGACAGGGGACACGTGGAGGTGGTCATAGAGGGACAGAATGTGAGACCAGGCTAATCCACAAAACAACGGAAAATAACAGTTTGACATTTAACCATCATTCTCTTTGCTCTTCCCTCGTCCTCTTCCTTCAACAAAGAAGTGCTCTACAAGGAGCCAAAACAAGCAGATAATCTGGGTTAAAGGAGATTAGCTGGTAATAATACTTATGAAAATCCAGAGTGAAGTGTTCTTGTCTGAAAAAGATAAAATGTCTGTAAATCGCAGACTTGAGAATTGTCTGGGGACAAACAGCTCTTCCTACAGAAACATAAAAAACAGATAAACACACGTAAGCAAATGCACACACTAAGTTTTAAGCCTCCATTCCAAATCTCCATGACATTTGATGTAAGCCTTTAACTGCTCCTGCAGGGGATTTTGTCCAGGCACAGATACAGTAGGTTGTTATAAATGGATTTGTGCTGATCCATAAATCAATGGAAGTCTGACATTAGGAGTTCACAATCAACCAGCATGACATCTTGCGCTCACAATCGACTTCAAAATGATAGAAAGCCTAAGTGAAAAAGGACTGAATGTGGAGCAGATGTGGCCGTTTTAGTTGTCCCACTCTGCAGAGTTTTATACATCACCACCACCACCACCACCGCTGCTGCTGCTCTGTCCCCACAGGGAACTATTGTGAAAATCAAGACATAGGCTGAGAGGACATTTGCTCCTATGAACCAACACACAGAGCAGTGCATCACATCCAAAAGACACCACTTTCTGATATACAGTTTCAGGGTTTTTCTGACTTAACAGAAGGCCAGAATCAACCAGGAGTCTGCCAACATTTCCCAGTATCCACCACATCTTGAGGGCAACAGTGAGTTGCATATTTAGATGTGAAGGTATTATTGTAGGCAAAACCTTGATATTGTCCTCAGTGTTTTCTCCTGTAAGATGATTTATTGGCAACAACATAGACACAGGCAGTCTAACACTATTTAGTAGCGTTTGTGTTAATAGTTTCAATATGATACATAACATTACTTTGGTTGAATTTTAATTTCGCAGTTGTCCACATTCCTTTTGTGTAGACCAGAGGCCACAGGTTGAAGTGCAAAACACAGAGGATCAAAAGGGTGGTTTCCATGACTGCGGGGCCTTGGGTTAGCCATGGCAACACCAGGTGAGACAGTGATGTATGCAACACTGATCTAGGTCAGAGTGTGTGTGTGTGTTTATGCAATGCTGTGAAATGATGATGATGATGGTGGTGGTGCTTTGAAAAAACTGACAAGAAAATTACAGCTTTATTAGAAGTAACATTAGTTACAGCAGAAGAATGTTCGCAGGGCTTTGATTAATGATGATCAATTATTTTGCCAATAAATTGATTGAATGACTACATGCCACATGCCAAACATGAAAAAATTCCCCATCAGACTTTCCCAACATGTGAGAGAAATAAAGTTAACGCACTATGCAGCAGTTTACAGCTGCTGCAATCTTATAAGCTCGACATTAGTGTGTAACATCACTTTAAGGCTTTGATAATTTTTTTTTTAACAAATGACTAGTAATTTTGTCTAAATGTAAAAAAAAATGGGTGAATAATGTACATCACAGACTGAAAACTTCAAATTGCTTGTTTTATCTGACCAGTAGTGAGAAAAAGATATTAGGTTTATGATTATCAGGAAAATCTTTACATTCAGAAGCAAGAACCTGTGAATATTAGGCATTAGGAAAAACTCAAATGATTTATGAGTTATCAAAATAGTTCCAGATCAATTTTTTCCCTGTTGACTAATTGCTTAATTGAGTAAGAGTTTCGGTCCTACAATTGACAATGGTGTGTTTCTTTGATGTTAGTGAATGACTGTGACTTAATACAAGGTCAGCACAAGTACACAAAGGGCTGTGTGAGTCACAGCATGTACAGCTGTGTGTGTGTGAGACTCACCAGCCCATGGAGGGAGTGATCTGGCCGACGCCGCCTGGAGGGAGGGAGTAGAACCCTGAGAGGTCCTGGGACTGGTGCCTGTGAACGCCTGGAGGACAAACACACACACTTTTATTAACAGCATCCTAGTGTCTCTCTTTTCTGTAGTGCTATATATGCCATATATGATGCACATACAAACTTGATGAATGTTGCAATTCTATATTTTTACAATTTAAAACACACATACAGACTCAAAATACAGACACACAAACACTAGGTCAGGTCAGTGGCCTCTGGCCTTGGCCCAATGTCCACTGGGCAATTAGCACCATTAGTAGTCTGGGAACCTGGTATTAAACATAAAGATGCCCTTTACACAGGTCACACACTCAGACACACAGTGACAGGATGGGAATGTGTGTTTGTGTTACACTGTGTGTGGGACCCTCCACTGGGAGCTGATGTAACCAGTTGGTTTTACTGGTTTATTTTACACAAGTTAGGGGCCACAGTAAAACCCACATTTTAAAAACACACACAGATATGGGTAGACACACACCCAAACATGCACACAAACAAACATTCCTCATCTCTACTTTTGGAAAAAATGTTTTCCAACAAAAGAAACACAGACAGTTTGACTCTCTGCCATCACACAGTAAATATTCAGCCCGTCTCTGTCTCCCTCTTTGTGCCCTTCAAAGGAAGTCATTTGTCAACAGGCAGCACCTAGCACTTAGCGTGGCCCGGCTGCTAACCTGTGTTTGCAGCAGAGGAATGCTGTAGATGACTGTAATTTGGCCGCGGCTCCGGGCCTGTTTCAGGACCCCAAGCCGCCATAAATCTGGGCGACAGGAATGCGAGTGAGTCAGTCGACCTGTCTCACTACTCCGATCCTTCCCCTCTTCCCTCTGTCTATCCCACCACGCCTTTTCTCCCTCCCTCATGCTCATTCTTACTGCCCTCCCGCTATCCAGGCTCTTTAACTCCTCATTTGTCCTCATTCTCACCCCTTTCTTACCTTTAACCTCTTTTTTTCCTCCATCCTGTATCTCTTCCTCTTTGCCACCTTCATTACAGACCTCTTTTCTTTTCTTTCACATCCTTCTTATCCTCTGTTCCCAAAATGTATCAATCCCCATTTATTACTTTTACAGGCTCCCCTCATTTGTCCTCCCCCTTTCCCTGACCTCACCTGGCTTATTTCCATCTTTGTGCTCCCTTTTTTCCATTTGACTGCAGAAACTGAGCTGTCCTGCTGAAAATTTGTCATTATTTCATGCATTTGTTTACTGTCTTAATAATGCGGTTGTCAGAAAAACCAAGTTTAAGTTTCTTTTCTAATGACTAGTCCAGTAACTAACAAAACAGTTAGCACAAAAATGTTAGCACCTTTAAATCACTTTTATTAAAAGTTTTATTACAAGTGATTTAAAGGTAACCCTAAGTCACAGTCACCACATGCATCAGACAAACACAACCAGCTGAGGGGTCTGTATACTGCTCTACAGACATGTGATGAATGTGTTTAAAAAGAGCAAAGACAGGACAAAAGACTGCTCTAACATCTTCCCATCAGATGGAACTTAGTCACGAAAACAAGGTTCAACATATAGAGGACTTTATTGGGGTAAATTCCACTGTGTAAACACGGGGTTTATAACAGCTCCTCATTCATTTGCACGACAGTGCGTTGGTGCTGCATGAACACACACACACACAAAATGAAGGGATGTTTCATAAGATGTTTAGATCCAGTTTCTTATGTTCCTAGACGAAACTGAATACCCGTCCTGACAATAAAGGTCTATTCTATTCTATACTAACAAAGGTTTTTTTTAGATAAAAAGTCAAACAGTACATATAAGTCTGTCTGTCAACATATAAACTTTGTGTTAGTGTTGACTGTGTGTCCCAAGTTGCATTTCGGCAAAACATCCGTCATGAGTGAAATTTCACAACTGAAAACACAACTGAAATTTCCTGCTGCGTGCCCCTCCAACGGTCGGCGAGAGCAACAGATTACATGTTGAAAAAAATGAAAATACAGTCTGCATCTCGAATCAATTCAAATTTCAATAAATTCAGTTAAATACATTAAGCAACTCTTTGGTATCATGTTTGTGCTCAGGTGCAATGGCAATGAGTTTTGAATTCTCTGCTGCTCTGTTTTGTGCCTCTAAGTGGCTTCATTTCCTTAGAAATGTTGGCTGAGGATTGTGGGCAATTTTTTTTAACCATTGACAAAGTAAAAAAAAAAAAAAAAAAGCAGAAACAATTAAATCTGGTGGCCATAACATGAGGCCTGTAATATTGTCACATTAAAAGTATATTGTTTAAATGCAGCTATTTTTCCAATTTAAAATTCAAGCATTGTAACAGAGAAAACATCTGTTGTCATGGCAACTTAACAGCACTGTACAGTCCTGGCTCATGATCCCAAAAAGCTCTTATACCATCCTGTAAACTGAACTTTATCATCTCACCAATTTCCTGTTTAATGTTATATTGCATTGTTTTGCCAGAGGGCTACTGGGCTATGTCCTGAGGCTAGTATAGATTTTCTGTCAACGTTAATATTATACAAGGTTGAAAGTAAACTTATAAAACTCCATTGATCTATTCTGGTAGAATAAGGTAAGATTAGTGATGGAAAAGAGCATTAGTCATAATGCATGTTAATACTTTTTGTGACATAGAGATAATGAACTTTACATCCACTACATCCTTTTTCGAAATCACCCCGTTCCTTGAAATGACTGTATGGCAAACATCAAAACACAAATCCTAAACACAATGTGCATAGTTTTATTTTAGCTCTTAATTTGTCACACTTTATTGAGATGGAAACATGTTGTCATTTTCTGTAAGTCACGTTTTTGCTTTCAACTTTGACACTGTTTGTTTTTGGGAAATGTGAAGGGGAAGATTAGTAGCAGTAATGGGGCAGTTTTCTTTGGAATGCCCCTTTTAAAGCAGCCGTCTAATAACAACTACAGCAACTATCTCACGGTCTCCATGTTAGTGTCTCGGGAAATACTTCAAAGAGTAACCATTTGAGTCAAACTGGCTCAGCATGATCTTGCTATCAGAATGTGTGCACATTAAACCAAGAGCTGAGGAGCTGAAAATAGTATTACTGCACTGATAATGTGTTGTGGCGGTTATAACCACTGAGAGTGAAAGCGCTGCAGCATACGAGCCTTTAAATGACTTGACAGCCTGCCTGTGTGGTGTACATAAAAGAGCCCAAGACCAGAAGAAACTTTGTAGTGTTTTGTTACAGTAAGGACAGTAAGGAGTGCTGACAAATTTTATATGAGTACAAACATCAAAAGTTACAGTAAAGTTACAGTAAAAATTCCTGTTTCTTACAGTGTAAAACTACAGATTATAAAACTCGTGCCTAATATGACTCTCCTGTTACTGTTCATCACATTCACACTTGTTTTCCAATACTCAGTTTCTCATTTTCACGTTTTTACCCAGATTGACTCACACTGATTCCTTTAATTAAAAATGTTCAAGGAAAATGTAACAAACACATATATTGATGCAGGACCTGATTTTCTATTATGTTAGACTTTAAGTTAAAAATTTTTTAAAAGTTAACAAAAAAGGGTAGATTTTTCTTTTGCAAATACTTAGAAGGCAACAATGGTAGTTACTTTAATGCAATCGTAATTGAAATCTGAGCTCTGTTAAGTTTAGGAATAAAACTCAGCTACTTTACTCCAATATGAATAAATTAAGTATTTGATGGGGACTATTTTCAGCTGTCTATTAATACAAATTTGGCACTTCCATAACTGCCTACAATAGCACACTGTGTATGAGACTTATAACTAAGTGGTTATATTGATGGTGATTGATGTGTCATCCAGTACAACACCGTGCTCCACTATTGTGTGGCTTTAATA
Organism: Rachycentron canadum; assembly: GCA_038496675.1. NCBI lineage: Eukaryota > Metazoa > Chordata > Actinopteri > Carangiformes > Rachycentridae > Rachycentron > Rachycentron canadum. The sequence goes on along the minus strand of CM076660.1, from coordinate 10,985,857 downwards.
TTTTATGACGATAAAGCTCTGTGGCACAGAGAAAAGAGATATATCAGACCTACACAGACCCTAGAATATACTTATTAGTAAAATCAGTGGTTTCTGGTGTTTGGTCTGCTGACAATATGAAGAATACAGAATATCACCACATTTATGCTGTAAAAATCATTTTAAACCAAAAAGTTAAGTGATGCATGCCACAGGCATCTAGTTACTTTGCACTCTCCGTTTTCACACGTAATATCACAAGACCATATGAGAGTAAACAGTAAGTGGTAACCTTCCACATTATACTGTGAGAGTGAGCAGACACGTTTCACTTCTGCTTTTTCACTGTAGTATATGCTCTAATGTCCGACCAAACAGTCATATGTGAAAAACAGTCAAAGCAATGTGGCGGTGATCAATCAAGTGGGAACAGGTTGACTTTTGAATCACATGCTGAATGTGGTGTTATGGTTGATGGGACTGACCAGCTGGGTCACACGTCAGACACATGACAGGGCGACACCAGAGCCTTACAAAGACTCAGATTTGTGATAACTAACTTTTCTCCTCCTAATTTTTATATATTTTTTTAAAAAGCACTTTGAGTTCTTTTTTATATATCAAGGACACTGAGTAGTTTTTCTTTCATAAAACTAAATATTATTATCATTATTATCTTCATCATAATGTGTACAACACCTACACAATCCTATACTATAATTTTCCTTCCTCCATCAAATCATCCTGGTGAGAAAATCCCCTTCTTGCTGTGTGTTTTGCTCAGCGACACTTCAGCAGAGGGGATGCTTTCTGTGATCGTCCTGTTCTGCACTGTCATCAGGAATAACAGTGACATTTTTACTTAGCTGTGATCTAACTAGTGTGGTTGCTTGAATGACAAAAACAGGAATGAAAAAGTAAACAGAAACAAAAGAAAGCCCAAAAAAACTAATTTTCAAAAAGCTCAATGGTTACCATGGAAACTAGCATCCTCACACCCCTGTCATTGTCACTGTAAGTCTCTTATTTTAAGTCTCTTGCTGTGTGGGTGAGGTGGTGGCGTAGAGCAGGGCTTAGGTGTGACAGAGCCTGTGCCTCTGTGGATGCACTGCAGCTAAATTTAGAACTGGGATCAGAAAAATCTTTATTTTGCCAAAATTTCTGCAAAATACATCATTTGTTCACTGGGCTGGATTATTATAGAGCTTCTTGATGCCCTTAAAAGTGAAACTGTTAAACCATGAGCTGAAATGGCTCTATTTCAGCTGCCTATTAGGAGTAAATAGATTCAATGTTGTATATAAATGTATTATATACAGATATAGCAGAGATATAGGCAGTGCAAACAGAAAGTAGGTGCTGAGGGAAACAATATAGAATATAGAAAATTGCATTGACAATAACGTGAAAGTGATTAGCTCAACCCACAAAAAGAGGGTTAAAGGAAGAGTGTCTTCAACTCTGAGCAGAATTATAATGAAAGACGTAACCGTTCACCAAGGTTCAACAGGTCTTGGGTTACTCTTCCAGACTATGTATGTGAACATGGAGTGACTAGATGGTGACAGAATTGAGTGTGTTGAGGTAGGAAAGAAATACAGATGAAGTGAAAGTTACACAGGAAGTTTTGATGGATGTTACCGAAGCTTGAAACATGCTCCATGTAAAAACAAACACTTGCTAGTGCTGTTAGAGTAAATAAATCAATTTTTCATATTGGATGATATAAACCTGCACTTATGTGGATTCCCAAATTTAAAAAATTAAACCAAATATAGGAATAACAAGGAAAATCCTCTTGGTTGAACTGGTAGACACATGCAACTGGGAACAACCAGTCACAATTTGATACAGCTGTGTTTTACCCGATGAGCTGAGAGATAAATAAATAAATTGCTAAAAACATCAACTTCTACATTTTTTTTAAGTCATTACATCCTGAAATCCCAATTGTTGCTGGTTTTTCATCTCAGTCAGATTTGCCTACTGCAGACCCTCAGCCCTCCATACTTCAACTTCACCGTAATCCTCTCAGTTTCTGTTGTGCATGTTGAGTTGATGATGCAGGAGATGATTTTGAGGACAGAGAGGTAGAAAAAACATCACTGATGAGGTAACCCCTACCTGTGACGAGCTGATGAATGAGGAGTTAGGTACGCTGCGCGTGTGTGTGATTTGAAATATTGTCAGAAATCAGGTGAGATGGTGTGAGGAAGCAGCCAGGTGTGTGTAGTAGTGTGCATGTGTGTGCATGTGAGTATGTGTGTATAAGAGGTTAAAAGCAGGTGGCTCAGTCTGTCATTAAAGGCTGAGTCATGGACACACACATACACACATACAGTCTAGACCAGACAAGGAGAGTGTGTGTGTTTGTAGGAAAAGGGGGATTTCCAGACACAGCAGGCAGGAGATTGCCTGAGGTCAGACTCTAATATCTAATCAAAGTCGAGAAAAGACTTTTGTTTATCTCCCGTTTCAGTTTTTCTTCACTCTATTATTTTGCTCTCGACCTCTGTCTCTACTCTCATTTTTTTTCTGAATAAGAGTACTCTTTTCAACGTCATCACTATCAAAATTCCTTTGATTATCTCACTTTGGCTCAGAAATGTTTAACGTGGCAGTTCCTGATGACGACACCAGTGGCCTCTGAGTTTCACCTTATCGTATCATCAGCTGTATTTAGCCGAGTTATCTCACACTTCAAACTAACTATATGGTGTCGAGCTTTTCTTGTGTTGTCAGCAACCTTATATCTTATTCGGCTGTACTTTATGTCTAGTGTTTATCTGTTTGTAATCTGTAGTGCTCTCTGAGAAACAACTTTTGAACAAAAATGTAATAAGCATTTTGAAATGTGTGTGTTGTTGAGCATGATTATATGTAAATCAATATAGCTGCAATGTTCATTACACACGAAAACATGAAAATGTTGTGTGGTAAAACAGCAAACAAATCAGTTGGGGTTTCTTGTCGCCTTTCAATACCAGGAAAACCTGATGTATGCTGAACTCATTTACTATGTCAGAAACTCTGGTCGGCCGTGGCAGAAACAACACACATCTCACTAAAAGACCACAAAATTAAATCAATTAATCACCAAATAAAAGTTGCATCTTAGTTTCGTTCATCTCTTAGTTCAAAGACAAGCACAGACACATTTCTTCAACCGCTTACTTACACACGTGCACTTTCAACTGCTCTTACCCTCAATTTCTCTCTCATGTCTGCCTTTTCTTCCTTCACTCTCGCTCTCTCTTTCTCACGTTTTGGTTGAGTGACATTCAGATGCCAATGTCATTGAATTAATTTCTATTCCTGAAAGAAATTAGGGGTTGACCTAACTCGAGCTGTGGTGTCAGCAAAAATAAATAAAGGCAGCTTAAAGGTTACTTTTACATCATGGGGTTGGTGCACGATGGGGTTTATTCTGCCCTCTTCCTTGCTTGCTTCTTCCATACATATATATATATATATATATATATATGTATATACTTAT